>JAKSZU010000002.1:44072836-44445336 GCA_026018925.1 Tupaia tana | reverse complement strand
GAAAGTGAGAAATCATCCCCTGGGGGGATGACCACATACAATCACTTTTCCTCCATTCTTCTCTTGGAATTTTAAGCATGCTGGCACATGCACCTGGTGAGATTTTCAAGCTGCCAGGCCTAAGTCACGAAACATGGTCGGCCATATGGAAGCCCAGCTCCTTTAGCACTATGCCACCTGCTGGCCCCTACAGTAGACTTTTCAAAACTGATATGTCCATTATTAACGTCTAGTCTTTCCTCTAAATCCTTCCCTTTTTATTATCTTCCCCATCTCTGTTAATAGCAGCATCTGCTAGAATCCCTCCCACTAGTGGTGCTAGTACTAGCCTTTAGCTCACTTAGGTTCAATGTCCTTTAGATCAACTTCAGCTCTTTACATTCCTTGGCTGCACAACCTTAAAATCTAGCTACCTGTCATATGACATGAGTATGCCTCCAGATTGTCTTTCATTTTCCTATTTGCTATTTATTCCCATTGGCATTATGCTAGTTCCAGCTGTCATATCCTGTAACTGGACTATCCACTTTTTAATCCCAATTTTACAATCTCTTATAAAATATTGCTTCCCTGTTAATCTTTATGTAAATTAGTTCCAATAATATAAAAGCTCTATTAAAACCACATCTTCCATTATGTCCACCCACTGTCCATATACAAAAGAGTCAAACTTTAGGCATGGCTTCAAGCTTTTTACTTACGCTCCCATATACCTTTCCAAGATCAAAATCAACTACTTTCCCTTGAAAACTCTGATATACTACCAGCTGGCCACCTAATGGTTTGTATCCATTTCTTGGCCCATATTGTCATTCAGCCTGTAATTCTCTGCTCTCCACTTCACAGATAAAATCCTACATCCACCCTTCAATTCAACCTAATAACACTATAGCTCTCCTGATCCTCTTTGTCATGGAAGGTATCTATAATAAAAACTGAGGACTATCAGTCAGTATTCATTCTCCTCCTTGAGTTTACTAGGAACACTGCCGCCTGACTAAAATTACACTTGTTATGCCCAAATTCCCATGTTGTGCGATTCGATTTGAGCCACTCTCATATAAGCAGAAATGATGTGTGCCACTTCCTGAGACTTCTTCTTACAGACATTTGCCCTGGGCTGTTTTTCTTTCTCCTCTTTTCCTTAGAATGGTAATGAATAGAGAAAGACTTGCAGCTCTATGTTGAGAATGACAGAGTTGCCTCAGCAGCCTGGGACTGGTCTCCTGTGAAGGGGAGAGTGTAGAAGAGCAGCAAAAATCTATCATCTATAAAACTACATGGATAAACAACTTCTCATACAGGAGAGAAATAAATCAATTCTGATTCAATAAAGTGTATATTGTAGTCAAAATAATCTTGAATAACTCAGGTGTCTCTCTTTTTTCCTCTGTATCAACACTAAGAGCTTCAAGTCATACTCATCTTAGTCTGATATCACTAAAAATTAATGCATACACCTCCTCTTTTCTATTAGATTGTAACCCAAAATAGATGCAAATACAGTTTCTGGTTTATTTTTGTCTTTCCTTTAATTTCTAGCATAATGTTTCAAACCTAGTGGGTATTTAAAACAGATTTGAATCATTCTAACACTCTTTTCTCTTTCCCTTTCTTCTATTTCTGGCCAAACATCTAAGATGACTGCCCCCATATTTCTCTACATCTAATTTCTCTTTAATTCTAAGCTTCCATCTCAATAAAATCTTGCTCATGAATCCATTTTTATTTTCTTTAAGTCTATTTTTAGGTTCTAATAAAATTATTATCGAATGATATCTTCTCTTTCAACTCCTGTGAACTTTGCTCTGCTTCTCTACTTTCTGGCCCACTAACAGAGCATCCCTCTTGACCTAGTCTCAGCTTGTCAAAAATCCTTTATGTTTAAACACCTAACATACCTACGGTTTTAATCTGTATGCTAGTAATTACAAAACTCTCTCCTTCTGTAGAGATAAATTTTCCCTTAGTTAATTTCTATTCCTCTCTGTAAATTCCTACCTTAACAGCTCACCATTGTCTCATACTTAAAATGTTCAATAATAGTGTCTCCCACACCAGCTTTCATTCTGTTTCTCTAAATTGATATAGCACTTTTGTGAGTCCTTGAGACACAAAGTTTATTTCTGTCTTCTCAACTTTTTAAATATTGTCTCTGTGGTTAATCCTATCAATTTCCATTGCACTTACATCTCAGTTCTTTCTTATTGTTAGAGAGAGATTTTTGCTACAGGGCACATGTGCTCACCAGAGAGACAGAGAGAGACAGAAAGCCAGAAAATGAGAAATCATTCCCTGGGGGGGTGGGGGGGGGTATAGTCTCGCAACAATCCCTTCTCTTCCATTTTCCTCTTGGGATTTTGGGAACTCAAGCAAACTCGCCCCATGTGAGTTTTAAGCTGCTTGGCCCAAGACTTAAACTGCTGTTGACTACATGGAAGTCCAGTGACATTACCAATTACATCATATGCTGATCACCGTCTCTGTTCTTAGTTATGATTTTCCAAGGTCAACTCATATTTGGTTCCTTTTTCTTCATTTTTCTTGCAATGCTATCTTCATATTTAGCTATGCATCATAGAAGTTCTATTCTCAAGAACCAACCAATTCCAATTTTCTACCAAATCAGACTTAACATTCTCTGCCTATGAATTTCAAGATTCCATATAATATGACTCAGTATTTTAACTTCATTCAAATTATTATTTAGACTGGCCTAATGTCACATTATGCCTTGTTTTATGTCATTCCTACTTACAAGTTCTTTTCCCTTCAGTTTATTCACCCAGCTAACTTCTCTACTACCCCTTTGTGAAATTCCATAGGTTTTACTTTTGTCTCAAATCTTTATTTATTATTTACTGCCTCATGCTCCACTGTTAGGGTTTCATGTATCAATTTTGTATTTCCAGAGTTATATGAGGCTCTTGAGATATGGGTTTATGTATCATTATACTCCTCCTCATTATCTGTATTACTTATATTATTTTAGTGCCTAAGAGAGTCATAATAGAATGAATGACTACAGATTTTGAGACTAGGAGACTTGAATTCTAGACAAATATATATTTTTACTTGGTTACAGTTCACTAAATTTCTCTAAGCTGAACATACATTTCTAAAGAGGACTGAAAAAATACTGAGCTTGAAAGGTAATATATCTGAAGCATTTTACAAACTACATATTGCTGCATAAGTATATAATTGTTAGCTAAATGTATATAATTGTTGTTTAAAGAATTCTTATTCTAGAGTCTTATATCAGTAATTTAGAGAACATGCAAAATAATGTACTGCTCATTGAGAAAATATTTTTACCATATTCTGTAAAATGCTAACTCAACATTAATTTGAACACTTTATCATATCAGAGGCAAACTACATTACAATCAATGGAGACTGCTTTACTATTTTGAACTAATGAGCTATGTACCTTTACATATTTGAACACTTATTTCTTGCTGCTTCTTTAAGCTGGAATGACCTTCCTACAATGTGTTCTACTTGTGTTTGATATTTAACAATGGTAACTGTTATGCTCCAATTTCTTTTCTTCTTTTCTTATTTTTGTCCTCTGCTTACTTAATTGACACAGCAATTCTATACCTCATTTCAGACATGGCATTAAGCACATTGGAATAGAAAACTTAGTATTTTTTCAACCAAATTTGTCTAAAGCATATATATATATATATATATATATATATATATATATGTATATGTGTGTGTATGTGTATATATATATATATATATATATATATATATACACACACATACACGCACACACACACACATTATATATAAACATTCCAGTAGAAATACAAAGAAATACAAAGAAATACAAAGCTATTTAGCATTGTATATTATTTACATATTGCCTGTGGTTTTTGTTTCACCTTTCATGGGCATATAATTAAACTGAAAATTTGAAGACAAGTTATCTCTTACTACTTTCCACTTTAAGTTCCAAAAATATTATAGAAATACAAAATTCGATGTGTAAATTTTTGATTGTCACTTTTTTGAATTGTGGAAAAAAGATTGTTTTGAAAGGTGTTAATGAGTTGTTAGGGACTAATACATTTTATTGAATAAAATACTACAGAATTCTGAAAAGAAAAGAAAATTATCCATCTTAAGAAGATAAATTGCAACATTCAATCTTTTTTTTAGAAAAAGTATCAGGGACAGGTCAAGCAGATGGTGTAGCAGTTACATTGTTGGACTCCCACATGACTAATGGTGATTCATGTCCTAGACCCAGTGGCTTAAAAATCATGTAGGGTGCATGTACATGCAAGCCCAAGGTCTCAGAAGGAGAATGAAAGTGAAGGGACTGAAGTGTGGCCATTGCCCCAGGAGGTGATATCTCACTTTCTCTCTCACTGTCTCTGTCTCTCTGATGGATGCACATGCCTTAAGGCAAAGACGTCTTAAAAAATATATATGAGGGATACAGTGATGTTGAATTGACTGTTCAGGGGAGAAATGAGAGTCTAGTAATTTTGCTACATAAAAATTCATATACATTAAAACCCTTCAGAGTTATATTTTCATTCTCAATTCTGGATAATTTTTGAGTCACCTCACATGTCAACCATGCTGACCTCCCACTATTAATTAAATGAGACATATATATTTTCAGTATATGCAATCAGGTCAGTTTAGTGTTAACATGGATGAGCATGAAGCCACTAATATGTTTAGTTTTTTCTTGAAAAGCAGAGCATGGAAGTAGATTTCACAGCTATCCCCAGCATAAAAGCAAATAGCCAGAAATGAGAAAGAGTTCCAGAAATTGGATCTAAATGGACTGAGAGTCACAAAAGTGACTAATTCTAGGTGATGAAGTTGCTATTATTTTAACTCAGAAATGCCCAAAGAGGTATTTAGCTATAAGAGCTATTCTATTTGGCAGAAAAGCAGGTGAAAAGCAATGGGGGGAAAAAGGGAAATGGACTATCTACAGGCTTATCAGGTAATAGACAATCTGATTCCATCTGTGATAAAGGATGGCCACACTGTTGAAATTTTGCCATTTTCATGACATCTGTGGCGGAACCAGAAACAGAATGGAGATTTCTCAGGCCTTTGTAAAATAGATTTCTACTACAAGAGGATTTGAAAAAAGATATGGAAAGACCAATTAAGGCAATCCAGCTAAGAATATTTTAAATAATAAACTATTGAAAATAAAATATACAGTTGTTAATAATATCACTTAGTGTCATACTTGCCAATTATAAAATAAACTTTGCTATATTATCTCATTTGAACTGTAACACATGACCTATGGCTATCATTATTATTAGTATAAAATAATTCATATTTGAACAAATCAGGAGTCTGCCAACAGTGAACAGAAGGCTGAAGCCAGGTCTGTAATGGAGGTGTGTGAGCAAGTTATTGCAGTCCTTCCCAATCAGCATTTCAGTCTTGATTATCTTCTATAGGAGAGAGTAGGGGAAGGAATTCCTGTGATACAATTAAATTTGCAGTGACAGAAGAATACTTTTTCTAGTTTTTCTCCTCTCCCTCTATAAAGAACTGCTTGATTTTCACTTAGAATAAAAGACTATTTGTTTCTTTACATTTACCACATATACTGCACTCAGCCAACCCAAATTATACACATTGAGATCATTCAAAAATTAAAATTTGGTCATAATGACTGTGGAATCATTGGAATAAAATAATTTGCAAATGTTTAAGAAAAAGATATTGATTTGATTACAGTAAGTCCATTAGCTATTATCTGATTTCTATTAAAATATTACAGAATGAACATTATTTCATTATTTACCTCTATTTCAAAATGAATAATATAAATATTTCAAATGTTAAAATTAAATAATAAATGCATGTCTATAAATTTCTTAAGGGAAGTTAAATTCATGTGAAGTCTAAATTGTTTTTACAGTACCATCTTTGCTCTATTTTTCACCATTGCCACCTGAATTCTAACTATTTTATATATGGAATAAAATATTGCTTCTTTACACTGTCAGAAGAGTTACCTCTTGAATCCATGAAGAAATGCTAAAAGTAAGTTTCTCAGCAATCTTTTTTTTGTGAATCATCACAGTATCTTTGAGATAAAAAAATAAATCAAGTTAAAAAGTTTAACTCTCAACATATTGGAAAATAATAATAATAATAATAAATCATATATGATTTATTATTTATAGGGTAGACTGCTTATTTTTCAAAGCCACTCACTTATAATGAATGTCTTTCAGAAAAGAAAAAATGCCAAGAAGTAATCACAAAATATTTTATGTATCTACTATAAACAATTATCAAAGATAAATAATGTCTTATAATTTAATGCACCATACTAAATACACTGACATTAGATTGCCATTTTAACACCCATGCGAAACACAGGAGTGGACTACCAAAACCTCCTACAAAAGTACTCTAGCTTCCCTAAAGTTTAGTTAGGGCAGTTATCTTTTGTAGTGTTACTAAAATTCTAGGTAATTGAGACAAGTTCTTCAAATACTATACTACTTTATTTCATTTTGAATGTCTGTATCTAGTTTTTCATTAGTTTATTATAACTTCTTGTTTAAAATAGAATAAATAAAACAATGGTGTTTTTATGTTAATATTCTCCACTGATACTCCAAACTGGCTCCGAAAAAGGGCATTATGGGTATGATCTACTTTCATTCCTCAAGAAGCATTTAACTTTCAGGTTGTTTTCTTGTTTTTGGCTTTGTTTGTTTTTACTTTCTTAACTAATTCTAAATACTATCCTTAGCCAGAAAATGTATATTGTGACTATTCAAAAAAAATTTATATAACTTCAATAACAATTTATTTTCAGAAATAAGGATGACTGGACTGGTAGTCTGTATCAGTTGATATTATACATCTTACATTGTTAGTTATCAATAATAAATATATATCCTAAAATATTTTCTGTTGCTCAGTACATTAAATTTGTATTGTTATAAAGTTATCATATGTGCATTAGCATATGAGTCATACAAGTTCATACTATAATTTTTAAATTGCACACATCTTAAGTATTTTAAGAATTAGTTTTCAAGAAAAAGACTTCCCCAACTCTGGTTAATATTAATTACTTTCCAAATCATTAATGAGCAGGATATTAGTCAAGGTTGTATTGTGTTTTCTATGCTCAGATGTAAAAGGCCCATAATGTAAAATGGTAATGGTGAAGTTTTGAAGTTGAATGAAGTTAAACTATGGTTAAGAAATAAATGAAAGAAATACAACATTTGGAAAACATTATCACTTCAAACTAAAATAAAATGCAAACTTACAATCTGTAAATATCTTTTAATAAAATAAACACAATTGAATATAAATATATTCAGTTCAAGTAAACACAGCTAAAAGCTTAAGAATTATCTATCACTTGTTTATGCTATTGAAATATATTAGCTAGTCAGAACTATGCCAAAAGGTATCAGCTAAAGAATGACACTTGGGGAAAACAACAGCATATCACCAGGGTAAATAACATGGCTTCACACTCCAAACTAAAGTAACTCACACATTGCAAGGACTGTAATGTCAACAGATTCTTCATGCCATTATCATTTACCATATATGTATAAAACTAGACCTTTTGCTCCTTTTTTTTGGTACAGTCTTTTGCTGATTTTGGATTAACTTGAACATTGATGTATCTGAATCTTTCTTGTATCTCACCAGTGCATAAATTCAATATTTCCAGATGCCTGTATCCACCTGGATGTACTACTATACTTCAGTTTCAGCATGACCAATAACAAATCAGTCATTCCATACCAATCAGTCATTCCATACCAAACTGACACTTGTCTATACTTAACCAATTTGGCAAGTAATTCAAGGATTTCCTGCTGCTACATGAGGCCAAGTTTTAAAAAATAAATAAATAAAAGTAATTCAAGCATTTCCTAGTGTCCTGATGAGAATTCCTGAAGTCACTTAGTTTCTTCTCTTTCACTGCCGGTATACCAGTAGGTCATCAAAGTTTATTGTATTTTTTTCTTCAAAATAGTTCTTAGATTTGCTCTTTCATTCTCATTTTACAATTTCTTTATTACTAAAATTTTAGCTTGGGATTTGATTACTTTTAACATCTCTTTCATCTATCCTGTAGATAATTATTGGACAGATCTAATACCGTTTTTTTTTTTTTTTTTTTTTTTTTTTTTTGGAGAAATTTTTGCTATAGGGCGCGTGCGCTCGCTGGAAAGACAGAGAGACAGAGAGATAGAAAGCGAGAAATCACCCCCCAGGGGGATGGCCACACTGCAATCCCTTCTCCTCCATTCTCCTCTCGGGATCTTGGGCATGCACGCACACGCACCCGGCGTGAGTTTAAGCCACTGGGTCTGGGATTCGAACCACAGTCGGCTACATGGGAGTTCAGCAACATAGCCATTACGCTAACTGCTGGTCTCTCACACTTTAATACTTTTAAGAAATCAGTATTAATTTCCAATAAACTCCAATTCCTTTTGCCCAGTTTTTAAGGCTTTAGAAAGCTGAATCATATTACCATGTTTCCTACTATGCCAAAGGGCATGTGCACTCACCAGAATAAGACAGAAAAAGAGAGGGAAAAAGCACTCCCTAACTGGATGCTTTCATGCTGCAATCCCTTCTTCATTTTTCCATTCTGTCAGGATTTGGAGCATATACACCAAGGAGTTTTTCAAGCTCTTGGGGCTGGGATTTGAACCATGGTCAGCAATGTGGAATCTAGCTCCCTTAACTACAATTGGAGCTGGCCCAAACCTAACAAAAATCTTCTAATTTATTTTAATTAGCTGATAAATATTAAAAACATGGCATTTATATTAACATCATACATGACATTCAAATTACAACATCTCCATACCTTTTTGATCCTCTCCCTTCCTGGTGAAATGCTCATTGGTTATAGTTCATAGGTTAGTTAGCTACTTTATTTTAAAGCGTAATTTACCCATGGTATGTCCTTTCATATGTTTATTTTAAAGTTCTTCACTTAAAATATTCTTTTCTTTATCTTTCACTTAACATCATTTTCTTTATCTCTAAGTCTAATTCACTTATTGAGAGAATAGATGCTTTAAAGGAAGAGAGCCCAACATTTTATATTTCTCATAGCAACAGAATACTGGAAATCAAAGAGTTTAAGAATATTGTTTTATTGAGTTCATATATAGAGAGAAAATAAAAATCCTTTAGTATATTGCTCAATGTTATCTAGGATGTGAAAGATAAGCAATTGTAGAAGATTGAGAGTAGAGCTTTATGCTATAGTAAATAATTATCATAATAATGCCTTTCAATAGAAGTACAGAGTTTCTTATGTGTGTTATAAAAGTATTCCAGAGTTTGGGATCAGCAGTTGGTGTAATGGCTATGTCACTGTTCTCCCATCTAGCCAACCACGATTCGACCTGGTGGCTTAAACTCACACCAGGTGCATGTGCGTACATGCCCAAGATCCCAAGAGGAGAATGGAAGAGAAGGGATCGTGTCTTGGCCATACCCCCAGGGGGTGATTTCTTGCTTTCTATCTCTCTGTCTCTCTCTTTCTGGTGAATGCATTTACCCTATAACAAAAACTTCTCAAAAAGAAAAAATTAAATAAAAAAGAAGATAAAAAAGAAAGAAAGAATTTCAGAGTTATAAAACCCAAGGATTTATCTGCTCTTGGTCTTGGCATTCTTCATCAAGTGCAATTGTAGTAATATTGACAGCTAGTTAACACTTAACTCTTTGAACCAACGGTATGTATTTACCTTGCTTATCTGTCCCTTTAGTGATCTACTTCCTGAGCAGAATTATTATATATTTAAAATACTAATAGAGTAAGTCTTACTACTTTAGATTCGAAGATAAATGATGTATACGTAATTATACCCACTTCTATATTTTAGAATATAGATGTTAGTCTCATTAAATCTTTCTCTGATAATAAGCAAACTACTAGAATGACTGTCATATAAATATAAATTTCTATAAATATACAGAAAGATTTTTAAAAAAAATCTCTCTCTCATCATAAGCTCAAGTTTCCTCTACAGAGTAATTATTGGAATCTAAGAAA
Organism: Tupaia tana; assembly: GCA_026018925.1. Classification (NCBI taxonomy): domain Eukaryota; kingdom Metazoa; phylum Chordata; class Mammalia; order Scandentia; family Tupaiidae; genus Tupaia; species Tupaia tana. The sequence continues at coordinate 44,435,270 of JAKSZU010000002.1, read as the reverse complement.
TGATTGGTCTACAAAGACTACCTCATAATATGAATTTTCTTTAAAAAGAGAAGAGTAAGATTAAGAGCCTCAGGCAGCTGCTGGATGACTGCCCTAGTGAAATAGTACACACACACACACACACACACACACACACACACACAATAGGCACAAGAGGTTTTAATGACACAAGAAAGATCAACATAAAACTAGATGAGGTGGCTCAGAAATTCTAAGAAACAACAGATCTCTTCATGAAACTGGGGAGTATGTACAATTATATCCATCTCTGCTAGCAGGATTTTGGCTATGAATGAAAGCACAACTTTTGAAAGTGCATGGGGAGAAGTAAGTCTCAGCCATTATTCAGCCCTTTTGAGCACAGCTTTCCCACCACTGGTAATCATTGTTGATAACATAATCCTTGAACATGAATTAAAGAGGTGCATGTAAATAATGAAAGCTGACAGTGATGAGGACTGAGGCTGAGAATCCCTTCTACACTCAGTAATGCCAAGTACAAGGAGCAGAAATAGTCGTTGAGAGAGCCTATTGCTTTAAGCTGCCCTGAAAATGATATTTTTTAAAAAAGTCCTACACTTTCTTGGAATGCATAATACAAGACCACTTTTCTGCCATATTTTGCATGACATTTTTGAAATAATGCTTTATGGTATCTGTACAAGTTCGCTGAATGTCTGACAAAAAACATAATTGATAGCTGTCTTGATAGAATGGATTATGTAGTCTTGTCTATGGTGCTCTCTATTTTCTGTCTGTCTCTGATAAGACTAGTCACTTCACCTCACTTTCCTTTCTTGAAAAATGATCTTATTGAGCTAAAGGCTCTCAAGTTCAATTTACTCTTTGTTGTGATTTTTACTTAGAGAACAAAGCATGCTTTGTAAGGAGCTTGGATGAGACTATGGTTTATATTGCTTTTAATGTCAGAATCGTGAGAATAAGGGCTTCCATTTCTTAGATTCAAGATGAAGTAGAGAAAGGACAATGTCAAAGTATTTCATTACTTAAAAATATTTAAACATTCAAATGTTTAAGCAAACAAATATAATATTATAGATAATAATCACCTTTAAGTTTAAAAGGTGCCTGTGTTAATCTTTATTTTAATGGCTCCTTAAAAACATTCTGAATTGATACACTGAAGCTACTCAGATGGTTTTTATTACATTTACAGAAATAGTTGTTTTTTCATGAATTCCTTAAAACTTTCAAGAAAAAATTATGTATTTTTATAGTCATTTTTTTTTCTATTCAGCATAGCTGGCACTTCTCCATATGACCTTAAATTTTTCACTGCAATATTTATATTTTTATGTTAAGACTTTGTGCATATTAACCCCTTAGAGAATTAGAAATCATTCTACATCATCTTCAGCAACTTTAAAAGTATGCAAAAGATTTATTTAAACAAAATTTGAGAGAAACATAAAAATTAGTCATGTTGCACTCCACATTACAATCTTTATACATTTTTCCAACAAATATGGCCAAATGAATTAAAGATCTCTAGTTGTAACTTCTGAAATATAAATTTTTCTAAGTAAAACTTACTTCTTATATGTATACATGTATTTAGATATTATTGAACACATTGAGAGACAAGAAAGAATTCCTGAGAGATTTTCATTGCTCTCAATATTATCATCTGTCTTCCTCCACTTTTCTAACTCTCCATTTCTTATTCTGTAGAATGAGAAGGTTGCCCCTGCTCATCACTAAAGCATCTTTCTAAATTGATAATCCAAGAATTCATTATTCTTTCAAAAACATATACTTACTTATCCTCTATCTACTCACATGAGTAGTTATTACAAAGGTAATTACTTAAGCAGGGCAAGACTTACATTTCAAATAGATTCTTATAAAAACTCTAAAAAATGGTACAATTAAAGTCCATTACTTTCAATATGCATATTTGAATTATAATAGATAAAAGAAGATAGTCGCATAAATTTTTTTTGATAAGAACTTTTCAAAGTACCATTTTCTGAGTGTAATTTAGTCCAAATTTGCCATTTATTTCTTACTATTATATTTGAGAGGACTTGAAAACTAGTTTAACTTACAAAATTTTTCATTGTGACCACAGTGTAGGAGTTTCCCTTTGTTTATCTATCTATCTGGATACATGGGTCTAAGTCTATATATGTACGTACATATATATGGATAATACAGTTATTACTGTGATAATAGAAAAAAATTTAATTGAATAAATTAAAAAATCATGTATATGTCCTGTTAAAGAAATATAATAACCAACTTGGTTTAAACACTAGACCCATCCACATAAAGACACAAATGATTTTGTGGTTGTGATAACCCATGTTGGTGGGAAGGCTTCAGTTAAAATGCTTTACAATAGCCCCAAACTGATCAACATTCATTATTGCTTCTTCCTTCCTCTCTATCTTCTTTGTATGCTCAAGCAACCCAAACAGGCACTGATTTTTTCCTATGTAGTGTATCATCTCCTCTCCAGCTCATTTCTTTTTTGCTTACTTTATCCCCGTCAGAAGACAAACAGCCTTCACATTTATATGTGAAAAGAAAGCAGTACCACAAATACAATGGTTGTCTCTTTTTGAAGGACTACCATACATATATGTGAAGTGAATCCATTGGAATATGAAACTCAAATGATCTCTGACAATGCATAAAGATACTTGCAAAATTATTAGTCAGACAGTGTGTGCATGTGTGCGTGTGTGTATATTTTGTTAGTTCCCTTTTATTGGGCTGTTGGAAAAGTCATGATATATTTTTTCTGTTTTTTATGTAAAAATGCACCATAACTTTTCCAACAATCTAATACTATGACTCCCCTTAACTATGGACATTGAGTTCTTTTGCTGGAATGTCTACAGCATATTTTAGCCTTCAACTCTATTTTTATTTCAATATCAAGATAAATGGTAACATGTTTTATTTAAAAGGCAGGCCTAGCCAGTTACTATAATTTGTACAACATATGCTCATATACATAACATGATTAGAGCTGTGCGCCTTACTTATAAATTCATCCTGTACATTTATCTCACACACACATGTGCACATACACACCTCACAAAATCCACATGGCTTAAACTTTACATGAGTTAATGACATCTTTTTTTTATCTATTTAGCTTTTATCTCTTGCCATTTTAAGAATGGAGAAATATACTTTGTTTTTTATGTTTTTACTACAGCCAAAAAAGTAAACATTAAATTTGCTTGGATTTTGCATCTAATTATTTTATGCTCTAATGCACGAATCACTAAAGTGTTTATAGCTTTTATTTCAGTGCAAAACAGTTTAGCTTTGAGTCAATTAAAATTTCCTTTTACAGATATGAGTCAATAATTTGTTATATTAAAACAAAGTTAGTAACAAACTTAGTTCTTAAAGTAGTAACAACATTGACTCACAGCTACTACAGTTACATGGAAACGCAAAGATTAACTGAATACTATAAGAAAAACGGTGGTAAAATAACAGATTTCTATAAAAATGGTGGCTTAGGAAACCATGTTTTGACTCATCATGTAGTTTGATTATCAAGAATTAAGATAGCATTTGAAATATTTCAGCACCAGAAAAATGAATTATTGCTTTGAATTGTAAGTACTGGAACAAGCTCAAAAATATGATAATATTCTACCATTTGAGTTCACGTATTTAAGAAATATCATGTATATTTAGAAGGTGATTAATAACATGGAGACTAAAGAGCAGATAATCTTCCTAATTATTTTTTTATTTTATTTTTTTGGAGAGGTTTTTGCTATAGGGTGTGTGGGCTCGCCAGAGAGAGAGAGACAGAGAGATAGAAAGCGAGAAATCACCCCCCGGGGGGATGGCCACGCCGCGATCCCTTCTCCTCCGTTCTCCTCTCAGGACCTTGGGCATGCACACACATGTGCCCGGCTTGAGTTTAAGCCACCGGGTCCGGGACTCGAACCGCAGTCAGCTACATGGGAGTTCAACAACATAGCCATTACGCTAACTGCTGGTCCCAATTTTTCTAATTATTTTAACAAACATAACATACCATGAGCTTTGTGGCTAATAAATAGCTTTGTATGAGCCTGTAAAGTTTTTCTTGCAGCATTCTCTCTCTTTCAACTTGTTATTCACCTAAACTCGCTTCCTTTTTTGTAATTTACAGTAAACTAAGTCAATTTGGAAGGTCAGATATGAAATCTACTATTTTAATAGTATATTAAAATTATAAATGTTTAATCATTTTAATGATTTCTTATGATTTGTGATAGCTAGTAAAAAACAGGGACAAATTTAGGTGGTAGATATGTTTCATTTGGCCATAATTTTATCTTAAACATTTTCTTAAATTTAAGACCAGGATTGTCCAGCTATGCTTTCTAGAATCTCTTTTATTCAACTATACTACCAGAAATCAACTACCTATGTCTATGTCTATTTTTTTTTTTTTTTTTTTTTTTTTTTTTTGTGAGGGGTGTGTGCGCCTTGTCAGAGAGACAGAGAGTGAGAGTGAAAAATCACCTCCCAAGGAAGATGGCTACTTCACAGTCCCTCCTCCTCCATTCTCCTCTTGGGCACTCACACACACACATGCCTGGCATGAGTTTCAAGCTGTTAAGTCCAGACTTGAACCACAGTCAGTTTTACGGGAGGCCAGCACCTCAATCACTACCTGCTGCCCTCCTTATGTCTATTTCTATATTTCAGTGTTAATTTTAGTTTCACTATATTTTCTTATCTCTACATCTTCATTAATGCAATGCTTGTTCTTAGAAACATTATAGAAAGAACAACCATTTGTAATTAGATGACTGTGCTTTATGTGATATTTAGCTTATTCTATGGGGATAAAACAACTTTAATTTTCTGGATTATATAGGATAGAATGGAAACCTTAAATCAGGAAGAAAAAATGAAGTATAATTATTCTTAACAAATAAATATTTAAAAAAATCTTATTCTTTTGAAAATGTATAAATGGGGCCAGCAGGTGGTACAGTGGTTAAGGCACTGGAGTCCCACATGGACAACTATGGGTTCAAGTCCCAGACCTGGTCGCTTGCTTTCTCACTTTCCATCTCTCTCTCTTTCTCTCTGGTGAGCCATGTACCCTATAGCAAATTCTAAAATAACAATAATAAAAAATAAGTAAATTTTTTAAAAAGGAAAATGCATAAATGATATCAGAATTGTATTTTATTTTATTTTATTTTATTTTATTTATTTATTTATTTATTTATTTATTTATTTATTTTTTGTAGAGGTTTTTGACTGAGAATGAGTGGGCTTGCTGGAGAAAGAGTGACAGAGACAGTGAGAGGGAAAGTGAGAAATCACCCCTCAGGGGGATGGGCACACCACAATCCCTTCTCCTCCATTCTCCTCCAAGGACCTTGAGTATGCACAACAGGTGCCCAGCATGAGTTTCAAGCCACTGGCTAGGACTAAAACTATAGTCAGCCATGTGGAAATCCAGTGATATAGCCACTATGCCATCTGCTGGCCACAACCAGAATTTTTATTTTAGTCAATCCAAAGAAACTGAAAATCATGACAAATAACATTACAGATTAATTATAAAAATTATTTTAAAATGATATAATATGTATTTAGATTATCAAAAACACAGAATAAGTAGGAGATTTAAACCACTTCAGTTTTATGAGACAATACTACTTCAATAGATTGGTAGGAGGAAGAGGAGGAGGCAGTTTTAGTAGTAAGCAATAACAGATTACTGACTAATGACTCAGATTTAAAATCTAGATACAAATTCTCTGTTAATCACGTTAAATTATTAAGTTATTTTAATATATAATATTTTCATTACATCACATATAATGCTTTATTTAGCATTTATAATGCAAATGATTTAAGGGCAAAGATTTTTTTTGGAGAATTTTACTATAGGGTACACGCACTCACTAGAGAGACAGAGAGACAGAAAGCAAAAAATCAGCAATTCCTTCTTCTCTATTCTCCTCTCAGGATTTTCGGCACGCATGCACATGCACCCACTGTGAATTTTAAGCCACCAGGTCTGGGATTTGTACCTCAGTCATATATGTGGAAGTCCAGCAAGGGAACTATGATGCCATCTGCTGGTTCCAAGCATAATGTTTTTAAATTATAATCTTTTAACAAAAAAAATTCCCTAATCATGTGGTTTTGGAAAACAGCAAGAATTATATTGATCAAGTAATAAATTACCATTTACTGATAATATTTTAATTACCAAATAATAGTTTTGAGCACACAGAATGATTCTAAATTATTAGCATATTAAGCATGTGTCTGCATTAAATTATAATAAACATTCTTTGTTATTTCATATAAAATATATCACTGATAATATTCACTAAATGTTTCTTATTCTTTACATGAAATATTAAAATAATTTAAGTGATACTTATTAATGCTCAAATTCTATAAGTCCATATGTAAGGGTTTTAAAACAAATATGTTTTAAAATAATTATTAAAGTCTATATATAGTGGGGTCAGCAGGTGGCATGGTGGTTAAGGCATTGGACACTCCTCCATGGCTGCCCACGGTTCGAGTCCCAGACCTGGTAGTTTGTTTTCTCTCTTTGCATCTCTCTCTCTGTGTCTTCCTGGTCAAATTAAAAAGTAAATGAGGGATCAGCAAGTGGTGTGGTGGTTAGGGCGCTGGACACTCCCATGTGACTGACTGTGGTTCAAATTCCAGACCTGGCGTCTTGTTTACTCTCTCTCTCTCTCTCTCTCGTCAAATGAAAATAAAATGAATAATACATAAAATTAAACAAGATAATTCTTTTTTTAAAGTAGATGAATGAATAAACAAAATAAAATAAACAATATTTAGAAGTCTATATATTGTAACATTTACATTACATATTTTTATGTGTTCTTACAATTTTAAATATTTCCAATTTTATCAGGTTTATATTGTAAGGGCTTCTTTATATTAGGTTTATATAATTAACATTTTTTTTTAATTCTTAACATTTCTTAATAATGCAATTGTTAAGAATTGCATTGTTTCTTAAGGCAACAAAAATTGTTTTCAACTTTTGGTTAATGGTAATGCATATATGTCTATCTATAGCTATATTCATATTTCTTGCTATATGGAGTAGTGTTAGGCTAGTGTTTTGTGTTTGTGTATTATACCTATATAAATATATACACATATATAGATATATGTGTATATATGTGTTTACACATATGTACATAATTTATATTTTAAAAAAGGCAATGAACATATTTTAGACATTTCCAAAAGACACATTTTCTTCTGCATTTTTGATTCATTTAAATAGCTTTACTTATCTCATGCCAATAAAATAGAAGATGTGCTCATGAAAGAAGGCCAAGAAGTCCATCTGTGTCTATTCATTTCTCTGTGCTATCAGTTCTTTAATTTCTCAAAATATTTTTTCATGTCAAGCTGAATATCTGCTTTACTAAACAAATAGACTGTTCCAACTTCTAACAGTAGATCCTTTTTTCCTAAATCCCAAAAGATCTTATTTTTTTTCAAGAAAGCTATCATCTTCTTTCACCATTCAAACATTTCTACTCAGTCTTAAATGCTTGTAATATGTACTTAAAGCATCTAAACGATTCCTTCTGCCTCTCTTTGGATTTCCAGGACATTATTGCCATATCGTGTTTCTAAAATGTTTTTAAATAATTTAATGTGTTTCAATAGAATTGGTCATAATGTTTAACATCTAAATCCCTTCTACATTGATTAAAGTGTCAAAAATTTAATCAGGGGACCAGCAGTTGGCGTAATGGCTATGTCGCTGGACTCCCATGTAGTCAACTGTGATTCGAGTCCTGAACCTGGTGGCTTAAACTCACGCCAGGTGCATGTCTGTGCTTGCCCAAGATCCCGAGAGGAAAATGGAGAAGAAAATGCGGCGTGGCCATCCCCCCGGGGGGGGGGGGGGGGGGGGGGGGGGGGGGGGGGGGTGATTTCTCACTTTCTGTCTCTCTGTCTTTCTGGTGAGTGCACGCACCCCATAGCAAAAACCTCTCCTCCCAAAAAAAAACATTAATCAGATTCTGGACTGATTTTTTTTTAATCCCTCATGTAATACCTGGTACTAATTTAGTAAAAGTTATTTATAAGGTTTTTAATTTTAAAGTTTTGTTTCACTAATAATTTTGAACACTTCACAGTGTCTTTTTAAAATAAAACACTTCAATTTCTGTCCTGTATTTGTGAGGCCTATATCTACTCTTTCATGTCATTGACTATTTGACTTCCAGTAAATCTTTGAACTACTTAGTACCTTAGTTTTCTTGCATAAAATCACCTTGTCATTTCCAAAGTGTCTTATAATACTGTCAATATGATTGCTTTATTTTATTTGCCTTAATTTTTCTGTATCTGCTACTTTCTGTGACCATTATATCTACATTTATTATTTTTTTACAAAGTAATGTAAAGCTTCAGTAAAATAAATAGACAAGACCTGAATATGGATATGGAATAGATCATCACATTTATAGGTGGAATGACAACTTTGCAATGATATCTTCATTTCTTTTTTTTTCTTTTTCTTTTTTTTTTGAGAGGTTTTTGCTTCAGGGCATGTGCGCTCGCCAGAAAGACAGACAGACAGAGAGACAGAAAGCAAGAAATCACCCCCCAGAGGGGATGGCCACGCCGCAATTCCTTCTCCTCCATTCTCCTCTCAGGATCTTGGGCACTCACACACACGCGCCCAGCGTGAATTCAAGCCACCGGGTTCAGGACTCGAACCGTGTTCGACTACATGGGAGTCCAGTGACACAGCCATTACGATAACTGCTGGTCCCAGGGTTCAGACAGAGTTCTAGCTATATTGCCCAGGCCAGCCTTAAACTCCTGATCTTCCTGCTTCTGGCTTCTAAGCTGCTGGAATTACAGGCACAAGCCACTTGGCCCACTGTTTAGACTGGACAGAAATCAAACCTGGTCCTTACATGTGGTCCCAGCCTGTAGTACACAGTGTTTTAAAGGTCTGTACTAGTCCAACCAGGCTTGTGCCTTTGTTTATAAATAGACAACTATACAATAAGTGCTCAGTTTTTGTTTTTTCTATTTTTTATGTTTTGAGAGGTTTTTGCTATAGGGTGCATGCGCTCGCCAGAAAGACAGAGAGAGACAGAGAGACAGAAAGTGAGAAATCACCCCCCGGGGGGATGGCCATGCCACAGTCCCTTCTCCATTCTCTTCTCGGGATCTTAGAAATGTACACACACGCCTGGCATGAATTTAAGCCACTGGGTCCGAGACTAGAACTGCAATTAACCACATGGGAGTCCAGTGACATAGCCATTACGCCAACTGCTGGTCAGTTTTTAGACTTATAAATGAGGAAAAAATAGTGATAAAAAAACAATTTGTTCTTCGATGTGTGATCACTTCCTAGTAGGGACTGATATTTTTAGGCAAGTAAATTAATTCTCCAGTCAGCAACTAGTAGTTCATAGAACCAGAAACTTCAATAGAATGCTGTTTGCTACAGTCTGGCATATAGTCTTTAGAAATGTTATAGACAAACACATTCTTAGGATGACATTCTCTATAGGCAAGCATTGGAATGCTAGCCATTCTTTTCAATCTCTTCTTGAGACTATTGTGCAGATTTTTGTCCTCCTTTTGGAATGCTGCCTTATCCTTTATGCATTTTAAAGTGTTGTCTGCCAATGGACTAATTTATTAGTATCTGATGCCTTTCCGTATACATTTTCTCCCTTCCAATATTAAAGTTTTAATCTCCTCATTTTGACTAAATACACATTAAGTTTGCATTTCTCCATATTTTTTTAGTCAGATCAGGCACTCAAAAATTGGAAGTAAGTATTCTTTTTATGCCAAAGTCTTTAGTTCACGCACACCTACACTCATGCACATATACACACACACATACACACTCATGTACAAGATCTTGCTTTATGATTAATATTCACAAAATATTAAAGGATTTGCAAAAGTGAAAGGATTTGAAAAGTTTAAAGAGCATTGAAAATTCCTTTTAAATACCCATATACAAACTAAGAAAAAAAGTGTAGTTTCAACTAATTATATTTTCAACATACTTTGTATGTATTTTATTACAAAATAAAATTTTTAAATAGGTTTTAATATTTAAAGAAATAAATTTTCTTTGATTAATAATTAACTTTAGCTGCTGTATTTTGTAGCAAAAATCAGTTTTATCATCTAGAATCTTCATACATAAAACTGTCATTGCATCATGTAACTTCTATCTAATCAAGCTTAATAAATAAAAATTCTTTTTATTTCTTAAATTGTTTAGGTAGAGCCACTGCAGTTTATCTTAAATAGATATACACAAAAAATTATAAATAGGGGAGACATAGAGAGATAAATCATGTGATTTATATATCAACACTCTGATGAATTAATGGATGAATGAACAGAAGTGAACACTTGATCTAAATTTGAGAAAATATAGTTGCCATTTTTGAAACCGTTACCTAACAACATATTTTATTTTATTTAAAATCAAACTAAGACCTAAGCTAGAACACTTTTTTTTTTAACTATAAATGAGAGTGTATAAGAGAAGACAGAAGGCTGCAAACAAAAGATTAAAATGAGTGAATGCCTTAAAGAATGGACCATATAATCCGTTGATAATTATATTCATTTTAAGATGAACCATTCAAAATTACTACCTGTCCAAAGTGTATAAGATGATCAAACTAGAAGCATATAGATTAAAATTGTTGGTTGTCCCTAGACAGGCCATTTTAGTATCATTGCAGCTGAGTTTTAGACACTCTAAGCTCACATGTGTGCTGAATTTACTACTCACCATTTGTTTTTTGCAAGTATGGTACTTGTATTCTAAGAGAAATAGATCATTAATTATTATCTGATGTTGCCTAATACGTAAATGAGATTTAAAATACATTGATCTCCTTCTATCCTTATTTATACACTACATGTCATAAGCTAGACAAATAAGATTTTAACAGAAAAGATTACAACATATAAAAATATGTAGCTTCAAATTGTGGCTCAAATTAAAATCTGCATAATTCATCTACCTCAAGTGCTGATAGTTTATAAAGAATTGATAACTAATTCAGTGTTAAAGTAAACACAAAATAAATTACCAACTGTCTTGTAAAATACTTTCTTCTTTAACACATAGAGAATATTAATACAACTGGAATTATTTAAAGCATATGCTTGCCTCAAAATTATAATTTACCAGTATGAAAAAGAGCTTACTTACTTTAGTTCCAGTTTTCTAATTATTTTAATAAATTTTAATGCACATAGGAAATGGTTTCTTTGAATATTTAATAAGTGTCTTTCTGATCATTTTAGTAACAAAATTTGATTTTTTAATCAAGTTCACAAACAAGTAGACACAGGTTGTCCTAACTAACAGTAGATATCTTTAAATAAAATAAATGTTTTTAATTCCATAGTTAAATTCAAGTTTTACACATTCACTATATTTACTTTTTGAAAGGAAAGTATTAAAATTAAGGCAACTATATTGTTATAATTTTTTATTGTTAGTGAGCATGTGCACTAGTGAGAGCGAACAAGAGAAAGAGAAAGAAAGCACTCCTGATGGGGTGTGATTGTGCCACAATCCTCTTTTCTTTCATTTCTCTATCCCAGCATGGTTTTTCAGGCCACTAGGGAAAGGATTGGAACCTCAGTAGATCACGTGCAATCTGGCTCTCTATGCCAGTACTTAACCAGCTGAGTCCCTGATGTTTGGAAAAGCCATCCTAAAATATGCTATTCTACATTTATATTGTATAAGCATTATGGAAGGTACCACATTTAATCACTTTTATTTTTTTTTTTTGCTTCACCTTCCTCATGGTTTTAGAAAAGGTGGAAAAAAAAAAGGAAATGGGGGAAAAACATGGAGAGGTAAGATATTTGTGGGACACAGATATGGTTTACTATCTGTTGATGAGAATATGTATAGTATTTTCAATTGGACTGAGATGTATATTACGCTGGGTAAAGTTTCTTTACAATCTAAATGATGCATAGCAATTGGATGTATAAAAAATAATAATATTAATGATAATAATAAAATTAAAAATCATTAATGTATTGAATAGCCTAAATAAAAAAGAAATAAGCTATTTTCTATAGCATTAAACATTTATCCTGGGACCAGTAGTTAGCATAATGGCTATGTCACTGAACTCCCATGTAGTCGATCGCGGTTAGAGTCCTGGGCCCGGTGGCTTAAACTCATGCTGGGTGCATGTGCGTGCGTGCCCAAGATCCAAGAAGAGAATGAAGGAGAAGGGATTGTGGCATGGTCATCACCCCTGGGGGGTGATTTCTCGCTTCCTATCTCTCTGTTTCTCTCTGTCTTTCTGGTGAGCGCACACACCCTATAGCAAAAAACTCTCAAAAAAAAAAATTATCTTGTGGAGCATGACAATTGAGTAGCATGCATCGCCACACCACAGCTCAGACAACAAGTTATATTTCAATAACATATTTAAGATATTGGTTGATTATCCATGCTTTATACATGAAACTATCAGTAAATCCATATGTCAAGAACATAAGCTGAGTCAGAAGTGAAATGATGGTTACAGCGGCTGGCTATAACATGGCCAACCTGCTCAGTTTGAGTTCAGACCCAGAGGCTTGAAAAACACACTGTGTGTATGTACATACCCAAAATCCCAAAATGAGAAATGGAGAAGAAAGGACTGTGGCATGATCATCACTACTGGTGGTGCTCTCTCACTTCCCTATCTCTCTTGTCTCTCTCTAGTGAGTGCACTTGTTCTATAGCAAAATTAAAAACCAACAAATAAGTAAATAAATAAATAAAGGAGTAGAATATAAGCCAGATACAGAAAGTAAAAGTACAACAGGCCTCAAAAAATATTAAATATTTTCACTTACTTTTCATACTTCTTTAACAAGTTTCATTAACTTGTTTAAAAAAACAAATGAGAAGGAAGTAGATTGCTTAGAGACAGGCATTTTGACAACTGATAACAAAGAAGAAAAAATGAAACTTCAGATGGATCATTGAAATCAAAGAATGAAAGAATTACATGTGTAGTGAAATATTACTTTATGCTTCAATACATCCCTATGGCAGCCACTGCCATTTACATATCTTGTTAATAGTGCTCTTCTTATGAAAGCACTGATGTGGCAGTTTACCCAGATAAAAGTTGCCTGTCTTGCAGATAGGGATATCCAAATACAATAATTATAGCCTGTAAGTTATAGAGAAATATTTCTGTTTTTGAATAAAAAGGCAGTGACTTTTGTCTTTTACTCCACTTCTTTCTCCCTTCTTCCTCTCTTCTTCCTGGCCTCAGATACAGATATGATGTCTGCTATTGCAACAGGCAACTTGTAACGATGAGAAGGAAAGCCTCCCTCTAAGAATAGTATGGAAGGTAAATATAAAGTGCCAGGATCCTGGGCATTATCATTCAGCAACTGTTCCAATATTCCTGCCTAATTTAAGATTATGAGAATAATCATCCCCTATTTACTGAAGCAATTGTTTTGTCAGGCTTCCTATTATCCACAAGTAACTTATTCCTACTAATAAGGGCTTTGAATCTATTACTGAACTTTCATAGGACAATACCAACATATATAATATTGTAACTGAATAATCTTAGACAGTTTTACTCCTTTTAGACTTTTTGATTAAAAAATTATTAGCAGGGAAGAATATATCATGGTTAAAAGTTTTCCATGCAAAGAGTTAAAGTTTTCTAATTTAGTGATAAAAGCTCAATAACTCATAAAATATCAATATCCACAGTGACACATTCCATGAGATTCTCATGTAGCTGAAGTCTGGCATATTTGGTGTATTTTCTCTCTTCCATGTATATTTTTATATGCAATAAACTTAAAAATTTTATATTAATTACTGAGATATCAAATTATTTTCATGCACAAGAAGATAAATGGCATTTTCTTTAAGTTTAGAATTCAAAGTTTCTTTTGTGTTGAGACAAATCCAACTCTTTATCTTTGATTTCAAGCTCTACAACCTTGCCATAATTTTCCACATATCCTTCTCCTACATTCTTCATCTCTCTATACAAATACAGTGCATCTAGACTTCCTGCTATTCACTTTAGTGACCTATTGCTTTTTCCTTTACTTGAACATCTTATGTATTATTTTTGGTATGCTGAAGCCTGCTCTCATTGCTTGCAATAGCCTATTTGGTAGGTAAATTTAGTGGCATTCCATTGGCAGCTTGCTATTGGCAGTATAGTGGGAATATTTAAACCATGACTAGCAAATGTAACAAATCAAAGCCTTTCACTGCCATTTTTAAACAATTACCATCACATCACCAAACAATACACATAATTTATATTCTTAAGCCTATTTTATATATAACTCAGTAATTAACCTATACATTGTTTAATGGGTAGCTTTACCATCAGAAAGTCACCAGGTCTACACAGAGAAGCACAAAGACTGTCATGCATAAATGTACTACTCCACTATTGGGTCTATTATTTAGTAGATCTAAATGAGCTGGCAAGGCTTATTGAAATGGTAATAGTGATTATCAATTCCACTAATTTGTAGTATATTGGTAAAAACAAATTTAAGCTGTGGTCAATTTTCTTAAATAAATATTCTTGAAGAAAAATAAATATGATCTTATCTACAATTTAGATAGCTAAAAACAATAAAATAATGAGCAACTTCAGCTCTTTTTGCTTTCCATTTAAAATTTACACTTAGAGTAGAAAATAAACTTTATCAATAAGCTGATTAGATTCTTTAACCTACTCTTATCCTAATAAATATTTTTGAAGTAAAATAAGTTATGATGGTATAGTGTAAATTAAATTATTTATTATATCTAGCTAAGACTGATTTTTTATTGTTACAGAAATTTAAAATCCTTATTATAGTCACCCATTGGTCATTTAAGATTTTTGGATGAAAGTCATAATGTAGGTTGCCATACAATTCAGGTAATTTTACAAATGTCAGAATAAAAAAAAAAATTTAAGTCTATATTCAAAATCTTTTTTCTCAGTTATACAATGAATTTTATTTATAGTGTTATTATATAGCTACCAATATCTTTTTCTCTAAAACACCCAATTATTCAATCATAAGAGTGGCTTTAAATTGAGAATAAGGAAAATGGTTCACATATAAATCTTAAATAAAAATAATACATTTGTTTGACAAGTTTATTTTTTACCAATATATCTATTTGTTGGTAAATGAAATTCCAAACATTTAAGAAGTATTTTTAAAACAAGTATGAGCATAATATACATTCAAAAAAATTATCTCTTGGACTTACAGATAAGAAGCAAGTGTTTAGATTGCAATACACTTCCTAAAAAATTTTAAAGCAGTAAGTCCAGAATTAAAAGGCAGACTGTCCACAGATCAGTCATGTGGTCGTATTGTTTACAATATTGAAAAATGAAATGAAATATGTTCTTTTTTTAAAAAAAAATAAAAATAAAAAGGATAGTCATTAAATAAATGATATTATCAACAAAAATGAAGTAACATTGGAAAGATAGTATTCAATTTCGTAGCATCACCTGGACATTTGAATTGATTTTACTAATATGCAATTGTCAGGATTATACAAAAACAGTAAAATTCAGTTACTATAAACATGCAAAGCATATAAGGTTATTTTTTAAAGTATAAATGTTATCTATAAAAAGTATTCTTGTAAAAAATTTCAGAAAGTTTAATGATTTGTAGGCTTTCTGTTTTTTCCAACTAAAAATACTGGTGACATCTTTTGAAAATATAGACAATGTAGTATCGAACTAATCAATAAAAAATTTTAAACTATGTATATATGCACTGCAAATGCAGTTTAGTATCTAAAACAACTGAAATATGTTTGGAAATCATTAATTTTATTTTCAACTGAAATATTCTATTTAAGAGTGATTGAAATAAATATTTTAAAATTCTTGACAGGTAGAAGATTTCAAATATTTTGTGTAGTATCTTCCTAATTGAAACATTATAAGGCCCTAACTGAAAATGAAAGTAGTAATATGAATGTTTTAGAATTAATATACATTTGCATGGTGTGAATCTTGTTTTTATATCTACTTATAAGCAAAATTTTCACTGTTTTCTTTTGTTTGTAAATTCACTTTAATAATATGTTTCCAAAACATATCTTCAGTTTAATGAATTACTAAACTTACCCTGAAATAATACCTCCCAACACCCCCCACCCACCCATCCTCAATACAAATAATAGTAAGGGAAGCAGGGAAACACTTACCTAATTTTATAATGTTAAAATAATATGCAGGTGCATATTCTGAACCAACTTAGATGACAGTTGTAGCCCTATTCTGTATATAATGTTTATCATGCCAGTAACATTCAAAACCTACAATTTCACCTTTGCTTCAAATATTAAGTCCATCAGTTAATAGGAATGTCTATTATAAATTCATTAACTTTATTTTTATCATCTCAAGTATAGTCAGAAACAGAAGCTCATGGAAATGGGAAATGTTTTAAAATAATTAATTTAGAATTAAACATCTCTCATAAAGAATAGTGGGAAAATATATCTAGGCTGGAAAAAGGAAAATCAGAGTTTTTATATTAAAGTTATAAGGTATTAGAAATAAAAATCCATTTCAACACAATAAAAATTAAATAAATAATAAAAAATAGAAATATCACTACAGTTTTAAAATGTACTTGCATAAGACTCCATTTAAAAGTTTTGTTTTGTTTTGGTCATTAGGGACTTAAGGTTATTTTCTAAGCTTCTAAATAAAATTTCAAATAGAGGTATAAACCCAATAACTTTCTAACAAATAACTTCATATCTTCATAGTAGCCTTTATTTTGCAAAGGTTAAATAGAAATATTTAAAACTAAAGGCACCAAAGATCAATAGAATAATTACATTGACATTTGTTATACTAATCCTATTTTTATACAAAATGTGTGCTAACAAACTCTTTCTATCCAGATATATTGAAATTCCCATAGCTACTTGGGAAATTCATGATATTTTTCCTTAAAATAAAAGAATCTTTCTATGTATCTATGTTTACATACCCAACAGGATTGATATGAAAACAGTGTATTTTGGATGATGTAATTATGTAATGGAATGTAAAAAATTATAGCAATTAAGGTGTTGTGACATGCTCTAATGAATGAAGTTACACTGGTTGATGACACTACATCTCCTACTCATTAATTATTTGGATAGAATGCATCATTTTATTTGGTATAAAGAAAGTCATCAATTACCACTAAGAATTTCATCAATGCCTTCTCAGTTAAAATTGATGCTATTTTTCTCACATCTGTGAATTTGAAAAAAAAAAAAAAAATACCAATAGTATTTGGGCCATCAGAAAAACTCAAAATGTGGTTCTTTTGTTATATGCAGCCTGTAACTTTCTGGTAGAATTATTATTTCCAGATAACAGGTTTATAAGGAAAATTTGCACATGCGTAGCTTGCTACCGTATCTTATATAACTGCCCTACCGATTGGAAATATTTTTTAAGCTTTCTTATTTGCATGCTAAAAAGGAAGACATGCTTCTTAGGTGTAGCTGATTAAGGTAATTACTTTTACAAATGATTAAAAAATAATTATAATTATTGTTGTTTTATTATAATTATAATAAAACAATGTACTCTAACATGTAGTAAAAAAATGAGTATCCTTTTTAAGAGAATTTTTAAAAGATAACTAACATCTTTTTTCTAGAATCACAGAACAAAAAATTAGAACATGATAGTAAAAAAGAACTGAGTGATACTTGTTCCTTTTCTAAATATGCTTTGTTTTTTCCCTAAATCCATTCTCTTTTCTTTAGAGCCATCTTTTCCCCTATACTACTTTATAATTTAAAATATAACAATAATAGTATTAAAGATAAAATGTTTATATTTCATTTGCTGTGGGAGAGGACAGTTGAGGGGGTTCATGTATATCTTTAAATCACAAAAATTTACTGCTGCTAAGAAAAAAAGCGGTAACAAATTATTCTCTGTATACTTCTCAAATACATCCTGGCTATTTTGACATGCAATATATATTAGCATTGGTCCTTCCCTCACAAGACTCACCACCAGCCCAATATAAGACTATATAGGAAAACATTCCTCTGAAAAGAACTCTTACACCAAAGAATCTATAGCAAAAGGATAGTTTTGTCTAAGTAAAATGTTATTACTTTAGATGTCATGTTTACCATTAAAGGAGAAAAAAACCTGATCTACTTATATATGTTTTAAGACAATTACCTTTTTTATGAGCATAGTAATCCCAATTATTGTACAAAGACGGAAAAAGAAGGGGGAAAACTTAGTGAACATTCATTTCAACATTATCTTTGTTTCATTGGCTTTCTAAACAGTCTCCACTATCTGAAAGTAAATATTTATATAAAGTCTTTGGCCTCTCTAGACATGATAGACTAAAATATTTTATAAAGAACACCATCAAAGTATGTAAGTAAATAAATAATTTTTGAAAAGCCATTGACATTTCTGGGATACTTTCATATTGAGAAGTCCTCCTTAGATTAAATCTGAAATCTTCCAAAAAGTGCCAGGGGATCATACTTCCAGTATTTGTGAAAAAAAATAAAACAAATAGAAGTGTGGTTTGGGTTTTAGAATTAATACAGACAAATCACGCTAAGGAGATAGCTTCTTATATGCTGCAATGGAAAATGTAGCTACCCTGGAACTGCAAGACATGGAAAAATCTATACACCACTTAATGAAAAGTTCTTGGCTCTTCTTATCTCGCTGGCTTATAAAAGACACCACAAAGATTTTTTTTCTATATAGTGTTACCAAAAAGAAGGAATAAATAAAAAAAATAATAAATAAAAGGGGAAATAAACAGGCCACACTATTATTCTTGTCCTATTAGATTCTCAGCCTGCCTTAGATAATGGGAAATGTAAGAGACATGGTGGAAACTGACAAAGAAACAATTACACACCATTCTCCATATAATTCTAAAAAAAAATAATTTCTTATGTATGTATGCATGTGTGTGTGTGTATAAAAATGCATGTATGTATGCATGTGTGTGTGTGTGTGTGTGTGTGTGTGTATAAAAATCATTATTAAATGTTCCATAAAGGATTCATTAAGAATAAAGGTAGCACTTTTAGGTAGCAAATAGAACAATTTAATAAGCATTGAACTTCAAGTTTTTAGCGTTTTTGAGGTTTTTTTAACATTACCTATACACTGTAAGTTATAATTTCTGCAATTTACTGAAGTGCACATTGTAGACCTTCTAAATAGAAATCATTCATCATAGGATATTTATAGTTCTCAGAAGCTCATTGGTCAAAATATTTACAGAATAGACACACTTAACAATGACTAGTGAGAGAGGAAGCCATTTTACTTCCAGAAGTCTTTAAACTCAGTTCTAATAATGGAGGCAGGAAAGATGTAGAGGCAAATAATCTATTTATAATTTCAAATTATTCATTTTTAAAAACAAAAATGTGCTATCAAATTTCTGCTCTTGCATCTAACTTAATTTTGGCCTAACAATTAATGGAAAATAATTTTTATGTGATAAAAAAGTTTAAATGTAAATATAGAACCTTCTAAAAGACACTTAAGCACAATTATCCTTAAAAGAAAATGCCAACAAGCATTTGATTACAAATTACAAGAAAAGTATTGCCTTTGTCTTATTCAATTTTTCTTCAAATTTTATTCTTATAAGTAACATTAGTATAAAATTGAGAAGTGGAAAAAATGTTTATTTCTTGCATTTTTGTCCTGAATTGGGTCAAGATCAATTACCTAAATACCATATTCACCATAGCTGGAAAGAAGTCACTAATTTAATTAGTTTCAGTTGATTTGGCTCCACTAATGGTACAAACAAAGAATGTTTACTTTGCAACTTTGTTCACTATTTGAACCACTATAAAATAAAAAAGATACATTATTTTATACTGGATTTATCAAATTTACCATAAAAGTTGAGGGAAAAAATGGTGCTTAATGTAGAAGTAGCCTAATCTCCTATGGAAACATTTGAGCCTGTATTTGAAAGTACATTTAAATGTAATTGGTGTTGACTTTTAGATCCAGAACGTAGAAACATATTTGTTGATATATTATCAGTTTCAATAGTCACTCTCATGTGTAAAAGGCATATTAACAAAACAGCATTTACTTAAAACCAAATTTTCAGTAAATCCTTGGAAAATTTCAAAAGCAGAGAGGAATAACAATTAGACTTCCCTGCACTTTACTACAGTAAAGAAAAATAAAAGCCATTAAAAATAAAACTGTGTCTAAAATTGAGATGGTTTTCTGAGTAGGAAATTGGTAAGTTGGTGGCAAAGGCACACACCAAAATTGGCATTTTATATTAATGTGACAACAATCTTTTTGACAGAAGATTAGTTTAACATTGACCACCACACCAAAACAGTTATCCATTTTTAAATGCATAATAATTCATTGTTGCCCTTCACTGTACATTTGATGTCACCCATCACTGTGACAGAAATATAAAAGCTATTGCAGAGTACTCAGGAGCCAAGATCAAAGCCATTAATGCAAGCACTTTGGACATGGTTTTCCAAAGTCGGTTAAACCATCAAAAACACTATGTTTAGAACATCATTACCTCTGAGCTCTGAGAGAAATACAGAATATTTTTAAAATATAAGGACTCTCTGTAAGGCAATAGCTTTGTAATCTTGTGACCACAGATCATGATAGAGCCACATCATTTGTCAAGGCAGTTTTGGAGGTCACTGTAATTGTAAACCACAGAACAGATTAAGGGAGAGACCAGACCTTCTGTCTAATGTAATAATACAATAGGTAACATTCTAAAACTCTGCAAGATAATTCAACACAAAACACACAAAAAAATTTCTATTTTTTAACTTAGAAAAACTAGTGTTGCATAGCTATTCTAGTCAAGAAGGCCAGATTAGTTAACACTGATTGGCTTTTTCCACCCCTTTTCCTATGTTATGCCATATTCATTTGTTTATTTAAGTAGCATTAGAAATCTCTGTATTACAGTATTCATATTATAAAATTTAATATAGCATTATTTTTCTTCTCCTGAATTTATATATGTTTAATTTTTAAAGTGTCAGTTTCAAAATAAAATACGCAATATGTTCATAGGTTTAGTGAATAATTATTAAGGCACATCAATCCCACTGGAGGAAATGTATCTATTTTTCCCTTCTTTTAGGTTTGGTCGTATTATTCATCTCCGTATACCAGACTCCTAAGAACCTTAGGCCAAGATTTGCATGCTGAATTTTAGAACAGCTTGGTTGTCTTGGAGACATCTCTAGTTAAAAGAAAAAAAAAAATCTGTAATATCTATGGGAATTCAAATTGCCTCATTTTAGAACAGTATCTGTTGTAGCAATAGTATCTGTTGTTTAATAAGGGAAATATTTGAAGCAAGGTGAAAAATACCTCTTATTACCAACATAAAAGGTGGGTACCCTCACCATTCTTTCTATATGACTAACTGCCATCTCTCTAATAGTATACCTAGGTCAAAGAAAAAGAAAGAAAGAGGGAAACAGATTTAGGGGCAAAGTACAAGCCCAACATTGATAAGATTTCTTCCTAACCCTCATCAGCCAACAACTATTATGATACACAGGATAAGAACTTTCTATGTTTAGAATGCAATACCTTAGGCTTATCTTTATTCATAAGTAAGAGTTCTTGGCTAATTCAGATAAACATGCTGATTATGTCATTATGCTATAAATAATAATACAACTGCTTGCAAGAGACTGTATAACATAAAATTGATATCAAGATAAAAAAAACTGCATATTTCTTTTTTAATATCGGTTAAGTATATTTGCATATCTAGAGCATTTATTAAATATTCTTAGATGTTTTTCTTTTAAAATAAAAGTGGAGGAAATATTTAAAAATATCGTTAAAACAATCTACATTAAAACCCAGTTTTAAAAACATGAATTATACTTAGTTTTAAATTTGTCACAAAATATTGTTAATAATGTGATAGAATATTCAGTAAGTTACATATCTAGTGTTTTAATGATAACTAACAATTTGCCTAAAGTCTTATTTTCTTTATAGTTGTTATGTTCTCTCCAGTAAACATACTTGACTAAATACTTGACTAATTGAGTGAGTGACTGATGGAATAATTAAACGCAAGTGAAAAGACAAAATAAATTGAAGGTGCAATTTGGTAGCTAGAACAATATAGAAGATAAATTGTAACAATGATGACCAAAAGTTAAAAGAGAAATTTAAAATGTTGACAGTATTTAAGTTAGGTATTATGTTTAGTTTTGAAATGAGTCGTGTTCATTTCTAAGTAGGTATTACAAAATTTCCTAAAATGTAACATCACTTCTAATAATTAATAAATATGAATTCTTTTTTTTTTTTTGGAGAGGTTTTTGCGATAGGGCGTGTGCGCTTGCCAGACAGACAGACAGAGACAGAGATGCAAAAAGCGAGAAATCATGCCCCAGGGAGGAAGACGCTGCAATCCCTTCTCCTCCATTCTCCTCTCGGGATCTTGGGCACGCACGCACACACCCGGCATGAGTCCGGGACTCGAACCGTGGTCGACTACATGGGAGTTCAGCGACATAGCCATTACTCTAACTGCTGGTCCCAATAAATATGAATTCTTTTAATAGAGTAGTAAATATTTTAGACCTTGTATCTGAGAATTTTAATAAAAATGAAACACAAATCAAAGAATTTTAAAATGTAGTTTGTCTTTTTTTTCTGTAATTGTCATAGAGATAAAGAATATTCAGAGAAAGAAAATACCACATATATTGTGCCATCAAAAATGGTATCAATTAGTTCATTGGTAACTCTATATAACATGACAAAATTTTTATTGACAGGTTAAATCAAAAAGCTACAGTTGTTTTAAATTCTAACAAATATTATGAGTCTATTTAAATTAGAAAGGTAAGCAAGTTCTTTTGTACAATTGAAACTTTGACATTTTATCTGCATTTGCACATCATGAACTTCTTTCACAGTAGCAAGAGTTCAACCATGTCAGAACAGATTTTAATTATACAAATTTATTTGATTTGGGAGGTTCCACTTGGAATTTAAATAGACTCTATTCAAAGACTTCATTTAATCTGACTATTCGGTATTATATTTTATTTGGAGGTATTTTAAAAAGGATTATTTCAATTCTGAGTATTGAAATATTGAAGTATTCTAAGAGAATCTGTAAAATACTTTTATATTTCATATTACTTTACCGAGAATATCTATTGTTTATTACTTAATATAGATTATCAATCATTATTTACTATTTAACAGGATATCTATTAATTTGCCCCAAATGAAGATTTTATACGTGTTTGGTTTTTTGCTAGAAAACATGTGCACTTGCCAGGGAATAATGGAGAGAGGGAGAGGAGAAAACATCCCCCATAGAGAAAGTTTATCCTGTAGACTTATCTCTTCCGTCTTTCCTCCTTCCATAATTTGGAGCAAGCATGTACACATACCCAGCATGTTTCTCAAGTTCCCAGGTCCAGGACTTGAGCCACAGAGTTGGGCCATATGAGATCTAGTTGACTTAACCACTAGGCCTCAGAGCTGGCCCAAATATATGTTTTAAAGTATATGAGACAATTTGTTTTCATATCACTGAATAGAAAGCTAAAATAGGAGCATTCAAAAACTAATGACAAAATGTGACAGTGACATCCCAAAATTTAAAGGTATTAAAAAATGGCACACTGACTGACTCTAAGTTCTTAAGTAAAACTACCTAGATGTTTTCCTTTTGTAAAATCAATACAGGTTATCATAATTATAAGATGTTATCTATGATGTTTTTTTTCAAAGTAAGCATTTAGAAATATTTTGAAAAATTAGATAAGTGAATAGCCATACAACATGGCTTCCTTTGAAAATTTGATTTTAATCTTGAAAAGAATGCAGAAATTTTAGTATTTGCTTTTGAAATTAATTTCAGAAGATTTAGTCTTGGAAAATTAAGAATATCTAAAATTCCTAAAGCAAATGTGAAGTAACCAGAGTTTATATTAAAGATCCTCAAGAAATTGGACTTAATTCATCTTGACTAATGCCCATACAACTACCTCAGAATTATCTCAAAACCCTTTATTCTAAATTTTATATATATATATCTTTCTTGAATTTTATTTGTTAATTTGATTAAGGAGGATTAGGTATATATGTAGACATCTAGATATTTTTTCTATACTTAATTTATATTCCTGTTTGTCTTATGGCCTTAGATAAAAAGTTATCTAGCCATTGAATTATTTATGCTGAATCCCTAGAAGTCATTTTCTGAACATATATAAA
This sequence comes from Tupaia tana, assembly GCA_026018925.1. Classification (NCBI taxonomy): domain Eukaryota; kingdom Metazoa; phylum Chordata; class Mammalia; order Scandentia; family Tupaiidae; genus Tupaia; species Tupaia tana. The sequence continues at coordinate 44,410,917 of JAKSZU010000002.1, read as the reverse complement.
TAAAATAGGATGGCCTGTATTGGTCACTATAAAAAAGGTACAATTGGGACCAGCAGATGGTATAATGGTTATGTCATTGGACTCCCAGTTCTGTATGCTTCAAACTCACTCTGGGCACCTGTGCATGTGTGCTCAAAATCCCAAGAGGAGAATGGAGAAGAAGGGATTGAAGGATGGCCATCCCCCTGAGGAGTGATTTCTTGTTTTCTGTCTCTCTGTCTAGCACATACGCCCTATAGCAAAAATCTCTCAAAAAAAAAATTTAAAAAGAAACAATCAGCCCAAATGTACTTAAAAGTGAGAAGACTGTTTTATTTTCACAGAATATGGAAAAAGCTGGAGATAAAAGCTTATGAACTTCATACTCAAAATTCTCATTTTTGGGAAGAAACTCATTTAATAAGATTTATCACATAGCCTCAGGTGCTATATGGCTACATGGTTCCAATACACATTTTCAGGTGAATCCAATGATAATAGACTCAAGTTGTAATATTAAATCAATTAAGTGGAAAATAATACATTTGTGTAATAATTGTGCATAAATATCAACATATTCAAAATATCTGTTTAAGTACATCAAATGTATAAACGGTTGTAAAAAAAATTGTTTTACTTCTGTAATGGATTTGGTACCTTTTGGTTGAATAAACTAAACTTTCTTTTCTTTTTAACTGCTATAAAAGATTATGTGACTTCATTGGAAAGAGAATAAATAAAAGAGAGAACAATTATCCTTAATGATAAATTTATCAAAAGAATCTATGTAATATAATTGATAAAGAGAAAATGCATATTGAATTTTGATTATAGGCCATAAAATATATATTTAAATATCACATGCATTTTATCAACATAAAAACTGTATATTGAATTATAATTTATTTTCATTTCACTTTTTTATATCTGCTAGAACATTAAAATTTTTAAAATGATGAATATGTGGCCTTCAATGTAATTACAGTAACAATAAAGTTCTGATTCCTGAGGCACAATTCTGATCTCCTTAACAAAGGGAAAAGTAAGTTAAATTATATTGAAATAGTCTATCAATTTGAAGCTTAATAGAGAGGTGAACATAAATGAGAATGATTACAAATTTTTACCTCTAAAAGCAACAAGAAATTAGCAGAATCAACATAGACTAAGTTGTATTATATTGATAGATTTTTACAGGTGATTATAAAAATGTAAAACTATGTTGTTTTCATTTAGGCCTCAATTTTTCTGAATCTATGACTTGAAACATATATATATATATATATATATATATATATATATATATGTCAATGACAAGGCAATTTTGCATAATGATATTCTTTGAAAAAATAAATTTTATGTAGAAAAAATAAAATATTAATATATTGTAAATTAGCCTCTGTTCTGCAAAAATGTCTCCTTTAAAATATTAGTTTGATTTCTCTTTTGATTTAATGTTTCAATAGAAAAACATGCTATTTTGTTTTTAGCTCAACAGAAATCTTCAAAATGAAGACATGATTCTTTCTCCATAGTGATTATGACTGCTTTTAGATTCTTATTAAGAATAGTAAACCCTACCACAAATATAGCTTACTGACACAACCAGCATGCTTTCTGCCCCAAAAGGTGGCATAATACATTTTAATAAGTAGATATGACTCTTAAAGATTCATTATTCTTCAGAACCCCATGGGAAATAAAGAAAAAAAAAAAAGTAAAATTGATTGTGACTTTTGACAATTATTAGTTAGAAAAAGGAGGTAACAATTGCCAAAAAAATCACAAAAGTGAGCATGTTACCTGGCTATGACAAAGAGCACACAACTGACACCCAAGTAAGCCAGCAGAATATACATCCAGATATCAGGGGAGAGAGGATTCAGGAAGGAGAAGACGCCTGGGTTTGTACCATTGGGCTTGCGGTACAAAATACTTATTCCAAGTGTCATAAAGGGCTTGGAAAAGTCGATGACCTTCTCTCGAACGTAGGTAATAGCCAGTGGAGCAACTGCAAGGTCAGCTTTCTGTAGAGAAAAACAAAAAAAGAAGGAAAAAAATGATGAAATATTGGTTCTAAGTCACAAAGAAAAAAGTCAGTAAAACAAAGAATTGAGAATTGACTCAGGAACAATTATGTTAAAATTTAAAGCATATTTCCACTGAAGTAAAGCATCTGACTTACTATGTTACATTTCTAAGTGCTTTTGGGTTATAAAATAAGCATTTATTGCAAATAGATATAAATGGAAAAACCTTTATCAGCTTAAAAAAACTGAAGACTACTGTATATATCCAGTACATAAATTATACTGAACCTTCTCATAATTGCTTTTAATTCAAAGTTTAAGAATCCATATAATATCAATGATCATTTTCTGAATTCATTGATCCAATTTTAATAGTAATGATAGCCATATCAAATTATTTAGTAAAAAATTAAGACATTTTTCTATTTTTTTTTAAGCTGTATGCTTCTTTCTTTCAGGAGAGAGAGGTCACAGAGGCACCCTGCATGTTCAAGTCAACCCAGGATCTGAAATCAGCCCTCCCATATGGCTCCGGCATTGCACAATGGTTCCTTAACATTTGTACTAACACAGCTGGGCCAAGACACATTTTTCTGATTTTAAAACTATACAGTTAAAAGGTTTTAGACTTTAAATAGTTAAAGAAAAAATCATCTTTTAATTTGATTCTGTTTACTGCTTCTGAATTTTGTTTCTATCCCTCTAATTTGTTTTATATTATTTAATGAAAATCCTTGCAGTCTTGCCTAAATCGCATTAGGAAATGAGTTTTTCAATTTTCACAAAGTTGCTAATTTTCCACGGTAGCTTAAATATGTTAAATTACTAATGCTTTTCACTCTTCATCTTAAAGCCATCTGTCAGGGTTGAACTTAAGCTCTAATATATTGAAGAAATAATTCTAATATTTTAAATAACAAAGGCATCTATGATGAGAAACTATATTGCTACATTCTTTTAACTATCCATAAACATACAAAATTATCAGAGAATCAATAAGAAACGTTCATTGTAGAAAGCTAAGGAGGTTTAAAAACAACAGAATGAAATTGGCTTTCATCTGTTTACTTATCTCTGGTGTTGTCAATTCTTAAAGAAGAATCTTCTTTAAGATGCTAAGTTTACTGACAACATTAAACTGTGTTTGTGTGTATTTGTATATTGGTTTTATATGGCTAAAAGGGAGTATTCAGATTCTTAAAGACAGTATCTGTGAGAATAGTTAAAAGGAGAGAAAAATTTCTCCAAAAAATTAGGATGGAAAAATGTCTTTATAGTCCTAGGGGAAGGCATCTTCATATTTCATTCACAAATCAAGAAAAATATCAATTTACGAATACTAGTTGCTGATATTCTTTAAGTATTCGCTGTACTGTGCTAAGAACTTTACTGGATAGTCCAGCCATGGTAATGCAGCAGTGACACATTAGCCTGCAATGCTGGAAGCCATATGGACAATCAGAGTTTGTTTCCTAGGATAACCTGTACATGCCGGGTAAGTGCCGGTGTATCTGTGATCTAGCTGACTGAACCCCACAGGGAGATTGTGACATGAGACCCTGTTGAGGGACTCTGTGTTCTCTCCAACTCTGTCTCTCATAAAAGAAATAAATGAAGTACACTTTTAAAAAGGAATATTACATAAATTATTACATTTAATCTTTATTCAATCCTACTATTATTCCCTCTTTTACAATAAGGAAACTGAAACTTTGAGAATTTAGAAAACTAGTTCACTGTTATAAAGCTAATTCAGCACTGGAATCACAGTATAAACTCAAGCTGTTGGAGGCCATACCAAGAGCTTAACTGGGACATATATCTTAGAATCCATTGATAAAATCAAAGAGAAGGCTATGGTTCAAATACTCTCCTCAAAAATGCATATGTTGAAATTTGGTTGCTATGGTAATGGTATTAAGAGGGTAGAAACCTAACCAATCCAATATATTAAGAGGAGATGCCTTTCATTAAAATCATCAGAGCTAGGCTTACATGACTGACTACCAGTAGTTCCATAGGAAGAGGGAAAGATGAGAGAGCAGGCACATGCTCGTGTTCTCCTGCCATGTGATGGACGTCCTTTGCCATCTGGGTAGTCAGCAGATGTCAGCAAGAAAGAAGGCTCTTGCTAGAAGTAGGCCCTCAGTCTTGGACCTCCCAGAAACACAAGCTAAATAAGCCTTTACTTTTCAAATTATACAGTCTGTGGTATTCTGTTTTAAGCAACAGAGAACAGACTGAAACAGAGAAGATATTATTCACTCATTCATGCATCTGTAGATGTGGAAAGAAAACTATATAGAAGCTAAGCCATCAGTTGACAGAGAACTTAGAGGGTCAGGTGTAGAGTTCAAGTTGAGCGAGCATTTTTACATGAAGGATTCAGAAGTTCCCCTAAGATAAATTTTAAAGTACTCTGAAAAAGTAAACAACTTTCTTAGAGAAAGAAAGGGATAATTTAAACAATATCAATTCTAGGTAAAAAGTGGACAATATGAAGTAGTGACATGAAAAGCAAATTTCATCATTTATAAAGCATGCAAGTGAATATGCTTTAAATTGATAACTTTATGCTTTTATTTTATTTTATTCTAGAGAGAGTTTGTTTGTTTGTTTGTTTGTTTTGCTATAGGGTGCATATGCTTGCCAGAGAGACAGAGACAGAGAGACAGAAAGTGAGGAATCCACATCCAGTAGGGATGGCCATGCTGTAATCCTTTCTCCTCCATGCTCCTCTTGGGATCTTAGGCATACATGCAAATGTGCCTGCTGTGAGTTTTAAGCCCCTGGGGGGGGATGATTTCTCACTTTTCATTTCTCTGTCTTTCCAGCTTGCACATATGCCCTATAGCAAAAAATCTCTCTCTCTCAAAAGAAGGAGACTTCAATATTATTTTGATCAGTAAAGAAAAACATTTTCTTTAATACTATCATTTTCTTTTCTTTTCTTTTTTTTTTTTTTTTTTTTTTTTTTGAGAGGTTTTTGCTATAGGGCGCGTGCACTTGCCAGACAGAGACAGAGAGACAGAAAGCGAGAAATCACCCCCCCAAGGGGGGATGGCCACACCGCAATCCCTTCTCCTCCATTCTCCTCTCGGGATCTTGGGCACACACGCACACGTGCCCAGCGTGAGTTTAAGCTACCGGGTCTGGGACGCGAACTGCAGTCGGCTACATGGAAATCCAGCAACATAGCCATTATGCTAACTGCTGGTCCCTAATGCTAGCATTTTCTATGAAGAAGGTTCGATTCCATTTTCCACAACTTTCTTAATAATATAATTATTTTGAAATATAATAAAATGATAAAGATGCTTATAATATTATTTATGGTATTTTCCTATCAAGTATACTATTAAAAATTGAGCAGTTGGGTAAAAAAGTCTTATGGTTAAAATGAATAACACAGGGGAACCAGCAGTTAGCGTAATGGCTATGTCGCTGGACTCCCACGTAGTCGACCGCGGTTCGCGTCTCGGACCCGGTGGCTTACAACTCACGCCGGGCGCGTGTGCGTGCGTGCCCAAGATCCCGAGAGGAGAATGGAGGAGAAGGGATTGCGGCGTGACCATCCCCCCTGGGGGGTGATTTCTCGCTTTCTGTCTCTATGTCTCTCTCTGTCTGTCTGGCGAGCGCACGCACCCTATAGCGGAAAAAAAAAAAAAAAAAAAAAAAAAAAATGAATAACACAGGACCAGCATATGGTGTGGTGTTTAGGGACACTGGACTACTACCATATGGACAACCACAGTTCAAGTCTAGGACCTGGTGGCTTGCTTTCTCACACTCTCTCTCTCAGTCTATTCTTCTCTGGTCAAAATTTAAATAAACAAATAACAAATAAATAAATAAATACAGTTAAATAGAATAATTCTTTTAAAAAATATAAAATAAAATAATAAAACAAAAACTTATCTATGTAAATAGAAGCTAACATAATTTAATGAAAATAGATTTATGATTTCTTATTTTAAAAAATAATGTAATTGTATATAAGAAAAAGTCAGTGGATTAAAATTTCTAAAGATCCATTTTAGCAAAAGAAAGATAAGTAAATTTTAATTCATCATATGAATAGTACAAAGGAAAGAAAGAGCTCACTTCTACCTGTTGAGTCAGAGAAGGCTTGACTAAACAATTATTTTTGTGCTTGCAATTTGAAGAGTGATTCTGAAATGGTGAAGCCTGAATTGGTAGGGTGGTAGCAGCACGTAAAAAGACTATAAAGTAATCAAATGTGTCTCTTAAGGGCCAGTGCTATCTGTTTTTTGAGAGAGAGAGATTTTTGTTATAGGGTGTGTGTGTTTACCAGAGTGACAGAGAGAGCGAGAGAAAGTGAGAAATTACTCTCCAGGGGGATTTCCACATGGCAATCCCTTCACCTCTATTTTTTTTTACCAGGATCTTGGGCACACATACATATGTGCCTGATGTGAGTTTTAAACTGCAGGATCCGGGGCTTGAACTGCAATCTATTACATGGGAGTCCAGCGACGTAACCATTATGCAATTTGCTGGTCCCTGCCCCTATTATTTCCATTAATTCTCATAACAGTTCTACTAAATTTGTAGTGTGATTTTCCTTTTCCACATAAAAAGTCCAGAATAGTTAACAGGAGTCTTAGGAAAAGAAGTCTCCAAAGATGTCTTAACCAGGCATTTCTCATTATTCTCCAGTATAATCATTTAAATATATCAAAACCATTTCTAGTGCTATACTGTATTCTGTATTTCCCTGCACAAAGAATCTCCCATTTTCTACACTATTCAAATTCTAGAAGATACGTTTCTTTTTCTTTTCTTTCTGTGTAGTCTTCTCTGACTACTCACATTACTATCTCTTCAGTGAATGTTTATAGCATTTATTAATGGAACCACATAATTTAACATGTAACAGTATTTTATGTTGTGTTATTTCTGATTATCTCACACATAAATCAACCAATATGATATGGAAGATTTACGTATCATTGTAATTGTATCGTCCCTGTTCCTGTGAGATTGTAAACACTTTAAAACCTGCAGGCAATGCTTTCAATCAAAGTACATAGCTCTGAATTGAGGGAATGGTAATGTATCCCTCCCTGGAAATTTCACAAAGACTCCTAGGCAGCAGCTATCTTATTAAATTAATAAGCATTAATTTAATATTCTACCATTCTATGTGAAACCTTTCCAAATTGTCTTATTCATCATTATGATCATAGCAAACCTGACATCCTTCGGGCATTGGGCAAAATCCGACACCAAGGACCTGCTTAGCAAATGTTTGCAGAATGTAGTTTCAGTTAACTTACTAAAAATTTTAAAGAAACTTAAAATAAAACCACGTAAAGATTTTAAAATTAAATTTTTTTTCCAGATCTTACTCTAGAATTAAGATTTATTCATACAGTAATATGATTCCAAGTGAACTAACCATCCAGGGAAAACAGAATAATTCTTTTCAGGGTTACATAGCTGATAGCAATACAATTATTAAAAGAACAATGAACAATGGTAAAATCTATTGCTCAATTTTCTAATTACTAAAAGCATTTGATAACAAAGCATAACCTCATGAATTGCATAATAAGTTAAAATTTTATTTTATTATGAAAAACTTCTTTATGAAATCTTAAAACAAAGAACATATTGATCTCATTTTATAATATATTATATGGTCAATGGAATATCTTATGCAACCTTCTGAAAGTTCTTTCAATTTAACTGTAGAAAACCAGTTCTAAACATGGTTTCTTTGTCCATGATGTTATGAACTACTTAATAAAATGGGCAAAATAATTAAAGTAGTAAGTGCATATGATAGACTGGTAACTTTTAAAAAAATTTCTTTCAAGAGTAAGAGAGACAGTGAGGGAGAGAAAGAGAGAGAACACTCTTGACAGAGTTCTTCCACAATGCACCCTTGTCTCCAGTCAGCTCAGGATCTTGGGTCCTGTGCCTAGCATACTCAGGGAGGTCTCCAGACTTGAATTGGGCACCTTCTATGTGGGATTGTCTTACGGCCTTACATTTTATGGCTGTGCCACTATCTGACCCCTGGTTCTGTAACATTTTAATTTTAATAGCAAAGACATTTAAGCTACTTACTATTTACAATAAATTTAACATCCCATGTAATTGATACCACACTTTCCTAAACTCTCCACCATGTATAATGTGAACAAATATTCTGCTATGTGTGAACTTTCAGGGGAACACAGCTCACCTCTGTACACCACCTCTGCCACTACAAACTTAGTCACACTGTCTTGACTCAGACATAGTCTCCACCTAGACCCCCTACCTTTATTATTGCCGGACTAGACATTGTACTCAACCAAAGTCCAGACAGGCCTTTCTAGAGCAGATACCAGATTACCACTTCTTGCTCAGAATATTTTGCTGACTTCTAGCACACATAGAATAAAATTTAGAATTCACATTTTTCATGTTTACCTACAAAGCACTATGAGATAAAGCCCCTGACTACTTAATCCACATCAGTGCCATCCCTTGGCAGTCTTCCTCACTCAGTGTCATTTCAGCAAGACTGGTGTCCTTACTAATCTTCATATATGTGCACATATTCTTTCTTCAGGTCTTCACACTTCCTGCTCTCTCTGCCTCGAAAGCATGGCCCTCATACATACGCATGGCTAATTCTCTCACATCCTTCATATGTCTGTTCTGACATCATTTACTCAAAGATATCTTTCCTGACCACCCATTCCATCACTCTTTAACTCCTTAATGCATTTCTTATTTTCCTTATAAAACATATGAGCTAGGTAACCAGCAGTTGGCGTAATGGCTATGTCGCTGGACTCCCACATAGTCGACCGCGGTTCGTGTCCTGGACCCGGTGGCTTAAAACTCACACCAGGCACGTGTGCGTGCGTGCCCAAGATCCCGAGGGGAGAATGGAGGAGAAGGGATTGCAGCGTCACCATCCCCTCTGGGGGGTGATTTTTCGCTTTCTGTCTCTATGTCTCTCTCTGTCTGTCTGGCGAGCGCACGCGCCCTATAGCGAAAACCTCTCCAAAAAATATATATATATATAGATGAGCTAAAATTATGTCACATCTCAGCCTCCAACCACTAGAATGTATGTCCCTTTTGAGTAAAGAATTTCTCTGTTTTGTCCAGTTTTCTGTATCCTGTGCCTAGTGTAGTGCCTGGCAAACAGTAGTCACTAAATACATATTTTTTAAATGAATGAGCAAATAAAACTATCACTATCGCTAATCCTACCTGCAGAATCCTCTAAACTTTTTGGGCAGAAGATAATATCCTCAAGGTTTGTTTTTAATTGCTTTTGCTCCCCACATCTTCTTTTAAATTGACTGCTGTCTCATTTTTGTTGTAAGGACCACATAATAATAATAATAGTAGGGATATTTAGGACAAACATTCTTTTTTGGAGAGGTTTTTGCTATAGGGTGTGTGCACTTGCCAGACAGACAGAGAGAGACAGAGAGATAGAAAGCGAGAAATCACCCCCCAGGGGGGATGGCCATGCCACAATCCCTTCTCCTCCATTCTCCTCTCAGGATCTTGGGCACACACGCACACATGCCCGGCGTGAGTTTTAAGTCACCGGGTCTGGGATGCGAACTGTGGTCGACTACATGGGAGTCCAGCGACATAGCCATTATGCTAACTGCTGGTCCCAGGACAAACATTCTTGTACTTCATTCATCCTTTCACCCAAACAACTATAGCCCACTGTTTCCATTCAGGTTTCTATCCTTGTCAGCATAAAAGGATGTGCTGAATGGCATGGTTAATTTTAGGATCCCTTTAGAGAAGGAAGAAAAATTAAAAATAGTGAGTCTTTTTCCATAGGCATGATTTCCATTTTTGCCTATAACTAATAATGTTAAATAACTGCTAAAATATTTCGTAATTAATAGCTCTGTGAAAACTGAGTTTTAGTCATTCCAATAAAAAGAAATTATATCATACCATTATGTGAAGACTCACAGGGCATGTTCAAGAAAAAATTTGGTGTAATTAAATTATATATCTCAAATACGAGAAAAATCAAACTTCTATAAATTATACTTTTATATGGTACAACTTAATATAGATTTTTAGGTTTACAAAAACACAAACCTATATTTTAGAAATATGCCTTTAGCTTTTTTCAGGTTGTCATCACATAGTACACAGTGCAAAGTAAATTGAGATAAAAAATATGATGATTTCTCTCAATCTTCCAGGATCTGAATAGGCAATGAGGAAAGCATTAAACACAAGCAGAAGTAGATTTGGCTTTGCTTCACTAGCTGTTACTTTATTAACACTTAGGTAAGTCTGCTAGTAATTTCCAACTTGAAAAATCTATCAAACTTGCCATTAAAGACAAATGAAACATGAACTTAACTGGTAAGTCTTCAGAAGAGTCATTGCATCAAACTGTTCCTAAAGTTTGAGTTTTGTTTATTTTGGGGAGAAAAGGGCAGGTGGTAGGAGAGGATTGGTCTAATTTTGTTTTGCTTTGTTTTATCTGCTATCCAACTCCAATGTTGTTTTACACTTGCAAATGGATTACACATAAATATTAATATTTCTCTACTTGAAGCATCACAATACTGTCCTATCTTCCTAATATATTTCCATGGAATTTATTTTTGATGCACTAGTTAGGTTAGTTTAGTTCCCTAGAAAAAAATAAGTACAAAGAAATTAGTATTTATTTTTCACATATATAATTCCATAAAATTAAACTTTATTTTGTTTTGGCACAGATTTTTCATTTTATTTGATTTTTAATTTTTTTTTACAATTTCTAATATACAAGTAATTGTTATATAGCTTTGGGAGATACTATTGTATTATTTAAAAATAAATTGAAATCATGCATTTCACTACTCTAACATCCAATTTAGTATACCTATTATTTATGAGAATACCAATCATTCTGCAGCATTTTGAACCAATGGTTCTGTAGCATTTTCTGTTCTTGATTTGGGTTTTTACTGATTTCTTCATTTTAAAATAATTAATATCTTTCAGAATTATAATGTATTTTTTAAAAATTCTCCCAAAGAGAATAACCAAAACACACAAGATATGCTACATTCTACAATTATTATATTTAAAACAAATAAGGGGGTTGACAAGTGGTACAGTGATTAAGCTGCTCTACTTCCACATGGCTGACCAGTTCAAATCTTGTATCTGACTGCTTGCTTTCTCATTTTTCTTCTCCTCTCTCTCTCTCTCTGGCCAAGTTAAAAATAGCAATAACGATGAATAAAATGATATTAAATATCTCTTTATATATATTAAAGGGACCAGCAGATGGTGTAATAGTTACATTGCTGGACTACCACATGGCCCACTGTGATTTGAGTCTCAGACCCAGCAGCTTTAAATGTATGCTGGACACATGTGCATGCATGCCTAATCCCCTCTAGAGGGTGATTTCTCACTTTCTGTGTCTCTGTTTCTCTGGCTAAGCACATGCACTCTATAGCAGAGATCTCTTTAACATATGTATGTGTGTGTGTGTATATATATATATATATATATATATATATATATATATATAACAATATTATTTAATCATAATGTCATCAATTGTCAAACAAGTAATTGAGAAGGAGATAATAAATTATTTCTTTTAAACACATTTTTATGTAAGTTTTCAAAATAGAAAAAACTCGAAATTACTTAAATTTTCAGGCAATTTCTTGAAACTCTAAAGCAGCCATACAATTTCTTGTTACTAATTTATTTTTTGAGAGATTTTTTGCTACAGGGTGCATGCAATCGCTGGAGAGACAGAGAGACAGCAAGAAATCACCTCCCAGGGGGATGACCACATCACAATCTCTTCTCCTCCATTCCCTTCTCGGGATTTAGGGTATGCATGCACATTAGCTTGGCACAAGTTTTAAGCTGCCAGTTCTGGGACTCAAACCACATTTGGCATGTAGGAGTCCAGTGACATAACCATTGTGCCATCTGCTGGTCCCCAATTTCTTGTTACTAATTTTAAACTTCTATTTCACCTACGTGTTTTCTGGTAAGCACTTTTTTGTCTGTTTTTAATTGCCAAAGGGAAAATATAATCATTGGGGAGAGAGAGAGAGAGAGAGAGAGGCGGAGTGGCATGCACACACATGCTCCTGCAGTGATTGTCTCCAAGCCATCAGGGCCAGAATGCAAACTGTTCAGTCATGTGTGAATCTGGCTTCCTTGACTTCTAGGTTCATGGGACCATTTCTCTGTTAAATCCTTTTTAATTTTTCAGTTTAAATGCTATGGGACCACAACCAGTGGACTGAGAAACAACTAAAATCACTAAGATGGATGACTATGAACTACAAGAATTTTCTTAATGGAATCTTTTTTTTTTTTTTTTTTTTTTTCTTTTTTGGAGAGGTTTTTCGCTATAGGGCTCGTGCGCTCGCCGGACAGACAGAGAGAGACAGAGAGACAGAAAGAGAGAAATCACCCCCCAGGGGGGATGGTCACGCCGCAATCCCTTCTCCTCCATTCTCCTCTCGGGATCTTGGGCACGCACGCACACGCGCCCGGCGTGAGTTGTAAGCCACCGGGTCCGAGACATGAACCGCGGTCGACTACGTCCAGCGACATAGCCATTACGCTAACTGCCGGTTCCCTGGAATCTTAAACTTATAATTCTGCTCTAGTAAATCTTTCTTTGGTGGTTAATTAATTCTCGGGGTATATTTTAAATAATATTCCTAGGGTATAGTAAATGATAATGGCTGTACATAGTCAAGCTATAAAAATGTCTATTATGATCATATTAAAACTGGACATTAGTGTTGATTTATTTAGAATATATGTCATAATAACAAAAATTCCTTGACAAAAGATTATCAAAATTGAGCCATGCACCAGGCCTGAAGCAATGTACAAGGTACAAAGGTGTTTATGACAGTTTCATTTCTCAGGTGCTCAAAGCAGCATAGCAAAGATTAATATGGAAACAAATAATCTGAAATGTCAAATACCTTCACTGAAGGATGTATAAATATCATTGTGCTACAATTTTACTGGCATGGCTAATTCTTGCTCTAAAGGGCTAATATAAACAGAAATTCATTATTGGAATTTGTGTTAGTATTGCAAACACTGGAGAGGAATTGAGGCCAGAATGATAGCATTAAAGAAAGTGAAATTAATTCAAGAGGCAAAAATGATAGGTATTACTACTCATCTTCTAGCTCTGATAATCAACTCTTAATTTCTGTATTTTTTAAGAACTATGCTTTATCATTATAAAGTAATATTTAGAGTAGTACATTCTTCAAAACAATAGGAACAAGAAGAAATGAAGTGTGGTTAACACTTGTAAGCTAAGAGGTTTCTATTTCCTTTTCCTGATAAAATGGTCAAAAACATTAGATAATTTTCATATGTAGTATCATTATTCTTAACTAAGTGAAATTGTTAGGCAGATTAAACAATAACTGTAGAGAAAATATTTGTAACAAAATCTTCAGTATATCTTCCAACAAGACAAGGATAACTTTTTGGTGTGTAGAATCTACCTTTCTTTAATATTTTCTTTTTAAGAAGATCATAATCATATGATGAATTACTAAGCAAACCTATCTTCGAAAGTGTCAAATATAAATTCACTTTTCCCCTCATACTCTATTACATGCTTATACTTAAAACAAATAGAAAATACATATTAGTGTATGTTAAGTGGATATACTATTAAAATAACAGATACCATAAAAAAGCACTTTGTATAATAAAATATATATATAAGCAGATAGCTGTTATTAGTGTTACATATAAGTATATTTATCATTAATTCCCTAAAGAAAGGCTATTTTGTAACATGTTTCTTCTGGTTCTCATGACTAATGAAATTCCCTGAATCTATACCCTTTACATTTTATACAAGTGTAATCATAATTATGTTTTCAATTTTGATAGAATTTTTTAGGTATGAGGAATTTTGAAATCCTTCCATCCACCTGAAATCACTCATTGGCTAATTTATTAACCAATTCAGTGCTAAAAAATTCACTGATTTATTCAATAGGTATTTATTATCAAGTGACTGCTAAGTAACCAAAGCTGTCTTATAATAGATGCTCATACTATGGGGAAAATCAGATGAAGTGGGGACAGACACTAGCATGAAACAATCACACAAAAAGTAACCTCAGGTAACGAAGAGTGCTATAAAAATAATTAAGCAAAGTAATAGGATACATGAATGACTACAGAGGGTAAGAAGGTGTTCTTTTCAGTAAGTGGATCAGAGCAACCTTCTTCAAGGTTGTGACATTTGAATCCCAACTTCAGTTGAGCTAAAGAATGAGGAATTATGAATATTCTGAGGTGAAAACAAACACATTTTTAACTTTCCCTATCTCATCCCATCTTGTTGATTCTTTCCAATAAAGATCCATGGAAGGATAGAGACATCACACAGAAGGAAAGTACAACAGTAGACACGATATTTCAGATTTTAGAAGAGAAAATCTATGTCATTATGCCTCTTATTTCACTCTTAGTATTTTTTTTCTAGTAAAATAAAATGATACTGTTTAAATTTATTCTCTTATCTCTACCCTAGAAATGTGATATCTCTAAATGATTTTGTTCAAATTCAACTGGAAGAAAACTATTATGGCTTAGAGTTTCTTAAAATGCCATAGTTAAATATTTAAGAAAAGCATCACTCCTTTAGTGGAACATTGTACATTTAATAACAGAAACAAAGATTAACCACACTATCCATAGTATTTCTGAATCTGTGACTCGAACCTTCATCTATCTGACCCATGTCTTTTGCACTTGCCCTTACAAAAACCTCATGATCTGTAAGAATAACTCCAGGACTTTCTGTTAATATCACTGAGGAACAGCAATTTCCTTACAATACATTTAATTTTTCTAATAATTTGGGTGAAATAACTGAGCTAAAGCCACTTCTCTTTCCTTGTTAATAAAAATTAAAGCCATTTTCATATTTATTTATTGACTTTACTAAGATATTACCATATATCTAATAATGCTTTAGTAACCCACAGGTAAATTTGAATATAAAGGTTAAATAAAAAACCCTGCAAAACAGAAAGCGAAGTTTTATCTTTCTAATTCTAATTGCTATAGATGTGATAGTTTTTCATATTAGAACACTGATGCAAATAATAATAAAATGTTTAAAAGGATTACATTTTTCCTCCTAAAATTTAATCCAATTTCCTCTCCATTTCCTTGTATCTTTCCCTATTCCCCTCTCTTCCTTCTTTCTTTTCTCCCTCCTTCCTTTCTTTCTTCTCCTATAAAATCAGAAATGACATTTTTATTTTAAATATCCTAGAAAATATAATTAAATGTCTAATAGCAGAAGTAGGATTTGAGGCATACATTATAAGTGAAGACATTTTTTATTAAATGAAAGTGGGCCACTTACTGTTCCAGCCTCCAAGAGCTTGAAATATAGTCATTTAACACTGGAATGTCACACTTGGAATTCATAAGAAATAATTTTAAGTTCAGTAGCAGGTTGAGACACAAAGGTGTTCCTCCAAGAAAAATCTATAATCTTGGACTGTAAATAGCCTGTGCCCCAAGAGGGAATGGTTAAATAAATCAGAGTATAATAAGTTTACTATGCACTGTTAAGCAGTATTTTATAATGTTTCCAGTGAAATGGAGTAGACACTGATAATGTCAAATGAATTTGGAAACCTTAAATATCAATATTAATTCATTTAAATAAAAAATACACAAAGAAGGATAGCCTATTTATTAAATGGTCTTGAATTATATAACCAGTTGCAAATTAAAGAGCATTTTCAGATCTCATTTTCAAAAAACAGATTATTAGGTCATTGAGAAATTCATGACATATTTTTCTGTGCAAAAGTGCGTCATGACTTTCCTGACAACCCAATATAATGAATAAATAAATAAGTAAATGCCACAAAACAATCAGAAACAGAGACATAATTACTATTGGTTAGATATTTGATATCATTAGGATTTAAAGTTTATTAGTGTGAAAATTACATTGTGGAGGTTTTTTTTAGTCCCTCTTTTTAAGTATGAATACTAAAATATGTACACATGACATTACATAATATCTGAAATTTGCTTCAAAATAGTATAAGTGGGGATGGAGTTGGTAGGATCAGTCATGAAATGAGATTGATCATGAGTTTACAGTCCTTGAAGTTTGGTTACTGGCATATTGAACTTCATTTTACTTTTCTACTTGTACATTTTTGTAAAGTTCTAATATATAATGATAAGAAGTATAGAATCAATAATGAAAAGGAATAAAGCAAAATATTAATAGTATTATCTTTGGTTAGTAGATATGGCTAATTTTAATAATATTTCTATATTTTATTATTTTCACATTATAATATATCTTGTTTCAATAAATAAATGCAATATATACCATGTATATGTATGTATTCTACCTAGAAAACTTTTCTAATCAAGTAAACCACAACTATAATCAATAAAGACAGTCTATTGAATTTTATGGTAACTATATGTAACAGTATGAAGATACACACAAGGTTTTATATGGATTAAGCTTGTAGGTTAATTTCAGTACAAATACAACCCTTTTCTGAAAATAAACAAACTACTAAAACATGAAATGAGTAAACGGTATTGTTTTGCTTTGCTTTTAGTTTCTAAATGCAGCCAATATATGTCATATTTTTTTTTTCTTTTTTTTCTGGAGAGGTTTTTGCTATAGGGCGCGTGCGCTCGCCAGACAGTCAGAGAGAGACAGAGAGATAGAAAGCAGGAAATCACCCCCCAGGGGGGGATGGCCACGCCGCAATCCCTTCTCCTCCATTCTCCTCTTGGGATCTTGGGCACGCACGCACATGCGCCCGGCGTGAGTTTAAGCCTCCGGGTCCGGGACTCGAACCGCGGTCGACTACGTGGGAGTCCAGCGACATAGCCATTACACTAACTGCTGGTCCCATGTCATATTTTGAAAACAATGAAGAAAATAAGCTGTCCTTTCATAAAAATATTTTAATCCAAACAATTAATAAAGGCTATCTGATATGAAATTTTAAATAATATGTCAGGGGAAATGTATGTTACTATATTTGAAGGCTACTTATTCTTTTTTTTTTTTTGGAGAGGGTTTTGCTATAGGGTGCGTGCGCTCACCAGAAAGACAGAGAGACAGAAAGCATGAAATCACCCCCCAGGAGGGATGGACACGCCACAATCCCTTATCCTCCATTCTCTTCTTGGGATCTTGGGCACACATGCACATGCGCCCAGCATAAGTTTAAGCCACCAGGTCCGGGACTGGAACCGTGATTGATTACCTGGAAGTCCAGCAACATAGCCATTATGCCAACTGCTAGTCCCTGAAAGCTACTTATTTTTATCTTTGTCATATGTTCATGTAGTTTTTCTAGGACTAAAAAAGAACAATAATAAATCAGATTATATTTTTGTTTAAATGTTAGACAAGTTTGGATCAAAGGCTGTTAAAAAATATCAAATATCCATGATTTCAGAGGATAATTATAATTCCTTCACAGGTTTGAAAAGTTTATATAAATACATCTCACAGTAAAGTAAGTTTATATTTTCTCAACTGTGATAAAATATGACAGATCTATCCATCAGTATTTACTGGTAGACTAGGCAAAGTAGGGATGTAAAGACGTTTAAACATGATCCCTCCCAAAGCTTATATAAGATTCTCTGAAGCAAGAAATACCAAGAGGAACTTTAAGAACACAATAAATTATATGAAGAAGAGATCAGTGAAGTAGACAGGAGAAATTCCATGGACTATTTGAGACTTACGCTATGAGTGATAAAGACTAATATAACAGTTAATAAACATATATTCTGAACTCATTCATGACCCAACTGTCTAACTAGCAGCAGCCTCAATTTTTTTCCATATTTGGTTGCCCAGAAAAGGGTATATTTAAGCTACCAGTGGGCAGACATTCAAAGGGCAGAGCAAACATCCTGGCAGTGCCAAGAGCTCAAGAGTTAAAGCTTGTTTATAAGAATTATCTTGATTTCTAGCTCCTAACTAAAATGCTTATATCCAGTTTTGGTTCTGTACAGCTGGCAGTGATGCTAGGTAGCCATAGTAGGCCAATGGACACCATATTGCTTCAACTTAATGAGGAAACAAGTCCAGTCATTTCAAAAAGCCTTTTTGATTCTAGGGCCTTACGGAAACAGCAAGTGTATTTTAGGCTATGGGATGGGGAATAAAATTTTTTCCAAAGGGATAGCTACCACTTCATGTAAAGCCAAGATGTTACTGTGGCCCATTTGACTGAGTTCTTAAATATGCTATTACTGTTTGAAATATGGAAAATTGTTTTTCCATTTGAAAATTCCTATAAAATAGGAGTATCATACCCTAAAGAAACATTATTTCTGGAGGAATGGGGCTTCTGCATCACCTTTTTTTTTTTTTGGAGAGGTTTTTGAAATTGGGCAGAAGCGCTCGCCAGAAAGACAGAGAGAGACAGAGAAAGTGAGAAATCACCCCCCCAGGGGGGATGGCCACACCACAGTCCCTTCTCCTTCATTGTCCATTTTCTCAGGATCTTGAGCACGCATGCACATGTACCCAGTGTGAGTTTAAGCCACCGGGTCCGGGACTCGAACTGCTGTCGGCTACATGGGAGTTCAGTGACATAGCCATTACACTAACTGCTGGTCCCTGTATCACTTTCATAATAGTGCAGTTTCTTCCACCTGCTTAAGTCACAATTTGAGCAGTTTGACTCATTCCTACCTCTTGCTGTTTTACCTCTACACGTTCATAAATGGCAGGATAGTGAGAAGACCCTTAATCTGGCCCATTGCCCATGACTTGAATAACAGCATTAGCTACTACATCCAAGAAAGAGTGTTCTCATATCCCTAAATTCAACCCATGGAATCTTTGTCCTTTAACATGTAGAAAGCCATGCCTTATCCACAACACACTCTCATTGCAGATTTTTTATTATATAGTCCAGATATTTAAACTGCTTGTCCATAATATGTATTGATAATTAGTCAGTAGCTTTTTAATGTTTTCTGTGTGTACGTGTTATTCATAGTGGAATGGATTATTTCTCTATCTTGTCTCTTATGCCAAATACACTTTGGACTTAAATGGTAAACATATCCTCCAAATTTCAGCAAAAAAATCAACTATTACACACACACACACACATATATATATATATATATACATGTATATATATATGTGTGTATATATGTGTATATATATACACAGACACACACACAATACATACACATTTAACATATATTACATATAATATATATTACATATATTGCATATACATATTTGGTTTTTAAACATTTTTTAAGGTTTCTGCCTTAGGGCATATGCACCTGTCAGAGAGAGAGAAAGACAGAAACAGTGAAAGAGAAAGTGAGTTATCAACGCCCAGGAAGATGGTCACACCACAATCCCTTCTCCTACATTCTCCTCCCAGGATTTTGGGCATGCACGTACACATGGTCAGTGTAATTTCAAGCCACTGGACCCAGGACTCAAATTGGTCGATCATGTGGGACTCCAGTGACACAAATCCTACTCCATTTGCTGGTCCCTAGGCTATTATATTTTAAACATTACCTCTTTGCAAGTCCTTCTATTGTCTTCTACTGGAACTCCTACTAGACATATGGTGGATTTTTCTCAACCTATCTTCCATGTCTCTTAGTTCTTCTTTAACAAACTTTATTTTGTCTTATGCTGCATGATGTTTAAATCAATCAGCATTTTCTTCTACTTAGTTTACTTTTTGAGTTTAGTAACCTTCCCTATTGCCATTTATTAATTTTCAAAAATAATTTTTTTTTGGAGAGGTTTTCGCTATAGGGCGCGTGTGCTCGCCAGACAGACAGAGACATAGAGACAGAAAGCAAGAAATCACCCCCCGGGGGGATGGTCACGCCGCAATCCCTTTTCCTCCGTTCTCCTCTTGGGATCTTGGGCACGCACACACACGCGCCCGGCATGAGTTTTAAGCCACTGGGTCCAGGACGCGAACTGTGGTTGACTATGTGGGAGTCCAGCGACATAGCCATTATGCTAACTGCTGGTTCCCCAAAAATAAATTTTTAATTTTCATTATTTCTGAGTTCTTTAAAACATCCATTATCGTTTTATATTTACTTTCAGTGAATACACCATCTATTTTTTTGTTTATAAATACTTTATAGATTTTGACATATATTTTGTTTTTAATCTTTCTTTCAAAATCTTTCTCAGTCCTACAAAATGTATATTTTAGAGGTTTTTGCCATAGGGCATGTGTGCTTGCCAGAAAGAAATAGACACAGAAACAATGAGAGGTAAAGTGAGAAATCACTCACCAGGGGGGATGGCCACAATGCCCTCCCTCTCCCTCTATTCACTTCTCAGGATCTTGGGCACACACACACACACACACTTCCCCATTGTGAGTTTCAAGCCACCAGGTCCAGGACTCAAAGCACAGTTGGCCATGTCAGAGCCCAGTGATGTAACTGGTATGCCATCTGCTCGTCCCACAAAATGTATCTTTTAAGGATTGAATTTATGTTAAGATTATACATCTTAAAGACTGCATTTTAAATGAAAAAATAATTTTAAGTGTTTTTTTTCAATATGAACTCGTTTTTTTTGCTACTGTTATTTTTCTTTCATTCCCCATATCTCTTTCATATATCTGTACCTGTTTTTTTTGAGTGGTTCTGTTATTCATTCTACCCAGTTCCCCTCCCAAGCCTTCCAGTGCATAACTATGTCTTATAAGGGTGATTTGTGGTTCATATTCCATGATGATATTGGTGGCATTTCCTATCAAATGACAAAATAGTTAGGTGTTGGGACCAGCAGCTGGCGTGATGGCTATGTCACTGGACTCCCATGTAGACAACTTCCATTTGAATCTCAGACCTGGTGACTTGAACTCACACCGGGCGCATGTGCGTGTGTGCCCAAGATCCCGAGAGGAGAATGGAGGAGAAGGGATTGCAGTGTGGTTAGCCCCCCCGGGGAGTGATTTCTCACTTTCTGTCTCTCTGTCTTTCTAGTGAGTGCTCGTGCCCTATAGCAAAAACCTCTCCAAAAATAAACAAACAAACAAACAAACAAACAAACAGGTGTCTTGAATAAACAGGTTTCTTGATTAAACTTCTAGTTGTGGCTAATTTGTGCTTTTCTATTTTCATGAAGTTTACAACTTTGAAATAAGTCAAAGCCAAAGGCTCCAGTATCTTCACGCTGCTTTCACAAGTAAGGAAACTACATTTAGCACCCTCGTTTTAAACAGTACAGCCTGCCTTCAGACTTGGATTTTACATGGATTGCTCTTAAACCCTAGTTAATTCTAGACCAAAATGCATTACTTTTAGATTAGGAGCCCTGAAGCTTACAGCTCTAGTCATGCTTACTTTGCTTATTTTGCATGGATTCTATTGAAGTTTAATGTTACTATACCATCTTGACAAGAAATAAAGTAGCATATCTTACTAAGTTTACTACTTTATGCACTCTATTAGCACTTAAAAGTTAGAAGAGGTAAAACTAGAAAATAATAATGAGAAATAGTGACCTAATAGAGGCAGCTGGAAAAAAGAACATTTTGGAAGCCAATGGAAAAGAATGCATCAACATGAGAGCCACAGGGAGAGAGATGGGAGGTGCAGGGGACAGGGGAAAGAATGGGAGAAAAAATAGCAGTTGAACAAATAGCTTTATGCAGATCAAGTGAGATAAAACTTGATAAATATCCACTGCACTGAAAAGAATCGTTTCTGATGATATGTCAATTTAAAAATTATCCTGGGTGAGCAGGCAGATGTTAAGGTGGTTAAGAAGCTAGCCCCCCCCCAACCCCCCACGATGTGACCTGGACCTGATGGCTTGTAAATCATGCCAGACATGTGTACATGCATACCCCAAATCCCAGGAGGACAATGGAGGAGAGGGGATTACAGTGTGGTCATCCCCCCTTCCCGCCCCAGCCTGGGGGTGAATGCTCACTTTCCTCCCACTGTCTCTCACTTTCTGTCTCTAGGAGCACACAAGCCGTACAGCAAAAATCTTAAAAAAAAAAAAAAAAAAAAAAAAAAAAAAAATAGCATGGTTGATGTTTGCTTAATGGTAACAGCTACTGAAGACAATTGGTAAAAATTCACCTCCTAAAAGCTGAAATAATGGTGGCAGCTGAAAGAAATTCTTTTTAAAAATGAAAAATCTGACCACCTTAGAAAAATAAATGGAAATAAATCAGGAGAGGAAAGGCTAGATGTCTAAAGGAGAGGAACAAAAGAGACACAGTATACAGGAATTCCTTAATAGACAAGCTGGAATGTAATAGAAAGATGAAAAGGAATAGCCTTAAGTAAAAGAATGGTCAATTACTCCACCAGATCTAGGGAAAAAAAAAAAAAAAAAAAAAAGAAACAAAGAATGGGTTTAATGAAGCAGCACTATGTGGAAAGTTGAGGTAGGATATTCTCATCTAGTGGTTTGTACTTCTCTTAGAAGCACAGGAATAGATTTTCTGCTATAGGATAAAGAGGGATGGGTAGATTTGAGTAGTAGAAGAAAAACCCAGAATTGTTGCAGAATATAAGAGGGTGTGCTAGTTGGAGAGGGTCAGTGGTATGGGTGGCATAAGTAGTGACAGCTTATTGGGAATTGTAGACTATCAATTTGTAGTGCTTCCATTTTTTCCAATTGGTTGATTTTTTTTTTTTTCTATCTGAGCTTATTACTCTAAGCCAGATAGAATAAAAAAAGACAATGAGATTCAGAAAATGTCATATGTTTAAGGGGGAAAGTGCTATTAAACAAGAGAAGAAAAATAAACTTGATACTACAAGATAATGACTACAAAAGTAAACCACACACAGTAAGACAAAAAGGAAGAAATCGGAGGAGAAAAAGAGAAAATCAATAACTTGTGGGTTCGACGAGACCAAAATCAACTGTAGCAAGGTCAACTAGATTTATAAACAAGATAGAGAATAACTGATTTTTAAATTATTGATCAAAGTTAGTGCACTTCAGGTTATGATAATGATTATGATAAAACTATAGGACTGTGTGGCAGAGATATCCCTGGAAATAAAAAAAAATCCAAAAATTTAGAGTTCAGAGTGATCAATGGGTTTTTTATAAGAGCGCTGAATCTAAGCCAGCCAGCGGTGTGGTGGTTCAGGTAGTTGGATCCCACATGACCAACTGTGTGGTTCAAGTCCTGGACTTGATGGCTCAGAAATCATGCCATGCATGTGCCTGTCTATGCCCAAAATTCTGAAAGGAGAATGGAGGGAAGAGATTGTGGCATGGTTTATCCTTCCAAGGTGGTGGGGGAGGTCTTTCTCACTTTCCCATTCTCTCTCTCTCTGTGCCTCTCTCTGAAAAGTGCATATGTCCACAGTAATATTTTTAAAAAAACGTGGAATTCAATTCGATTATTGCAATTGACTGTCTTAAGTGAAAGGCTCCAATCAGTTGCCAAAATTAACAATGTGTGAGTAATTGTAATTAGCAAGTGAGTAGGTAATAGCACAAGATGAAGAAAATTGGGAAAAATGAGAAAAATGAACCTCAAAGAAGGATAGTTTTCCTGGGGCCCAGAAACATCAAGAATGAAAAATAGTAATGGAGAATTTAATCAGCATTAGAGACAGTCAATTATTATAATTTGTCGTTTTCTGAGTATATGAGATTGTACTTCTTTATACCCTTGAAGTTGAACATAGAAATATGATTTACTTTGGTCAATGAAATGTTAGTGAAAGTGCTGTGTTTCCACTTATGGAAAGAATATTTTAAGAGACAGTATGCAACTATGTTCCTTCATTTCACATATCAAATGGTAAAGAACAAAGCACAGTAGTGACCTCACAACCTTGGCTTCTTGAGTAGAAAATACTGAGCAGAGTCCTCAGCTGACCATCACCCATATGTGGTGGGAATGAAAACAATCTCTGTAGGAATACATTATTCAGAATTTAGAGTTTATAAAAGTGGAAAATCCAGCACGTGCTTTTCAATACAGCCAGCCAAAAGGAATGAAATCAAGCTATTTTAAAAGTAGTGTCTGAAAGATAGTATCAATAGGGCTATGGAGTTACCAATTTCAATGGAGAGAGGCCAAATAGAATAAGAAATAATTAAGGAAGAGATTGGGATCAAAGAAGACTTCTTAATGGTGGAGGAAAGTAGAAGTCCAGAGAGGCTAATGAATGATTTGTAAAAAAAGGAAAGAGTATTAATATGGGTCAGAGAAAAGACAACAAAGCTCAGTGCATTCTGGAATAATAAAATACAAGGACAGTGAGACCTAAGATTCTTAAAATATATTTGTGAGATATATTTTGTGATTTTTCATGGCTTTCCACTAAATTCTCAGACAAATTGGTACTTTGAATGGGACCGGATATCAACCCTCTACTCTTCTACACTTTAGTCTCCTATACGCTTGTCATTTGGATGGCGCCATCACTATATTCCAGTGGGAATGCAGATTTTTCGTATTTATTTATTCTATCGGTAATTTCTATGGGGAGTGGAGAAAACAAAATGGGAATGAGATGCCTGAGTTTATGTTTTCACCCATTTCAGAGACTTTTGCCATAATTTTTATCAGGAAAAAATATATTAATGACAGCTAACACTTACTGAGTCTTATACTCTATCTGACACTATAATAAGTGTTTCATATTTTTTATAACATTTCATCCTTACCATGAAGTTCATGTTTTATCACTGCCCTTTTTTTGGTGAGAGAAGTGAATTTCAGAGAACTTAAGCAAGTTGCCAACGATCACATTTCTGATAAGAAAAGGAGTCAAGATTAAGAAAATGGGCTGTTTCTCAAGTCATTTTAAAGGTAATACTTTAAAAATCTTTTCAAAAATCAAAATATGTGTGGTGGACTGATTATCTTTCAACACAGAATGAAAATATATTAAGAAATAAAGAATTGGGGAATAGATTTTAGTGAAGAAAACAAATAAAGATATATCGACTTGTCACTAAATTATCCAAGTACACGTTGCCATTTAAGCATGAGGCATTGTCTTTGAAGACATACTAAATCTTGTTTCGTTAAAGATCTATTTTGTACTCAGATATTTTTATTCTTTTAAAAATGTTCACACTATGTTTGAGTATATTCATAGAAATATGTGCCTACACACACACATATATATCAGATATTAATGTCTAGATACATATATATGTGTATATATATATATATATACATATATATATAAACATCTATTATGCAAGTGTGTGTGCTGTTGTAATATTGTACAAATTATTTTTTAAAAGTTGTGAAGGCAGCTTTGTTTCTTCAGTGTCCATGATTTGTACAGAGTCAATGAAAACACAGCAAAACACAAATACAATATACTATTACACATTCTATTTTAATTAGTAAATTCAACCTCATCTGTTGAAACTATAATATAAATAACTTATGTAACAGTATGTGTGAAAATGAGTCTATAATAACAAATATATAGAAGTAAAACATTGTTCACTCAGGGTCACGGAATGAAATTAAAATACTGGCTGGCAACAAGACTCATCATAATTCAAAAAATTCTTTACACAATGAAAGATTGATTTGAAAACAGAAGGACACTGGGTGTTTTGTGAGGATGGCTATTGCTGGCAGTTAGCCAGTGATTACAACTGCACAAGCTTATAAACAGCATCAAAATTGACTGTTTCAACAAAGAGTCTCAGCGGGGTAATGAGTGGTGCACATTAATTCTCACTATGCATTGATGAGCTCTCTTTGAACTTTACCAAGGTTTAAACAATGGTGACAGGCCTCTGGCACTTTCAGAATATGTGGACTATAAACGGTGCTGCAGGAATGAGTTTCGTGTGTGCTTGTCTGTCTGTTTATGTTTTTGTAGGAAATCATATTTTAATCATTTAGATGGCTTCTCGTTTTTAATTAGATCTAGGACATTAAGGAAGTTTGTAAAATTAAAGAAAGGAATCTTACCACCATTATCATTTAAAAAAAAACTGGAGTGTGTCTTAGATTTGTCTTTAAAGTTTATATGTAGGTACCAAGATAAGAAAAGCTTGCAAACTTTTCAATGGCATCATAAAGAAGGAAAATGTACAAATTGGAGCATATGAAAGCCAATGGAAAAGTCATACTATGAAACACCTATGCATGGATTTAAAAAAATTTTGCACCAAAGTAAACTATACATTATGTCCATTTTTCTATCAACATTATATAACATCTACCATCATATCTATACATATACATTTTATTGTAGAAAAAGTATCATCCTGCAGAAGGAATAAATAATAAAGAAGGACTAAAACAAATGGATGTATTAAAATATGTCTTATCCAAAAAATAATTATTATATTTATAGTAAAATGATAGTATTGACATGTTATTTGTGATGTTTAATAAGAATTTGGTTAGAACTAAACTAATAGTAGATATCACCAAGACTTGATCAGTTTAAATTTTCTAAGGTCCTTATATTGTTTTCAGAAAAGATAATTAATATAGCTTAATAATTCTAATTGTTAAAATTTTCATAAAACTGAATAATAGAAATAAAGTTAATAAATTAAATTAATAGAGGAAAAGAATATAGATCCCCCCTAAAAAACTCTTTAATCTTTTCATTAAAGATATATTATTGATGTGCTGCTAATCCTGTATTCAATCTATTAAAGAAAAGTAGTTGTTTCTTAACAAGAAAAAATAGGTTCTTAAAAAAAAATAGTTCACTCGATTGTAATTCATATCTTTGATATTTTTTTCTATTTATTTGAACAGATATGTAGTCTACCTAGAAGGATGAGATATAAAAACAATGTATTGCATCAGTGGGTAGCATGGAGGTGAAGGTGGTTGGATCCCACATGGCTGACTGGAGGTTATAGTCCTGAATCTATAAACCTGAAAACACACTAGGTACATGTACATGTATGCCCAAAATCCCAAGAGGAAAATATAGGAGAAGGTATTGTGTGTGACCATCCCTGCAGGGGGCGATTTCTTACTCCTCCTCCCCTCTGGGAAGTGCATGTAATCTGTAGCAAAATTTTTTTAAAAAAAGAAAGAGCAAGCGAGAGATGTTGATTCTCAATACCCTTCATTAACACCTAGAAAGAAATACCACTGTAAAGAAATATCACTAGAATGTCTTGTACTATTGGTATGTAATTTCTAAGGTGTCTTTTAAGATCTTATCTGTCTTAGGGACCAGCATATGGCATAATGGTTATGTTGCTGGACTCCCACATAGTCAACCATGGTTTGAGTACCAGATCTAGTGGCTTAAAACTCATGCTGGGTACATATGCATTCATGACCAAAATCCTGAGAGGAAAATGAAGGAAAAGGGATTGTGGCATGGCCATCCTCCCTGAGGAGGGGTGAGTGATTTCTTGCTTTCTGTTTCTCTGTCTTTCTGGTGAGAAAAAAAAAAAAAAAATCTTGTCTGTCTTATAAGTTACCTTTTAAGTTGGATACCTTAGTTTCTATTTCTTATTCACTGAATTCAATTATATATTGGTTTCTAATTGTACCTGTCAACTAGGATTAAGAGACAAGATCACTGTTATACTCGCATTGAAAATTAATATTTCAGTTTACATAGAAGTCTCTTGTATTTAGCTAACTCAATAACTCCTCAATAAGTGCATAGTAAACATTGGAGACCTGCATAAATAATATCTAGTCTCAAAACCAAGAGACATACAATATTGAATCACTGCCATATGTGGCTCTGCTGAGTGCTCAATGCCAGTTTTAAACATCCTTCATTCAACTTTTTCCTTAGTGCATAAAGCACTGTTTACAAATCATCTTATTATCAATGTATTTTGATATTCCTATTTCTCTTTTACACTAAAGACACGCTATCTTTCAACAGTGTGCATATACAATAAAACCTCATTTGAATTATCCCAATATATTTGTGAAAAAATTTGAAATTATTTAAATGCTGGTTAAAAGTAGAAATCAAAAGTGGCTTTATCTGTGTAATGTTTTGTATAAGAAAATGAGAAAAATGTATATGAGAAAGTTTGGAGTAAAAGATAAGGGGAAATATAATAACATGAAGAAGATAAGAGATATAACGTGAGATAAGCACGTGGCTATTGGAGGGCATAGGAATTGAGGACAGGACAATCAGTTGACAAGTGCCCATTTGAACTTATGAAATAGGTAAGCGAAAATAAATTGTATGCTCACTGAGCAAATGTTTGTAGTATTTCAAGCATAAACCATGAATAAGAAATTTGATAGACATGGATTTCATATTCCTGGGAGATTGCAATGTAAAGTATCAAATTATTATAAAAGCACCAAAATGGATATGAAGTTTTCAACTGAATTGGGATTATGTTCAAAGCACTGCAATTTCAAAAAATGAAATACATATACGAATGGCCCATGAAAAAAAAACTACTAAGATGTTTAACATTATTTCTAGAGCCCCTTGACTCAGCCCTCAAATGTACTGGGACCACAGAGGTTGGGGTAAATGAGGAGAATATGGTCACTGACTGAGGAGAGGCCTGACTACCTCTACCTCTGTGGCCCACAGGGACCTTCAGTCAATGCCATTGCCTGTAAGCAGCCTCCACAGAGAACAGAATCAGGCAGAAATGACAGGAGGCAGGAGGGAATTTTAAGGAACTTCTAGCTGCATGATTTCTACTTGCAAAAGTAGAGAGGAGCCAACTTCCGAAAGCCTGTTGGGCTCTGGAGGAGGCGCCCTCCCAACCTCCTTTCTGGAGGAAAAAAAAAAATAACAAGAGAAACAATCCTCTGAATCAGTGAGCCCCAGGCTTCTACCATGGAGTCTAGCACTCTCACCCAAAGAAGAACAAAGAAATTGGCAGAGATAACACAAATCACAGGGAAGCACAGAGCAAAAAGGTTCAGGAGAAAAAAATACATAAACAGAAACATTGGACCTCCCATCTCACCTCCATTGCAAGCTGGCAACAGACCTACACCTTCCTACAAGCCAACTAGTAAGTAGAGTTTTATTTTCAGCTAGGTCTCCACAGCTGAGAGGAAGTAAAGGAACCAAAGAAAACATGCCCCTATCCCAAAAAAGACTGAGAACTTTAGGCCCTACCCTTTGTCTGGAAGGCAGGACAGGCCTACACTCTTCTTGCTATCAGAATCAAGTCCAGGAAAATGGTTACCTGCTCTAAAAGACCCTATCAATACACAATGTAGCTCTTCTGGCTCTCCATACAGGCTATCAAATCCTACTCTATTCTGAAGATGTGACTGATCATAAGCCCTTCCTGAACCACTTTGCCACAGATACACCTGGGACCTAAGGCAGTTCTCCCCCATGTGGTACTATAGAAACTATTCCAGAAATTAGGAAGAAGTGAGTACTTCATCAGATACCTAAAAATAAATGTAGAGACACAAGAAATATAAGAAACAAGGAAATATCTCTTCCCAGAAGGATCATAATAACTGCTCTCCAAGAATGGATACTCAATAAAATGTCAGAAAAATAATTTTGATTAGTCATTTTATAAAGAAATAGACACCCTAAAAAAAGAGTTAAACAGAATCTCCCTCAATAGTTTAAACAGCACATTAGACCATGAAGAAGAGATCTCTGATCTTGAAGACAGAACCCTGAATTTAGCTAAGCCAAGGGGGAGAAAAAAGACACAAAAAATTAGAATAACATACAAGAAGTTCTGGACACCGTTAAGTGTCTGAATGTCTGCATAATTGGCTTTCCAAAAGGCAAACAGATGGCTAAAGGCATAGAAAATCTCTTTCATGGGGCCAGCAGGTGGTGTGGTAGTTAAGGTGCTTGATTTCCACAGAGCCAACTGCGATTCGAGTCCTGGACCTGATGACTTAAAAATCACACAGGACATGTATGTGTGTCCAAAATCCCAGGAGGAGAATGAAGAAGGGAGTGTGGTTTGGACATTCCTGCTGGGAGGTGATTTCTCACTTTCCCTCTCACCATCTCTCTCTCTCTCCCCCCAGCAAGTGCACACACATTATGGCGCAAAAGCCTTAAAAAAAAAAAAAAAAAAAAAAAAGGAAAAAGAAAAGAAAGAAAAGAAAAGCTCTGTTACATAAAACTATCTGAAAACTTTCCAAATCTAGAGAGACATTCAGGTATCAAGATCCAAGAAATATAAAGAACACCAAATAAATTCAGCATAAGATCCTCTCCAAGGCACAGCACAGCCAAGATGGTAAAAATCAGACAGAAAGTATTTTAAAAGTGGCAAGAGAAAAACATCAAGTTATTCACAAAGTTTACTCCATAGGACTAACCTTGGATCCCTCTCAATGGAAATAATTCAGGCAAAGAAGAAATGGGAAGACATATTTAAATCACTGAAAGAAAAAATACTTCAACTATGAGTACTATACCCAACAAAATTATCCTTCAAATGGAAAGGACAAATGAAATCCTTCCAGATAAGCAAAAATTAAAAGAATTTGCCAACAGCAGTTCTTTAGTAAATAATTAAGCGGATACTAAATCAGGAAAGTGGCAGGAAGACAAATGTCAAGGATAGGTTTGCAAATATTTATAATAACCCTGCATGATAATGGATCAAATCCTCCATGTAAAAGACACAGATTGGGGCCAGCAGGGGTGTGATGGTAAAGGCACTGGATCCTAAATGGCCAACTCTGCGGTTTGAGTCCCAGACCTGGTAGCCTGAAAAAAAATTTTTGAAACACCAGGTTCATGTGCATGCATATCCAAAATCCCAAGAAGAGAATGGAGGAGAAGGGATTGCAGCACGGTCATCTCCCCTGAGAATAATTTCTAACTTTCCTTGTCTTTCTGTCTCTCTCTCTCTGGCAAGTATAATCACCCTGTAACTAAATAAATAAATGAAAAAGAAAAAGACATAGATTCATAGATTGGCTAAAAGGATTTTTTTAAATGAGCCTTCTATATGCTGCTTATGAGAATAACACTTCAGTGATAGACATACAGAGACTGAAAGTGAAGGGCTGGAAACTGAAACCAGAAAATCACTGAAGTCATGATACTTAGATAACACAAAATAGACTTCAAGACAAAAACTCTAAAAAGAGACAAAGAAGTGTACCACATGCTCCTAAAAAGATTAATTCACCAACATGTAACAATTATAAATATTTACATACCCAACACCAGGGCATCCAAATACATAAAGGAAAAAAAACTGATAGCTCTAAAGGGGCAAATAAGCTGCCGCATACTAATTGTTGGGGATTTCAACCAACTGTCACCCCTGGACAGGTCGTCTTGAAAAATAATAACAAAGATACACAGGAGCTAATTGATGCCATAAACAAATAAAACTAATAGACATTTATAGAACATTTTACCCAACAGCCACAAAATATACATTTTTTTCAACCACACATAGAAGATTTTTGAAGATCTTCCATGACATAACAGGGCATAAAATAAGCCTTCACAAATTTAAAAGTATAGAAACTATATCCAGCATTTTTTCCAAGTGCAGTGAAATTAAACTTGAAATCAACAACACATAGAGCCTTTGAAAATTCACAAAAACATGAAAACTAAACAAATTTCTGAAAAACTTCAAAACTACTGAAGGAAAAGATTTATCGAAACCAATGAAAGCAAATACGGGACTCTCCATAATCTTTGGAACACAGTGAAAACAGTCATTAGTGAGAAATTTATAGCAATTATTGATCATAAGGAAAAGATAGAAAACTGGCAAATAAATGACCAAATGATGTACCTCAAGGAACTAGAGAAATAACAACCACTAAAACAAAAATACTAAAAGGAAAAACATAATAATGATTAGAGCAGAAGTATATAAAATAGAAAATAAAAGAATATAAAAAAACAAGTCCCTCTCACTGTCTCTCTCTCTAGTAAGTGCATACACCCTAAGGCAAAACCACTAATAATAATAATAATAATGATAATAATAATAATAATAATGTCACCATAAATTCACCACCTGAATCAAAGACAAACTTTTTTTTTTGTTGAATTCAAATAATCCTAGATTTGAGGCATGGTCATATGGACAGTTTCTTCCCAGAATGTACTTGCCATTAATTCACATTGCTACTCTCAGTTTTATATATTATCTTATGTGTTTTAGCCATTAAATTACTACTTTCAAGATTTTCCTGTTGCAACATGTTTCCCTTTGCTCATCTGACAAGCTTTCTTTTTTTTTTTTTTTTTAAAGAAGGCTTTCCTAAATTAAGACAAATTTTTATTGTCCTGATGTGTGAACTGATTGGTTGCTCATTGTTTTGTAGGGGAAAAATTATGTATGAGATGTATAAGACTGGGCAGAAGTTGCTACATAGTTATTAGTCTCTATAATATCAATTTAGCATTTTATTTTCTCTTAAGTGTCAATTTATGTCACTGTGCTATTTTTTCTGGAAATACATTGTCAAACACATTTTTACAGATATTCTAGGTATCTTAAGTTCAGAAATCATATTTTTAAGAACTTAATAATATCCATGGGGGACATTTATACAATAACTGACTATTCAATTACAAATTAAATAATCCTTAGCTCTGATTTTTGCTATAATAATGCAGTGACTAGCAATCTTACCAAAAGAATGCTGTTAGAGAAATAATTCCCTTAAAAAAATCCTGAGAATATATCACAGAAAAAAAATCAGAGAAATTTTAATAATTTATTTAAAAAAAAAAACAAATATTGAACTGCCTTCCCCAGCTCCGGCTGCAAGATGGGAAAGTCTTTCACCAACTTCATGTGCAAAAATAACTTTTCATCCAGCCTCCAAATCCAATATCAAAAAAGTATAGATGGCTGGGACCTGTAGTTAGCGTAATGGCTATGCTGCTGGACTCCCACGTAGTCGACCATGGTTCAAGTCCCGGACCCGGTGGCTTAAACTCACACTGGGTGCGTGTGCGTGCATGCCCAAGATTCCGAGAGGAGAATGGAGAAGGGATTGCGGCGTGGCCAACTCCCCCTGGGGGTGATTTCTCACTTTCTGTCTCTTTCGCTCTCTTTCTGGTGAGCGCACGTACCCAATAGCAAAAATCTTTCAAAAAAAAAAAAAAAAAGTACAGAAGGTGGAACAGAAAATATATGATAAGAAGAAACAAGAAGAATTAATGTAACAGTATCTTAAAGAACAAGAATCATATGATAACAGGTTGCCTATGGGAGATGAACGTGTAAAGAATGATCTTAATTTCATGCATGAGGCCCTGCCAGGAGCTAAAAAAGAAAACAAAGAGAAAGAAGAAAAAGAAGGAGAGACTGAATACAAATTTGAATGGCAGAAAGGAGCCCCACGAGAAAAATATGCCAAAGATGACATGAACATCAGAGATCAGTTCTTTGGTATTCAGGTTCAAAATGTAAGGTGCATTAAATGTCACAAGTGGGGTCAGGTCAACACAGATTGAGAATGTCCTTTGTCTGGCTTTTCTGGAACCAATGCAAGTTCAGTTCCCACTGATGGCTCAGGACCATCAATGCACTCCTCAGAGCTAATGGCAGAGATGAGAAATAGTGGGTTTACACTGAAACGAAATGTACTGGGGAGAAACTTGACCACAAATGATCCATCACAGGAGTATATTGCAAGTGAGGGTGAAGAAGATCCAGAAGTTGAATTTTTGAAGTCACTAACAACCAAACAAAAACAGAAACTACTCAGGAAATTGGTTTGACTCAAGAAGAATAAAAAGAAATATAGTTAGAAAAAAGAAAAAGTTTTGAAAGAGCAGAAGTAAGTACAAAAAACAAAACCAAATCCTCTTGCTCCTCCTCCTCATTTTCTTCCTCTAGTGAGACTTCAGAGAGCAGCAGTGAGAGTGACAACAAAGAAAAGAAAGCAGAAAAGAAGAAAGGGAAGAAACACAAGTGTTCGGGGAAGCACAACCGCAATTCCGACGAGGACAAATCCAAGGAAAGACAACAAGAGCGTTCTGGGAGAATAGCACATGGAGCCACTCTGATTCCAACAAAAAGTCTAGCTGGGAAAGAGAGGATCTGATAGAAATGAAGGGAGCAGCAGGAGCCATACCAGGGCAAGAGGGGTAGGAGAAGCCGAAGCAGAAGTCCTGACAATTATAAGCAGAGGGAGAGGAAGAAATGGCCACAGCGAAGTCCCGGTGAAGAACGGAATACAAGAGATGACACCAGGCACCATGGCACACACACATACAGAGAAAAAACGTGCAGAGAACACTCGGGAGATTATTAGCATGTTAAGGTGACAGAAAGAGAACTAAGCAGAAGTAGAGAATAAGAGACATGTGTGACAATTACCTGAGAGTTAAAATATCTCTACTTACTGAGTACCTTTAGCAAGGGCTAAATTATGTACTATTGTCTTTTTAATAAAAAAGCTCTATTTAAAAAAATTTATAATCATCTATGTATATAAACTATGTATATAAAATATGCTATGGATTTGCATAGAAGAAAGAGAAAATATTTATTACACTGGTAATTAAATAAAAACTTATGCCTTATTTGTTCTTTTTAAAAATAAAAGATAGTCATTATATTTAAAAAGTTACTAGTAATACTGCAGCTACATAATGTCTTTTCCAGCATAGACACTGAACAAATGATTGTTGAGAATTTACTGTGGGATAATTTCTAATGATCGTAATATAATATAAATAAGAATTATACTGCTCTGTGATATCCTATTTCTGGGTTAACTTTTTCAATATCCTTGTCTTTGAATTATTTGGTACTTTGTCTTTGCCTTCAAAGGCTTACCTATTGGGCCAGACAGCAGTGGGTGGTCAAGGAAGCTAGATCCTGCATAGCCTACTGCATAGTTTGAGTCCCAGACCTGACAGCATGAAAAAAATACCGAGTATATGTACCTGTACCCTGTCCCGAGAATAAAATGGAGGACAAGGGATTGTAACATTGCCATCTTCCCAAGGGTGCTTTCTCACTCCCTGCCCTCTTCTCTCTGGTAAGCACACTTGCATCCTACAACAACAACAAAGGCTTGCTGTTCAACTTCACCTGAAGAAAATAGTTAACTTAAAAATAACATGAACCAGGGGCCAGCAGATGGCGGAGTAGGTATGTCGCTGGACTTTCACATGGCTGACTGTGGTTAAAATTCCAGACCCAGTGACTTGAAACTCATGCCAGGCACGTTTACAGGCGTGCCCAAGATCCCAGGAGGAGAATGGAGGAGAAGGGACTGCAGTGTGGCCATCTCTCCTAGAGGGTGATTTCTCACTTTCCCTCTCACTGTCTCTCTCTCTCTGTCTCTCTGTCTCTCTCTCTCTCTCTCTCTCTCCAGCAAGTACATGCACCCTAAGGCAAAAACCTCTAATAAATAAACAAAGAGCATTTACACTTTTTAAAAATGTCACATAATTTTCCTAATTTCTAATGCCTCTACTGTCCATGATAATAATTAGAATTTCTCTTTAAGAGTTAAAATCACTTGTTTTCCAAGTTGCTTTTCCACAAAGAAGAGAAAGTTATTGGCAAATAAGAATTATCTCTGAATACTGATGGTCTAGCTTTATAATGTATGTGGAAGAAACTTACAGTTTTATTTAAACTGAGGTTCAACCATGGTGGACGACTTACTAAACAAACTGCAAAGGGAAGAAGGAACTATTATACATTTGAAAGACAAAGACCTGAAGGCTGTTAGACAATAGAATATCTTTATGAGTGTTGGGTAAGGAAGAATTTCTCCAAAGGCATAAAAATATTGTAAATAAGTAAATTTGACAAACCTTCACTTTAATACTTTCATTCCCAAATCACACACACACACACACACACACACACACTTTAAATGAAATTTAAAAACAAGGTCCTGACTAGGAAAAATAATTTTATTTAAGCATTCATAAAATATAATACATTACTACTCATCAATAAGAAAAACATAAAGTAATTGGGTTGTTGGGAAAGTCACTATTCATTAACAAATACATCATGACTTTCCCGATGACCTAATAAGTGAGGAATTCAAAAAAGGGGATACAGAAAGTCTGTAAATGTGGGAAAATAAGAGAGCCTAGTTACCAGCAAGTTGAAAATTAAAGCACTATAATTCTATTTGTCACCATACTAACCAAATTCAAATTGTGAGAATCTCATTAGTGATTTTATAGAGAAATTAAAATTTTATAAGAATATGGAGAACATTTTCGATATATAATGAAATTAAAAATTCATATGAACTCTGACCAATGATTCCTTTCTCAGTAAATCCCTCATATATGCTCTTGCATGGGTGCTCCAAGGGACAATACAATCTAGTAAGTCATGGACAAACACTGGAAATACCTTGAATATCTATCAGTAGATTGATTAAGCTTAAATGGCATGTTTCTATTACAGCGTACTACTGAGTAATCTATACACAGTAGACAGGGAAATATCAAACTTAAAGATAGTGGTTAGGTTGGGAGAAGGGTAAAGAAAATGTAGTTTTCTCTCTTATAACTGATTTAAAAAATTGCTAAATTGAGAAAATTTATATTGAGTAAGAGACTTCACCATTATCTGTAATATTTTGTAACACATTAAATGAGTCCCTTGAAGCAAAGGTACTATACATGTTAACAATTATTGAATTATTGAGTCATGAAAAATTTGCATTTCTGCTTGTTTTTTATTTTTTCTAAAACTGAAAAAAAAGAGTAATATTAGATTATCCAAAAGTTTTATTTTGTTGTTGGTGGTGGTGGATTTTACTTATTTGTCTTACAAGAACTATTAGTGTGTGTCAGCTAGGGTGCAAAATTTAAAAACATAATACAAATTCAGTGCTATGGCAGTGCGAGTCAACTCCCATTTAGAAGAGTTTCTGTTATTTAATTTTTTCATTTATGTGATAATACCTGTAGCTTTTTAAGTTACCTGAGAAACAAATATTTTATTTCCTTCCTACTACAGAATAAGAGAGCAATCAGGAGGCAAAAGCAAAGTGAAGTGAAGTTCTTTATGGCATATTTAGGAATCACAAAAGGCTTGATAGTGTTAAATGCCCATTTCAGTGCCAAGGCAGCACGCTGGGAAGTGTCAAGACAGCTGGAAAACCATGGCTTCGTAGTTCTTCTTAAAAATGTAAAGTAAGAGTGAATTGATCCCAGCAGATTTCTCACTTCACCATAGTTGTTCCATAAGCTAAGACAGAATTTGTTTCTCACACTGTTTTTTTTTTTTAAGAACCTGTGAAATGATCATTTAAAACTTCAATAATGATTGAAATTCCAAAAAAAAAAAAAAAAGCTCATCATTTAGAAGATTTAAAAATTATATATTTCCCTGTGGACTTTCTTATCAACCTCAAATGGTTAATGATATTAAAACATAAACCTCTTTAAACACAAAAAAGTTGTAAGCTTTTTTGTTACTTCTAAACTTGATTTTTAAAGCTTTATATTTATATTAAGCTTTATATTTAAATGTTACTTAAAAAAATTCTCATCATCTGGTCTACATAATTTATATGAGGTAAAAGAACTGATAATATGATGTTTAAAATAATTTCAGCATTTAGTTGTAAATATTTTTAAATGCCCTTTTACCCAAATATCTTTATATCACATTTATAGTCATTATTTATCTTAAATATCTTACACTCATGATTAATTAATAATCCTATAAACTAGTTCATTGTTTGTTTGTTTGTTTGTTTTCCAGAGGTTTTGCTATAGAGCATGTGGGAGAGACAGAGAGACAGAAAGTGAGAAATCCCTCCCCAGAGGGGATGGCCACACTGCAATCCCTTCTCCTCTATTCTCCTCTCGGGACCTTGGGCATGCACGCACACATACCCGGTGTGAGTTTAAGCTACTAGGTCCAGGACTCACATCATGGTCGACTACCTGGGAGTCCAGCAACATTGCCATCACACCAACTGCTGGTCTCCTAGTGCATAGGTTTTAATAGCAAAGATTTTATAAATTTAAAAATATTGGAACCAGCAGTTAGCATAATGGCTATGTCGCTGGACTGCCACGTAGTCGACCGCGGTTTGCGTCCCGGACCCGGTGGCTTAAAACACGCTGGGCGCGTGTGCGTGCGTGCCCAAGATCCCAAGAGGAGAATGGAGGAGAAGGGATTGCGGCGTGACCATCCTCTCTGGGGGGTGATTTCTCACTTTCTGTCTCTATGTCTGTCTCTGTCTGTCTGGCAAGCGCACGCGCCCTATAGCGGAAAAAAACCTCTCCAAAAAAAATTTTAAATATTTGGCAAACATATATTTGGTCATCAGAAAAAGCATGATGCATTTTTGTATTTACAAAAACAGAAAAATATATCACGACTTTTCCAACAACCCAATATTAACAGTAATAATAACTGTAATAATAATAATTACTTCTTGATTTAAGTGTTTCCTATTTGAGAGGAAGTCCACTAAGTCCCATGTAATACATTCATGTTCTTGATTAGAGTTAGCTTCTCCTTTTTTTAAATTTTTTTGAGAAATATTTTTGTTATAGGGCACATGTGCTAACCAGAGAAACACAGAGAGAGACAGAAAGCAAAAAATCACCTCCCTGTGGGGAGCCAAAGAGGAGATGTGAGGAATGTGCAGGACGTGATCGTCAGCACCAGAATAAGACCAAGGTCTTTATCTGGACATGGCCTTGGGTGGCTGGATTATTATGAGCAGAATGTCTTGGGATTGTTTTGAACTGAATGTTCCAAAGTATTGTTATAACAACCTGATAAATTCAGTAAGGACTTAAAACCTCATATCACATAAGTCTCTGAAATGTGTATAAATACTAGCAATGAAGTACATTCGGTGCTGACCAGTATTGACTGGCAGTTCTCCCCTTTCTATCCTGTCTTCTAACCTTTCTTTAATCCTCGCCCCCCAATTCAGGAAGTGTTCGCCGTGGGTTGGCTCCGACACCCCCCAGGGGGATGGTCATGTCACAATACCTTCTCCTTCATCCTCCTCTTAGGATTTTGGGTATGCACTCACATGTGCCCAGCATAAGTTTTAAACCACCGGGTCTGTAACTCGAATAGCAGTTGACTACATGGGAGTTCGCTGCACCATCTGCTGGTCCCAGAAGCTAACATGATTATCTGAAATGATGCACTGAAATCTTTTGGTATCTATGCAATATTTTGAGTGGGAAAGCTTTGAGAAAACAATGCGAATGAAATAAAAAGTCTCATATAATATATAAATGGATTACTCAAGAACATAGCTGAGGAAGGAAGTATCAAACAAAAATGTAATGAAGTGGCAAAAATGTAAGATAGATTGGGGGGAGCAGTGAAAAACTGGAAGATGGGGACAGATCTCAAGCCTATTTTTAATCTGCACTTACAGGGACTTTGTGTACTGCTTTATTAGCTTGTATGTGGATATTTACAAACACAAATCTTCCTGAGGTTTTCCAATGCCCAGGAAAAAGTCACCAGAGATTTGAAAGTAATTTAACTGTCCCTGTTGTCTTTAAGTAGTCCCATAATAATATGTGCTAGCTTATTGAAGCTTAGGTGTTTTCCCTAGTGCTAATGAATAATTCTAGTTGGCTTTATGCATAACATACAACAGTTGTCTCATGAGTCCATAAGTGAGTTATTATCTATAAGGAATGCACAACCCAAAGCTACAAGTAAAATTTATACCCAATTTAATACAATGGTTGCATTAGCAAGTCTCTGTGTACTCATCTCTACTATGTCAGGCTAAATAGCTAAGCTTGCTTTTAGAAATAGAAAACTTGACAAAATATTTCATAAAATGTTATACGAAACATTATGATGCTTTAATTTCAAAAAGATATTGCACAGTTTATTTCTTTACTTGGTCCTTGAATAGACATTTTCATTGGGGCCCTTGGAAGGCAACATAAGAATGAAAACATTTTGAAAAAATGTAGCCGTATTCCGTAAAGAGCATGGTGCTTGAGTTTAATATTTGTTGTGGAATATCGGGGAACATTTGTGTCATTCTTTCAATAAATATTGTCTAATACAGGACATTTTCTGCACTGTATTTTTTTTTTTTTAAGAGAGATTTTTGCGGCAGGGCACGTGTACTCGCTGAAGAGACAGAGACAGGAAGCGATAAATCATACTCCAGAAGAATGGTCATGCTGCATTCCCTTCTCCTCCATTTTCCTCTTGGGGTTTTGAGCACACATGTGCAAACACACACACACACACACACACACACACACACACACACAGAGTTTCAAGTCACCAGGTCAAGGACTCAAACCAGGATAAGGCATGTGGGAGTCTAGCCCCTTAATAACTATGCCAACTGCTGTCCCTGTGCATTGTAATATTGAAGCTTCCTAGTTCTATACATTTGGAACAGATAGATGCTGCCAACTACACAGTATAATACAGAGCATCATATATGCAGTGAATTGATGGAGTAAAATAATATCCTAATTTAAATTTTAAAATTATCAACATTTATAGCTGACCTAATCACCAATCATCGCAAAACTCAACAGATGATCAGCCTGATGGAAATATCTCTCTGAGTTAAAATATTAAAAAGACCAAGTTATCTAGAAAGCACAAAATATATTATTTGCTCCTTTACATCCTCTGTAGTGGAAAATACATTAATGTTTTGAAATGCATCCAATAAATGGTTTCTGGCATATATGTGTGTATGTATGCATATGTGTGTGTGTGTGTGTGTGTATTTAAATGTATTTGGAAAGTGCTTGACTAACATTTTCGAAGATGTAAGCAAAAAAATTTCTTCAATTTTAGTCTAATATGTATATTAAAGTTGATATATTAATAATATCAAATTATAAAATAAGTACAAGGAGTTACAAAATTTTTTTTCCTATAATGACTATTTTGAAATTTTAAGAACATTAAGTAGTAATTTAAAAAAAAAAAGTCCCTGCTTTGCTGATGACCTAAGCAGCTTTTTGTTTTGTTTTTTCTTTCTTCATGTTGTTTCTTGGTAATCTACAGTAAATTTGATTCTCTATTAATGCTTCCTTATGTTTCATTAATTTTAATATAAAACTGCCATTCTCAAGACATGTAGGTAGGAAAGCACTGATATATTTGTAATATTAAAGGAGCCAATTAATAAACTTTACAATTAAAATGTAATGCTGATGTAACTGAATATAATTAAATCTAAAATTAACAACAACAGCACTATAACCCCTACATCTTTCTCATTGTAATAGTGTCTTAATGCTTTATGTTTTAATCCTTAACAAGAATATTTATCAACATTACAGTGGGATAAATAAATAAGACACAAAGTTTAGACTTTTTAGTTTTGTCTCTATTATCTACTACTTCTCAGACACTGTAGACTAGCTAGGCAGTTAGGCATTAGAGGAGTCAGAATAGAATGCTGACCAAGAGGCGGTTATTTAAAGCAAGCCAGGTAAGTCCCACTCTGAGGACTTACATTCTTCCCTATAGATATGCTCTTCCCTAACCCTAGCCCTTTCATGCCAAACCATTATAGATCACCTCACAAAACACAAAAGAACAATTAGAAGCCAGTCAATCAAAGTCCAGGGCTTTCTAGAATCTATTTAAGTCTGATGGAAAACCCACCTGGGCCTGATGGAAACTATGAGATACGCCCAAAAATACAGAGTGGAACCACCGAAAATTACTGGCAATTAGGGGACCAAAACTGCACCCATATCACAAGTCTAAATAACACACAATCTTCGTGACTATTAACCAATACTTCCTTGTAAAAACCTTACAAGTTTAAGGATTTTGCCTTATGGAGGGCTACTCATTTGCTAACTCCCCTTTAAGCTTTAAGATAGAGACACAATAGCTTCGCAGCAGCTCAGCTATTACTGAGAAACTTGTTCACAAGAAACAACTACAGCAATAACTCAATGATTAACCTAGGCAGCATGACCTAAAACAAAGGCTTTTCTCATGTCCCAGCACATTCCAAGATAATGGGTTTTTATGGCCCAAAGCTTTTAGACAAAGAGAGTCTCCTGACTCTCATATCCACTTCAGATCCTCTTCATATCCACTCCAAAATTAGGAAAAATTACCAGACCCATCTAGCATGTGACCCCCACCACACAGGAAATGCATGCATAAGCCTCTGCTGAGAATGGGCCAAACAAAGCCCCTGTGATCCAGATAAAAACCCCTCGCCTCAGTTCCTCTTTGACAAGATCAGTGTGGAAATTCTTAGCAGTTTCTGATTTACATCCAGAAACCACCCTGAACACACTAGATGTGTGCTGCGTGTTCACATCTGGGGCTGGTTGTGCTGGGGAAGATTGCAGCATGAGGACTCTGTTGTTGAGAGTGCACACCTTTCACAGAGGAAAGAAACACATACATTTAAGAGAGAGAGAAGAAAGAGAGAGAAGTGATTGCAACCTCAAACTGGAGAGACTTGTGTAAGTCATGCATCATTATGAAGAACATTTAAAGGTAGAAACACAGGCCCAGCTTTGACAGTACAGGTGGTAGGACACTGCTTTGCAATGCTGGGGTCACATGGACAACCATATTTTCTATCCCAGTTACATGTATGGAGTATGTGCATGTGCGTAATCCCAGCTAGCTGAAGGGCTGGGGAGGGATTGCAGGCTGAAAAGACTGTCAAGACTGCCAGAGGTGAAGGAGAGAAATTACTATCATGATCTCACTCTCTTTTCTCCTTCAGATCTGTAGCTGGGGAACCCTGTTAATTTAGTACATACAGGCTCCCAACACAGAAAGCAGAGTGAAGGAGGTCTGAGAGTAGCTTTGGCAAGATGAAAATAAAATATCCATTAAAAAATATACAATAATCTAATTTGTACAGGCTTATGAAGTCAGTCCTTTATTCTTAGGACATTAGAAACTCCTAAAAGAATTTATGCAAAAGTATGAGGGTGATCAAATTTCTTTTTTTTTGGACAAGAGTCTAGCTGAACAAAATATAAAATAATGTATTAGAAGAGAAAAATCATCATATGAAAGCATGGTTCCATGTAGTAGTTAACATGGAGAGAGTTGGGCAGCTGGTCAGCGTTATTTAAGAAGCATATTCACTAAAACATGGTGGAGTAAAAAAATAATAAATGACTACCAATTTTTTTACTTGAGAAATTCAGTAAATTGCTATGTACTGTATAGGAAACTGTTCAGAAGGAACAGATTCAGGCAAGATAGACGATAAATTCAGTTTGGGACATATTGCCTTTAGGTGTTTGGAAGACGATTAAAGTAGAAAATATACCAGAAGCAGTTATAGATATAGATATGGCTCAGAGACTAAAGATACGGAATGGTGACATTTCAGTGTGAAAATAATAATCAGGCTATGAGATTACAATCTTATGCAAAGAAAATAAAGAGTAAGAATAAGTTCAGGAAGTTGATATGATTATCAATAAGAGTTATTAGCGCACATTGAAATTAGCATATCATGAATATGCAAAATAAGATGAGATTGTACGAAGGAAAATACATTGTAACAATCATTCTAGTTTAATGTGACTTCACACTAAACATTAAAAACCAAGGCTAAGTAAACAATGTAAAACATTAGGAAGGCACCAAAAAAGGGTTGTACTGGAGTAGAACAGTATTCTTGCCAAAAAAAAAAAAAAAATTGAAAGCAAACTAACAGGTATGGTTCCAAGAAGAATAAAATTATTAAATAACTTGGAGATCCTATCAATGGTCTCAAATCAATACTAAAATTATTATTTTTAGAAATAAATTGTGGTATACTTCTACTACATCCTCAGTGTGCCAGTACCTTTTATGCCATGGATCTAAATCATTATTTCCTAACTATCATTTTCTACTCTATAATTTTGTTGAAGAAGTATACATAGAAAATGAAAGGGAAAACTTTTAAGAACAAAAAATTATAATCAAGTTTTAATCCTCATAACCCAATTTAAAAAAAGAGCATTGGGACCAGCAGATGGTGTAATGGTTACGTTTGTGGGACTCTCACATAATCGACCACAGTTTGAGTCCCAGACGGGCAGCTTAAAATTCACACTGGGTGTGTGTGGGACCAAAATCCCAAGAGGTGAATTGGAGAAAAGGGATTGCAGTGTGACCATTCCCACACACCCCCAGGGGGGTGATTTCTGCTTTCTCTCTCTCTGCCTCTCTCTGTCTCTCTGGCTAGCACACACACCATATAGCAAAAATATTTTTAAAATATCTATTTTTAAAAAGAGAAAGCATTAATTAGGTACATATGACAAATATATCCATAACTATATTTGTTATCTAAAATATCATGTGTTTTGACTAAAAGTAAAATCCTCACATACGTCACTTAATCAGGGTTCCGTAGTGAGGATCCTTCTGTACTTGCCTGTACAGCACCTATTCCACTTTACGA
This sequence comes from Tupaia tana, assembly GCA_026018925.1. Lineage (NCBI taxonomy): Eukaryota > Metazoa > Chordata > Mammalia > Scandentia > Tupaiidae > Tupaia > Tupaia tana. Next base: position 44,366,576 of record JAKSZU010000002.1, on the reverse strand, counting down.
AGATATGAATACCCAGATTTTCTTGTGAAAACCAACTTGAAAAACACTATTAAAGAAAATACATACTTGAAATCCATAAATGCCCTATGTAGGTAGTAATGAATATCAAAAAGGGAGAAAGTCCATCTTTTTGCAATCTACTAAAGGTAAAAGAATAATTAGAAGGACCCACTTCCATTACTGTCTGTGGACTGTGCACTGCCAGGGTTAGTGAAGGATTGCAAGATGGGTGGATGAAAACTTACTCTAAAAACCACTGACTGGGTAGCTTTTGGGGAAATAATACCCCAAAAGCAAAAGGCCATTGTTAACTCCCTAAAAATATGAAACAGGATCCTTAGGTCCAGGTTGGCTGTCCTATCTAAGAACCAGCCTGCTACAGACTGGGCTTTCTACAGGGCCAACCGAGTCAAGACAGGCCTGGTAGATGACTTTGAGGAGAAGTCTAATGCCAGAGGATAAATACACTATCCAGGTGGATGCTGAAGAAGAAGGAAGATAGGAAAAGTTGTGCTGAGTTTGTTTCACTTTTAAAGGTTAGGATTGAGGAAAATCAGAAACAGCTGGAGAAGATGAAGAACATAATTCTATTTCATCAGATGACTATTGAGAACCCAAATGAAGTCTTCCTAGTAACTGCATTAGACAAGAAGAAGTACCCCTATTGCCCTCAATAGCTTCTTACAAGCTCTCTACAATAAAAATAAAAATAATTACATTAAAAAATAATAAGAAAAGGGACTTACATGATCAATGAGTTCACGAACCATTCCATTCCATTGTCCATTGGCATCATCTTGGGCTCCATATTTTCCATCTTCCACAAGCCTAATTTCATATGTAAAACCAAGAATTGTAGACAACTCTCTGAGGAGATCAATGCAATAGCCCTCAAATCGATCATTCCCATAGAGAGGTTTGTCAGACTTCTTAAACAGGACATAGGGTTCTTCCTGGAAACATTGAACATGAAGGAAGATAGCATTAGTTAATCATAAATCTAACAACAGAATTATAATTATACAAAATATGTATATATATACATAAAATTTCACGTTAATTTAGTATAAGTCACCTTCTTTATTTTTATATTACATTTAACCACATATATCTTTACAGTGAGTAACATTTCTTTTTCCAGTACAATTACTATGCATATCAGTCAAGACAAAGACATTAGTATCCACATCGTCATCAAATAGTTTCCATTTTTTTCAGATTATTGTTTATTTTCATTATTTTTTTTATTCATTCAATCACTACATATCATTTGGCTTGTAAAGAGACTTTACCCAACATGAACTACTTCTCAGACAGGTTCAGTTGAGAACACTATGCATGTTATCCTCAACAGGCAATAAACCATTCCCCAAAATGTCACAGCTCTCTATTTGTTCTTGCGCTATCCTTCTCTATACTCTTCCCTACTCTCCCTCCCCACCATTCCACACTGTCTTCAGTATCCATAATTATTTTCACTGCTTTTAATCTTCTTCTGATTGTAAGGATTACAACATTAAATATGAAGAAGGGAGATATTTGAATTGTTTAGGGAATATTTGTGTTTCACAAGAGGATATTTAACTGTAATAATCCCACTATGAATATGTAATAAAAATGTTATATACATATAATAATATATTGGGTTGTTGGAAAAGTAATGACACATTTTTGCATAGAAAAATGCATATCTAAGAAATTTCTACGACTACTGCCTTGATTCAAACCATTGTCATGACTTTTCTGATGACCCAATACATATAGTAAATAATGCATGATATATTCATACTATATATGATACATAATATCCAATCATCATGATCATATATTCCCAATTAGAATTATACCATTTATCTGATATGCTGCTTCAGTGGGATTTATGGATAAAATGAATAAAAATTTCATTGTCTATTTACTTAACATGTGCTTGGAATTAGAGAGAACTTTTTATATATTAACAAATTTTGTCCTAGCCACTGTAAAAATTACAACTATTATATTTAATTATAAGAGAAAATAGTGACTCACTCTAAAATGTAGGGAAAGAAAATAACACTTAAGTACTTATGCATTCATCCAACATTATTACAAGGAGAACCTTCTGTGAGCCACCCCTTCTCTACATAAAAAGAAAAATCCCTGACCTATGAAGTTGAAGATATAGAGAAGGCAACAGCTAAATATCTAAACAAATAGAACGCATAACAGATGCTGAGAGGAGGCTTAAACATAAAATAGGTCAACAGGATAGAAAGTAATTGCAAAGATTTGGTAAAATAAAACAAGACAAGACAAAATTTTGTAATATAGCTAAGTCTTTCCTGAGTGGGCAAGAGAGGAGGTAGAACCAAAGCATGAGACTAGATCTAACCATTCAAAAATCTGGCAGAGTATTTATGTCAAAATACAGCTATTTGCTACCTCTGGACAAATATGACAAAGGAATGTACTACAGAGAGGATGATAGGCATCAGTGTAACTGAAGTCACATCTAGCAGTTAAGAAAGTTGGATGAACAGAAGGAGAATGAAAAAAAAATAAAAAAAGAGTAAGGCTTTAAACTTCATGAGGCTTTGCAATACAGGTCCCCTAAAAATTTTGTATGTTGTATTGTGGGAAAGGCACTGGACTCCCCCGTGGTCAAGCGCAGGTCTAGTCCCAGACCTGGTGGCTTGAAACTCATGCCAGGTGTGTGTGTGTGTCTGCATGTGGGCCCAAAATCCTGAGAGGAGAATGGAGGAGAGGGGATTGTGGTTTCTCACTTTCTCTCTTTCTCTCTGTCTCTCTCTTTGTCTTCAGTAAGTATACATGCCCTATGTTAAAAATGTCCCTTTAAAAAAAATTGAATGTTTAACTAAGTGTAAAGAGAATCTGTGCATTAGAATATGTTGTGGGGGGCAGATGATAAATGGTGTGGCAGACTGTGTGGGAATAACCAGGATGCAATGTACTGCGCTACTTACTATTTGATCATAGCAAAGCCTCTGTTCTCATAGAAAAAAACCATTCCTAAGTTGTCATGCCAGTCCATCTAGGAATGTGACCACCTGGTTTCCCAGCCCCTGAGAACAGCAGTCATGCCATGAGGGCTATCATGCCTAAGGAAGCTTTGGACATGATAATAGTGTGTTGACTTGCCACACATACATTTCAGAAGTAATCAAGATTAATTCCATCTTTCTTCTCAACTCTGTTGAACTAATTTATCCCTATAATGTTTCATGCATCCACTATCCTGACCAATTTTCTGTTATTCTGACTCTCCTAAACACTGCCATTATTTCTTAATAAAGTTCAGCTCAAAGCAACAAAGGCAAAAATAGATAGAATTAAATCAAACTAAAAAGCTTCTGCACAGCAAAGGAAAACAAGCAACAGAATAAAGAGACAATCCTCAGAACTAGTGAAAATATTTTCAAACTAGGTTCTGATAAGGGGTTATTTTTCAGAATACGTTAGGAACGCAAACAACTCAATAGCAAGAAAATAAATAATCTAATTAAAAATTGGCAAAAGAGATATATCTTTCCTTTTTCTTTTTGTTTTTTATTTGCTACAGGGCTTATGTGTTTGCCAGAGGAAGATGGGGTAGGGGGGTGAGAAAGCACCCCCTCTCCCATGGGGCTGACCGTGCTGCCATCCCTTCTCCTCTCAGCAAGCACGCACATCCATCTGGCATGTTATTCAATCCACTGAGACCAGTACTTGAATCATGCAGTCAGCCATGTGAGATCCAGCTGCCTTAACCATTACACAACCAGCTGGTCCCTAGACAGTGTTAAAAATGACACACGAATGGCTGACAAGTATACAAGAAAATGATCAACATTCATGAATCATCAGGGAAATGCCAAACAAACCCAAAATGAGATATGACCTCATTCCTATGAGAATGGCTTTTTTTTCCCTCCTAGTTTGCTACAAGATATTTGCACTTTCCAGGGAGAGAGGAGAGAGAGGGAGAGAGAGGGAGAGAGAGGGAAAGAGAGGGAGAGAAAGCGAGTGATGAATTATCTTCTGGGGGGTGGCCACACCATAATCTCTTCTCTATTCTCTTCTCAGGATTTTGGGTACACACACCTGGCATAATCTCCTTTCTTCTTTTTTTTTTTTAAAGAAATTTTTGCTATAGGGCATGTGTGCTCTCCAGAGATACAGAGAGAGACAGAGAAGGAGAAAAAAAGAAATCACTCCCCAGGGGATGGCCACACTGTAATCCCCTCTTCCATCTTCCTCTCAGGACATTGGGCATGCACACACGTGTGCCTGGTGTGAGTTTTGTGAGTTTCAAGCCACTAGGTCCAGACTTGAACCTCTGTTGACCATGTGGGAGTTCAGTACCCCATCCACTATGCCACCTGCTGATCCCATGCTTGGCATAATTTTCAAGCCACTGGATTTGGGTCTGAAACTACCAAGTCAGCCATGTGTGATCTCAACCTTCTTAACTACTATGCCACCTGCTGGCCCAGGAAGGGCTTTTATCAAAAAGACAGACTTTTTTGGTGACACAATATTTGACATTTTATTTACTTTTTGATGTATGTGATTCTTGGTTCCCCATTACAATATAAACTCATGAGTATAAAGACATTAGAGAATATATAAATTAGCTTATCTCAGTGCCTATTAAAATGAGTAGCGACCGGGCCAGAAGATGGCATAGTCCAGACCATCACTGGACTGCCACGTGGCCGACCATGGTTTGAGTCCCAGACTTGGTGGCCTGAAATTCACACCGGGCACATGTGTCACACGCCCAAGATTCGAGGAAGAAAATGGAGGAAAAAGCATTTGAGTATGACCATTCCTCCCAGGAGATGATTTCTCACTTTCCCTTTCATTGTCTCTGTCTTCTCGTCTCTTTCACTCTCTGATGAGTGCACACACCGTAAGGCAAAAACCTCTAAATAAAAACACATGAATGGGAACCAGTTGGTGCTCAAGTAAAGTATGCAAAAGGAATAAAATGTTCATCACAAAGACTTAGAATATACCAAAGATACTTTTCCTTCTCCATCCTCATCTTCTTAAATCCAAGATACCCTGTTGTCTTTCAGTTTCTCAAATATCAAGCTAATTTCAGCCTCAGAGCCTTTCACATATTCTATCTTTTCTCATATTTCTCTTCAGATGGCGAGCTCCCTTGTTTCTCCTAGGTTCAAGTAAAATGTGAAACCTTTCCTGGGCCCTCATCTAAAAATATCTCTTTGTGTTATTCTCTACCTCAGCACTTTATTTTCACACAGTACTTAATTCATCTCAATTATTTTATTCATTTGTTGGCTTACCATTTTTTTCTTTCTTGTTTTCTGTTCCTGAAATGTAATAATCATATGACTTTACTGGAGTATTTTCCATGCCTTTACAATATCTAGCACATAGTAGGTATCCAACAAATATCAGTTGAATAAACTATTGATAAATTAGTATATTTTCTGATGCAATTTTTCTCATGCCTAAATGGATTTAACAATACATTTAATGCTTTGAGAACTAACAAAATGAAGTCTGTCAGTATTCAGCTCCTTAATATAATTTCACTTTTTCAGCTTCCCCCAAATTTTTGATGGATTTTTTTTAAAATACACTATTTTTGAGCAATTTTATGTTCACAGCAAAACTTAGTGGAAAGTACAAAGATTTTTCTGCATACTGTACTTCCTGTTTTCTCTCCCCCGACATACACACACATGCCTAATCTCCCCCACTGTCAAGATCTGGCACCAAAGTGGTACATTTATTACAGTCCATGAACATATATGGCATATCATTATCCCCCAAAGTACATAGTTTACATTGGGCACACAGAATCGTTTTATTAACCTTAATACTCTTTATGCTCTGCCTATTCATATCTGCCCCACCCCTACTAACTTCAGTCAGTCATTAATCCTTTTAACAACTCCAGAATTTTGCCTTTTCTAGAATGTCCTCTAATTGGAATCACATGTATATAGCCTTTTCAGAATAGTTTTATTCACTTGGTAATATATATTTAAGTTTCCTCCATGTCCTTTTATGGCTTGATACGTCATTTCTCTGTAGTGCTGAATAACATTAAATTGTCTTTTTTTTAACTTTCTTTCTTTTTTTTTTTTTTTTTTTTTTTTTTTGGAGAGGTTTTTGCTATAGGGCACATGTGCTCACCAGACAGACAGAGATAAACGGAGAGACAGATAGCAAGAAATCACCCCCCAGGGGGGATGGCCTTGCCGCAATCCCTTCTCCTCCATTCTCCTCTTGGGATCTTGGGCAGAATGCACACGCACTCGGCATGAGTTTTAAGCCACCGGGTCCAGGATGCGAACCGCGGTCAACTACATGGGAGTCCAGTGACATAGTGATTCAGCAGGAAGAGGTCAGAATAGTCTTTAACCCTGATTTGCCCTAATAGCGACTAGGGACTCCTCTACAGAGGGGGTGATAAGGTAAGAGACAGAGACCCTAAGAATATAATTAGGGTATAGGCCCAAAATGGAATCACAAAATGGCCAAGTTTTAAAATAAAGTCAAAACAGCTCAGCTGGTGGCTCAGTGATTGATTTGGGTGGCATGACCCAGACCTAAAACAAAGCCTTTTTCTCGAGGTGGTCTGGGAAGAAGATAAAATAATGCCTTTTATGGCCAAAGTTTCAAGACAAATAATGTCCTTACCTTACCTACTCCCAAATTAGGAGAATAACTGGACCTATTCGGCATGTGCCCACTCAACCATGAGGGGAACGCATGCACAAACCCCACCTAGACCAAGCCCAAAGTATTTTCTGACCAAGATACTGCCCCAACCAACCTCAGTTGTTCCTCAGCAACCCATTTTTCTGAGACCTGCTCTGCTCGGGAGCTCTGCTTTTTCTTAGCCCTTAGCCCTCTTAATGAACTCTGCTTGCTATCTCTCAAAAAAAAAAAAAAAAAAAAAAGTCATCAGTTATCTGGAATTTGGGCATTCTAGTATATGTATGGTGATATTTTCTTGTTGTTTTATTTTGCAATTCCCTAATGCCACATGAAGATACATATCTTTACATTTTCCTCAATAGAGTTTTGGTGGGACTATTTTACAGCTGTCATTCAAATGTTTGGACAGGTAAATTAATTTTCTCAGTTCCCATAACTAAGATAAGGTAAAGAACAGATAAAAAGAGACAAATCTAAGTTTTCTAAATTCCACTATACAGACTTTTCGTACTATTCTATGTTGTTTCTTACACCATAAGATCACTAGGGAGAAAACCATACCTGCTGAAATTTTAAATGGAGTTATATCAAGCACATGGGAATCAGAAATTAATCTGTAAGGTTCAACGCTAGATACTTGAGCTTACCTAAAGTAAAAGGACAGGTAGGATCCTGTCTTATTTATTTATTTATTTTCCTTTTTCCATGTGTGGGGGTGTGTGTGGGGGTATATAATGTTTTAGACAAGGCCTCACTGTATTGCAATCCTCCTGACTCAGCCTCCCAAGTAGCTGGGACTTCGGGTGTGTGCCACAAAACCTGGCTTTTTAGAATGATCCATAAATTAATCCCAAGACTTTCCTATGGCCTCAGTCTGATAAGCAGCAGCCTCCAGCACATGCTATGATGGCTGGGCCTAAGATCCTGTCTAATTTTTATGTATCACATGATGACAAATAGTATTTATTCCTCAGGAAATACAGAGTACTGCAAATATGACAGCTGTCGTGCCCTTCTACCCAAGGGATTATTATCCCTTTTCCTCTCCACCTTTTGGTCTGCTAACCTGTTAAGGTACATAAACAATTTTCTTCTATGAAGTATCACATTTCAGACATATTCAGGTATCTCTTTTTCTAGAGCTTCCACTAACTTTTGAATAATTTCACCAAAACATTTATCATACTAAGCAGCTAATGCTGATTTCCATATATGTCTTCTGAACTGGAATTGAGATTTATCTGGCAAGACAGATACTTAACTTTGCATCAAAAGCATCAAACATCACCTGGCATATAACAGGCTTACAAATAAAATGACTATTAAAGTGAACTGAGTAGAAATGGATTGCTCTTGTCAACTAGGGAAAGCCAAGGGAATCTGAATTTGGAGGAAAATATTAAGAGGCACATAAGTTCCCCTAGAGAGTTTAGGTGGGGTGGTAACAAATCCTCAAGTCCCCACTCCTGTACAGAGGGTCAAGGACCGGAGAAGAACACCATATTCTTTTTCAGAGGAGAGGATAGCCTGGGAATTCTAGGTTGGTAGAATGGGAACCAAGTGAAGCATGTAGGTGTAGTAGATAAACTCTCCCAACTTCATACTTTGGTTTTGCCCAGTTTATAAACTATAAATATACAGATATACTTTTTTTTTAAATTTAAGGGCACAAATCTTAATTTGTCAAGCTCCATTCACTAAACACCAGCAGTAACATTTGCCAAACACTTACAATAAGCCAGACCATGTCCTAAGTGCTTTACCGAGATTAATTTATTCATTCCTCATAATTATGTATACTTGTTAATATTATTATTTATGTTTTACAGATGAAGAAACTAAGAGAAAGGGTGATATGTTCCCCCCAAGGCCAATAGGTAGCCTAAAACCCAGGCAGGTAGACTGTTGAACCACTAGCAACTACACTAAACTTCCTTCACTGAATGACACTTAGTAATTATTTCCAAATTTCATGTAATACATAATTGTACATAGCTCATTAGCTAATTGAATACACATTGTATGACTTTATAACTTTTTTAATAAACTGAGATTATCTATAGTGCATGGCAAATGGTGTTACTGACTGACAATGCAATTAAGACAACATCATAGAAGAGAATAAGAAATAAATATAAAATCCAGAAAACTCATTTTCTACATGACAAATTATCTCCTTCTAAATACTATTTTTTAACATAAAAGTACTTTAACAATTTCTTAAAATAGCACATATTGAATCCATCAGATTTTGGTGGGGATAGATGAGTAATTTTTTTCTATTTGTTTTGTTAAATTATCATGCCTTTAAATTTTTGTTCTACAACATTTATGGCAACACTTACGACACAAACTGTCTGAATACTGATGAAAAATGAAAAATATAAGGAAAGCTAATGATTACTTAATAGCATGTGAGGCATATGAAGGCTATATGTGTGCACAGGATAAAAACAGACCAAAAAAACTTAAAAGGTATTATGCTATTTAATTCTCATTAATCCAACTAGTCCTACCAGTCATACTACATATTAATTTAATTATCTTCATCATTAAGCTAATAAAACTACTGTCATAGGCAAATAAATTTGTTGATTCCTATGAGATTAAAAAAAATCTACTTAGATATGTATTTTGAACAGGTCTGCATACCACTAAAAAAACATGTGGCCTGAGTGCATCTTTTTAGAATTTATGGATTGTCACAATGTCAAATATCACTCTCCCCATGTTTAATTCTGATAAGTAGGATGCAGTATTCCAGCCATGATTCCTATCTCCAGCTACACTGTGTCACTAGATAGTTTTACATCAAGTTATGACTCTGCTTTAAACTCTCTTTTTCTGTTTCACACACCACAAGGATAAATAATAACCTCGTGTAAGAAAAGAAAAATGGTACCAGAAGCAATTACTGTATCACATACTGAGTTCAATGAATAATATGATAAAACTCTCCTGGGCAACTTTACTGATTTCTCATATAGTCCTAAATCTCCACATCAGCATTTGCTAGAAGTAAAGGCACTTCATTCCACTGGCATCTGTAATGAGGATTTGTCAGCGTTTCTGCTATCAACCCCAGCTTTAAGGGACCCAATAACTCATGTATTTTTATCTGTCTTAAACAGGGAGTTGGCACAGAATGGACGCAAAATGAAGTTCTGAAAAGGTGAGTGAAATATTTTATAAGGTTGAAGGGACCAAATGTTTTATTTAAATATAATAAACAGGTTAATAATTTTAAAAAGGTATATAACTCCACCATCTGTCTGCTCTTTTCACTTTTTTTTTTTTGTTTTTTGAGAGGTTATTTTTATAGGGTGCATGTGTTCACCAGAAATACAGAGACAGAGAGACAGAAAGTGAGAAATCACCCCCCGGGGGGATGGACATGCTGTGATCCCTTCTCCTCCATTCTCCTCTCGGGATCTTGGGCATGCACGCACACGCACCCGGCGTAAGTTTAAGCCACTGGGTCCAGGACTTGAACTGCACTCGACTACATGGGAGTCCAGTGACGTAGCCATTACGCCAACTGCTGGTCCCTGTCTACTCTCTGCTCTTTTCTATAATGCTAAATTATCTTTTTCATGTATTAGTCTTTAGCTATCATTATCTTACACTTTTGAAAACATGGAGATAAAATGCAAATTAATTTAAGTTTTATATATATTTATATATGTAATATTTGCTATTATAGTTATAAAATTAAACTAATTAATTAATGTATTTACTGAAGCATGTACTGAACTCTTCTAAGTGCGAGCTATACAAAAGTGAATAGTATATACAAACATACCAAAAAGCAACTCAACAACACAGAAAAAATCTTGACCTGATGGAACTCTCAATCTATTGTTCAATCTCAAATTACTCTCTATTATATATTATCCTGTATTATTTACATGTCTACTTAATAATTATCAGAAACGGAATTATGGTGTGTGTGCATGTGTACCGAGAATCCTGAGAGGGGAATGGAGAAGGGATTGTGATGTTGCATCTCTCCTTCGGGGTGATTTCTTATGTTCTCTCATTCTGTCTCTCTCTGTTTCTCCAGTGGGCATATAAGCCCTATGGCAAAAAAAAAAAAAAAAAAAAAAAAAAAAAACATTCCAATGCCTCAAAGAAAAATGGCTTAATGGTTACAATAATAATAGCATAATATTGAAATAAGGATGCAGGGGGGACCAGCAGGTGGAGTGGTGGTTAAGGTGCTGGACACTCCCATATGGCTGACCATGGTTCAAGTCCTGGACCTGGTGGATTGCTTTCTCACTTCTCTCTCTCTCTCTCTCTCTCTCTCTCTCTCTCTCTCTCTCTCTGTCTCCCTCTGGTCAAATCAAAAAATAAATGAATGAATAAATAAAATAAAAAAATTATTTAAAAAAAGAAAAGAAATAAGGATGCAGGGATTAAAACAAAACTGAGCACTTTATATTTTTTCACATATCCTTTATTTTACTCTCTGAGCCTTATATCCACAGTCTGTGTATTCTATCACTGCCTTCACTCTGAAAACAGTGATTCATAAATAATAATAGAGCAACTTAGTTTTCAAAGAGTGTAGAAATCAAGGTGAGTGTTAAAAAGTTGGTTGAAGTGGAAGGCTGATGGATGGGCAGCATGAAGGGCAGGGCAATGAGGCTGCTGAAGTTGGCTCCTGAGGCAGGTGAATCAGTTCATAAGAACTGTGGTACTTAGGGACCAGCACTTAGCGTAATGGCTATGTCGCTGGACTCCCACATAGTCGACTGCGGTTCACGTCCCGGACCCCATGGCTTAAACTCACGCCGGGCGAGTGTGCGTGTGTGCCCAAGATCCCAAGAGGAGAATGCAGGAGAAGGGATTGCGGCGTGGCCATCCCCCCTGGGGGGTGATTTTTCGCTTTCTGTCTTTCTGTCTCTCTCTGTCTGGCGAGCGCACGCACCCTATAGCAAAAACCTCTCAAAAAAAAAAACAAAAACAAAAACAAACAAACAAAAAAAAACTGTGGTACTTATACTTAAATAAAAAAATAAATAAATAAATAAAAATAAAACAGAACAGACCTCAACCTCTTGCTCTTAGGAGCTAGAAAGAATGAAAACTACAGCTCATACTTTGAAAGTGTAGATTAAGGATAAAAGGACATCAGTAAGAACAGTGGCAATACTAAGGAGGTAGAACAAAGGGTAAACGCTCTGATCTTTCTACCTCTACCATGCTTTACTTGAATTTTCTCAAACTCTTTCTTACTTTCTTCCCCAATTCAAGCACTGAGGCTAAAATTTGAAAAGTTTCGGGAACCAGCAGTTAGCATAATGGCTATGTCGCTGGACTCCCATGTAGTCGATCGCGGTTCGCGTCCCGGACCCGGTGGCTTAAAACTCACACCGGGTGCATGTGCGTGCGTGCCCAAGATCCCGAGAGAAGAATGGAGGAGAAGGGATTGCGGCGTGACTATCCCCCCTGGGGGGTGATTTCTCGCTTTCTGTCTCTCTGTCTCTCTCTGTCAGTCTGGCGAGCGCACGCGCCCTATAGCGAAAAAAAAAAAAAATTTGAAAAGTTTCCATCACTAGCTATATAAGTCGGCAGATTAGTCACCTGTCCTAATATCCTTTCAACCAGTTTAATATTTTTATTTCATTTCAGGCAACTGAAGAGTCTTATGCAAGACTCTTTAATGGATGAGATTTATTTTATTATTTTAAAGGATGCTTTTTTCTTGAATGATGAAAGTCATTCAATAAATCTCTCCAATGCTGATGAAGAAATACCAGCAGAATAAAAGGAGATTTTCCCCAAAGACAAATCCTTCTCTCATAAGTAAATTATCATCTCACTTTAACTATCTGACCATGGCTTATCCTACGGGTCTAATAAACAACACTCTGGATATATATATATATATATATATATATATATATATATAAAATCACTATATATATATATATATATATATATATATAGTGATCAATAATATATAATGAACTCTAATATTAATATATGCATTTCTTTTCAATAGGCATGTTTACTGATTTAATTGGCTACCATCATTCCTATATGAACAGTGACCTATAAATAAAAGTAGCAACTACAAAGATTATCAATAAATACTTTTCTAACGGGATGCAATTGAAAGTTTTATCTGAAGTGTAGTAAGATGCATGTAGATATCTACATTTGATAACCTCATTGAAAATATAAATGTAAAATTTTGATGTATTCTCCTTTAGTCTCCTCTCAGGACTTGTGGCATGCATGCACACATGCCTGGCATGATTTTCAAGGCACCAGGTCTAAGACTCAAACCTCGGTCAGCCATGTGGAAGTCAACAACTTAATCAACACACCACCTGCTGCCCCTCAGAAAACTTTCTCTTAAAGACCAATTAGTAAAACTTTTGGTTTTATGGGTTATAGTTACAATAGTACTTTGTCATTTTAGAGGTAAAACAGCTGTAAAAACAATGAATAAGCTAGCAAAACCTGTTAGAATTAATATTTTAGAAATTCTGAAATTTAATAAAAACTTACAACATCCAGGGAATGCTTTATATAGAGGAAAAACTGCAGAATTTTTGTTGAAGAGCTCTGTAGAATATAAGTTTACCCTGATACTATCTTCCACTCCTTATTTCCACAGCAATCTTGAAGATGGCAGCCTGCATTCCTGGTGCAAGTCATGGATACCATAGGAATTGTTATGGGACTTATTCTCAGTAAATTATAGTTGTGGTTTTGATGTGTACAGTGGTATCTGAAGGGACAGGTTCAAGGACTTGGCTTTCTTTTACCTACATATGAGTAACAGTTTGCCCAGCGGTGAAGATGCTTCACAGCTGGTGTTTTTCAAAAGCATCTGAAGCTAAATCAGAGGCTGCCTCCTGTGCAAGAGATAACAGCAGGGGTAAGCAATAGATTGACCAACAAGCCTAAAGTGGAAAAGGCTTGGGAAGGAATCTTGTGATATGTAAATAAGCAAAACAGCATAGCTCATTTGTAGGGGAAAACAAGAAATTGGTAGAAACTCTCCCTGAGAGAGACCAATAAAAAAGTCACAGATGAAGTTAGAAAATACTTTGTCATGAAAGAAAACAAAAGCAGATCATATCAAAACTTATCAGATACTGTGAAAACAGCCCTTTGAAAGAAATGTATAATGTAAATGTTTACATTTAAAAAAGACTTAAAATCAATCATCTAAATTTACACCTTAAAAAAACAGAAAAATAAGATCAAGCTAAAGCAAAGGTAGAAAAAGAAACAGAGCAATTACCTTATTAACAGATAAAACAGAGATCAGAAAATAATAGAACTTAATGGAACCAAAGTTGGTTGCTTGAAAAGATTAATAAAATTAACAATTCTTTAATTAGACCAATTGCTAAGGTTGAGTGTTTCCCCAAAAGTCAAGTGTTGGAACTTATTTGTATTGTGAAGGTACTAAGAAGAAAATTAATACCCTTATGGTACTGAAGGGTGAAGCCTTCATGAATAATTAGGTGAATACAGTGGGGCTCCTATAATTGACTCCCCTTAGGTTTGCAAAGAGTGAGGGACACATACATGAACACACAGATCTGCACTTCTCTTCCCTCATGATAGGATGCCTTGCATGGTCTCAGGACACCAGCAATTGGAAAACTTTTAACAGTTATGGTCCATGGAACTTGGACCTCCAAATTATAATATGAATAAAATTCTGTTATTTTAAATTACCCAGACTCAGGTATTTTCTATTATTAACAATCGAACAAACCAGAACACAAGAAAAATTAAAAACAGAAAAGACTCAAGAAAAAAGAGTCCTTGCTTCCACCCTTGTAAAAATAAGTTTTGTAGGCAAATCATGGGAATAACCGTACATCAATAAATTCAACTACCCAAATGAAATGGATAAATTCTTAGAAAGATACTAATATCAAAAATAACTCAAGTAGGGGACCAGCAGTTAGCGTAACTGGACTCCCACGTAGTCGACTGCGGTTCGCGTCCCGAGCCCAGTGGCTTAAAAAACTCACGCCGGGCATGTGTGCATGCGTGTCCAAGATCCCGAGAGAAGAATGGAGGGGAAGGGATTGTGGCGTGGCCATCCCCCCTGGGGGGTGATTATTTGCTTTCTGTCTTTCTGTCTGACTGGCGAGCACACACGCCATATAGCAAAAACCTCTCCAAAAAAAAAAAAAAAAAAAAAAAAAGGCAAATTGGTTATTAAAAATAAATAAATAAAAATAACTCAAGTAGAAATAAAAAAAAAATCTGAATAGACAAATAGTAAATAAAGAGACCGAAGCAGTAATCCAGAACCTCCAAATTACAAAAGTCCAGGACTAGATGACTTCATGATGCAAGGCAGGATTACAAAGAATTATATATCTTGACCAAGTGGGTTTTAATACAAAAATAGGAGAACTGTTCAACTTAGAAAACATAATCAGTGTAATATTCCACACAAAGTATAAAAGAGAAAAGTTGCATGTTCATTGCAATTGATGTAGAAAAGTTATTCAACAAAATCCAAAAATATTCATCAAACTGGAAATAGATGGGAACTTCTTAAACATGACAAAGGGCATATATTAAAAAATAAAACAGAACAAAACAAAACAAAAAACACACATCTAACATCATATTAGTGATAAGAGACTCAAAATTCTCCACCTAAAATCAAGAATAAGGCAAAATGCCAGTTTTTCCCCTTCTGTAATATTTAGTATTATATTGAGTTTTTCTCAGAAAAATCAGAAAGTGAAAACACATTTAAATTGGAAAGAAAGAATTAAAACCATATTTATTTGTAGATGGTATGATGTTACATGACAGTCTTCAAAAATTCATAAAAATGTGAATTATGAAAATAAACTACGCATGGATTTGCACTACTTCCTATAATAATAAATATAATAAACTTATACTTTAATTCCTTTCTATCCACAAACTTTTTGAAGTCTGAAGAATATACAGAAACAAAACCTGTTAGATTTACTAAATAAATTCAGCAGAACTGCAACATACAAGATCCACATGGAAACATCAGTTGTATAACTGGTATAACTGGCACTGAGCAATCCAAAATGAAATGAAGACACGATTTCATTTATAATAGCAGCAAAAAACAAAAATAAAATATTTTGGAAAGATTTAATCAAAAAGATGCACATGTACACTGGATGAATGTTTCAAAACATCCTAAAAAAAATTAAAGGTTTAAGTAAATGGAAAGATATTCCACGGTCATAGAAGACTTAATGACATAAATCGGCAATGATCCCCAGAGCAATCTGGAGAGAACACAATAATCCACACCCAATGGTCTGTTTCACAGAAATGTAAAAGCTGATGCTTTAATTCTTCCGGGACTATAAATGAATCTGGACAGGAAAACAATCTTGAAAAAGAGCAGGATTAAAGGATTCACACTTCCTAAATGTAAATTTACTATAAAGCTGCAGTGATCAAAACAGAGTGGTACTGTCATAAAGAAAGATATTCAGATTCGTGAAATAAAATTGAAAGTTCAGAAGTAAGCCTGCAACTTTATCAATTGACTTTTGACAAGATTATCAGTGCTATTTAAAGGGAAAGACTGTCTCTCTAACAAATGGTGCTTGGACAACTGAATATTCACACACACACAAAAATAAAATATTTACCTTTACTTCAGATTGTATACAAGAAAATAGCTCAAAGTTCATTGATGATCTATATGTAAGAGCTAAAACTATAAAATCTTACAAGAAAACATAAAAGATAAATACAGATAAATTGGACCTCACTATCACTGAAGTCTTTTGTATATAAAAGGACATTATCAGAAAAAGGGGGGAAAAACCCAAAAAGTTGCAGAAGATATTATAAATTACATATCTGATAATTTTCTACTCCCCAGAATAGATAAAAAATCCTTACAACTTAACAGTAAAAGACTACAACACAATTTAAAATGGACAAAGGACTTGAATAACTATTTCTCTAAAGAAGATACAGAAACAGCTGGCAAGCTCATAAAACAAGGCCAGCCATGGTGGAACAGCAGTAACACAAAGGTCTCAATTGCTGAAGCCACATGGGAAGGTCCTAGGAACATAAGGCCTCCCTCCCCTGTACGGATCAGGTATGCATGCAGTTGCTAGTGATCCCGGCAGACTGAGGCTGCGGGTGGATTGCAGCATGAGGATCCTGTTGGGAGTGCCTATCTCTTACTCCATGTCTTGGACAAAATAAACACATAAACTTAAAAAAAAAAAAAAAAAAAAAAGATGCACAACATTAATGATCATCAGGGAACTGTAAGTCAAAATCATAATGAGGGAACCAGCAGTTAGCGTAATGGCTATGTCGCTGGACTCCCACGTAGTCGACCGCGGTTCACGTCTCGGACCCGGTGGCTTACAACTCACGCCGGGCGCGTGTGCGTGCGTGCCCAAGATCCTGAGAGGAGAATGGAGGAGAAGGGATTGTGGCGTGACCATCCCCCCTGGGGGGTGATTTCTCGCTTTCTGTCTCTATGTCTCTGTCTGTCTGGCGAGCGCACGCGCCCTGTAGCGAAAAAACCTCTCCAAAAAAAAAAAAAAAAAAAAATCATAATGAGATACTATTTCCATCAGGGAAATGTAAGTCAAAATCATAATGAGATACTATTTCATAGCTACTAGGATTATTATAATAAAAAATGACCATATCAAGTGTTGGCAAGGATGTAGAGAAAATAGAACCTTCATACATTGCAAGTGGGAATGTAAAATTGTTACAGCTGCTACGGAAAATAGTTTGGCTACCCTTTGAAAAGCTAACTATAGAATAACCATATGATGCAACAATTCCATTTCTAGGTATATACCAAAAATAATGTAAAACTAGTGTTCAAACAAAATCTTGTGAACAAATGTGTATAACAGAACATGTCACAGTAATCAAATTTTGGGAAAAAAATCTCAAATGCCCAGCAGCGGATGAATGGATAAACTATACATACACACACACACACACACACAGACATATACATACCACTGTGGAATATCATTTAGGCATAAAAAAGAATGAAGTACTGATTCCTGTTATAGTATGGATGAACCTTGAAAATGTCATGTTAAATGAAAGAAGCCAGACAAAAATGGCATACATTATGTGATTCTATTTCTCTGAAATATCCAGAATAGGTAAACCAGAAAGACAGAAAGCAAATTAGTGGTTGCTGGTGTTTCTGGGTGGAAAAATATTCAAAGTGAATGTTAATGGATGCAGGATTCCTTTTGGAATAATAAAGATGAGCTGGAACTACATCATAGTGATGCTTGCATAACACTGGATGTACTAAAAGCCACTTAATTGTACACTTTAAGCTGATTTTAATGGTGAAATTCATGCTATGTTATGAATTATATTCCAATACAAAAACAAAAACAAAAACAAAATATAGTCAGCCCTCTAGCCTTAGTTTGCCAAATACTATATCAAGAAAGAAAGGTAAAAACAAAAACATGTTCTGTGTCCTCAAATTGAAATGCTATATTATACACACAATGTAATTATGTGTTATTTATATATACAATACTCTCATATTTAGTGTAAGCACTGAGTGTAATAGTATAATACATAAAGACTATTGTATGCAATGTTAAAATTCAGGCAGGCCTATTTAAAACTAGCAAATGTTTAGGATTGTAAATTGGTGTCCTTATGGATAATTACATTTATTCCATTAACTGATCAGACAAAACACTGCTAAGAATAGCTCAATATTTTCCAAATCTAGTCCTATTTACAACCTGTATAGCACTTCTAGGAGAAGATTTACTATAAATTTATTCTCCTATTATTCAACTGTGATTAATGTATAATGGAAATTACTATTCTGTATAACAATTTTTTCATAAATTATTCTTATGTTTGCTTTTTCTCAACACTGAAAGTTTAATGAGTAATATTATTAATAAAATAATTTCTCTCATAGCACAGAATTGTGAGGCTATTATTTGGCTCAAAAACTTTTAATAAGAAAATTAATAAATTTAAATATAATTTCTGAAATCTCTTATTTTAATTTTTAATTAATTAATTTCCTTTTAAGAACCCTGTCACTTTTTCACTTTCAACTTATTAATCTGCCTAACTTTCTTTTCTTGATTATTTCCCCATAAAATAAAAAATGAGGTCATATTAGTATTTAACCATTTATTCATTAAAATAATTTAGTAGATATCCAAAACATTCCAGGCATTGTTTTATACCATGAGGATGAAAACACTAGTGAGATATGGTATATATTTTTAAGGAATATAATAGTTTAGTGAAAGGCAGAAAAGTAAATAGGTAAGTACAACGTAGTCACAAAAAAAGTTTCCTTTGAATTCAGTTTTCAGCCCTGGTTGCATATTAAAAGTAAGACAAAGTTAATTGTTAACAAACAAAACACAGTAAAGTTGCAATAATGAGGCCTGGGTTCCACCCCTAGAGAGTCAGATATAATGCATCTAGGGAGTTACTCTAGCATCATTATTTAAAAATAAATATAACAACTTCTAGGTGACGATAATGTGCAATTGGGCCAGGTTCATGTGTATGTGACCGGTGCAGTTGCACACAGGGGTCTTCACTTCAAAGGGGACTTTTTTTGTGCTTGTGCTCTGTTGAAATTCTTAACACATTTTTTTTAACAAGGGATTGTTCACTTTTATTTTGTGCTGGAGATGAAAATTATGTAGCTGGTCCAATATTCAGTCAGGGAAGAGAACAACTGAGTTTAATGAAGAAGTGGGGTAGACAGAAATATTTAAGAGAGAGAAAGTGATTCACATGGATGCTAGAAAGTGTAAATGTCTTTGTATGATGCTGGAAATTATAAATAGTTCTGTATGACTTAACGTGGAAAGATAGTATGGAGCAAGAAAGAAGGGTTACAAGATTATGAGGACCTAACTAAGGAAACAAACTTTATTCCTAAATGTCCTGAAAATCTATCTACATATAATTACTGTAGATGACCACTCTGAACTCTTATTCTACTTAGAATGGCATTCTTTCCTAATAATGTTTTTAAGCATCTACCTAAAACCAACTTTGGTGTAAGAAATTAATTCAAAATTTTTTCTTAGTATCCTCCTTTTAGGTATGTTCTTACTATTGAGACATTGTATAAATTTGCATGTTTGAGAAAGAAAGAGAAATGAAAAAGGGAAGACATCATTTGCCAACTGACTGGAAAATGGAGTTTTTAATCATTAAGGTTCTGTTGTTGTTGTTTTTTAATTCAGTGTAACAATTCGAGTTTGGAGGTCCTCTGGTCTAAAAAAAGAGGATCCATGTAGTCGACCATAGTTCGAGTCCAGGACCCAGTGGCTTAAACTCACACTGGGCGCATGTGCATGTGTGCCCAAGATCCTGAGAAGAGGATGGAGGAGAAGGGATTTCTGTGTGGCCATCCCCCCTGGGGGGTGATTTGTCGCTTTCTGTCTCTCTCTTTCTTTCTGGTGAGTGCATGCGCCCTATAGTAAAAACTCTCCAAAAAAAAGGAGGAAGATCCATATTGGCTATCTTATAGTTTTACTTATGTCTCTCAAAAAATAGGGAGAAAATACATTAATAAAAAAAGTATTAGAATGAAGAACTGAATGCTAATTGACTTTTTACCCCCATCCTATTGGAAAGTTATTCAGACATTGGCAAACCTTCAATATTCCTGAAGAGGCACACAAAACAGCCATATAAAAAAGATCTTACACAACGAGAATTTGCAATTGATGATCAGTAGTAGTTAGCAGAATATATCTGCTAAAAGGTCATTTTCCATAATGAATTCTGAGTTTAGCTATCAGATGTTGCCCTTTGCAATCAATAAAATTTTAAAAATATATTGAGTATCTATCATTTAAAAGAAAAGACCTTGCTTTAGGACACAGTTTCTTTTCTCTAGTACTCTTAAATGTAGTTGAGAATAGAGAACTTGCACAGAAAAATCTAAACTAATAATAGAAGTTTTCATGTAAGTGCCTATGGAATAAATTGTACAGATAAAAGGGCCTTTAGGCGCCAGATAAGGGAAAGTGAAAATGTCCTAAAGTACACAGATTAATCATCTCAAAGTAAAAGCCATCAGCAAAGGGATTGTATTGGGTATGAATTAGATAAATGGAGAGAAGCAGAAATTTTCAAGCAAGAAAAATGAACTGAGAAAGGGTATAGAGAAGAATTTCACTGGTACATGGCCCAAAGAAGAGAAACGATGGCTCATAAGAGAGAGATGATAACAAACTTATTAGAAATACCTTGGGGAAATAGTAGATAAAAGCACCAATGATTACGTTTTAGTTTTTAGATTACCTTGTGCCTATAAACCATTACCAATTACTGATAACTTTGTGCCAGGAACTATGTTATGTATTTTACACATACTTATATTTAATTCAAACAAATACAAGTAATGCATTATTATTAACTCACATTAATATGGCAACTTCTTAAAATAAATCAACCACAAATGGCAGGCTCAGGACTCAAACCTGTATTTTCTGACTTCTCTCTGTCCCTTCATCTTGCAGACATTATTCAAAGCTCTTTTCCAGAGAAACTAAATTCAAATACCAAATGTCAATAATTGTAGAAATAGTATATTTCTCTGCTAATAGTGGGTAGGCATTCCATGGAAGTAAATCTCATCAAAATATTCGTGAGGGTTTCCAAGGTGCTATAGTCTAACCTAATACTTTCCATAGTGTGTTCTTTTGGGAAATTATGTCACACATTCTATTTTCAAGAAAACAAATTTACAAACATATTTGTCTGTAAAAATATTTTGACATTCTATATATCTGTAGCTCTTTGAAATATTTACAATACATATGAACTAATTAAAGATTCAGTGAGAAAGAAACCTAATGAACTTTGCTTAACCCAGTATATTCTAAACCTGTTAAGCCACAAAATAATCTTAAAGTGTGCCTGTGTGATACAACTATCAGAACTGAAGTATAAAAGATGGAGAGAGACAGAGACAAAGATAGAGAGACATGTGGCCTTAACAAGGTCTCACACCACAATGCACCCTAAATCTTCCCAGTCAGGCAGGATGATGGGTGTGCAAAGCATATACAAGTCAAGCAGGGAACCAAACCTGTGATCTTCCATATGAGTTCAATACTAGATGAGCAGTAGGTTACTGCTGTGCCACCAAGCCAGCCTCACACTCCTATAGAATAAACTTGAAATGGTATGGAATGCCATTACTAAAGAGCACAGAATATGCACGCTGCCTTATAAAACTAGTGCTTTGTTTCTGATCAAGATCAGAGAGTATTGTACATGCCAACAACTGTAAGTTTAAAATTTCAAAAGAACAAATACAAATTTAAACTTTCTTTTTTTTTTTTAAAGGCAAAGTCTGTTCATTTCACAATCCTTCTGTTTCAGCCTCCTAGCTGGAACCACAAGCATGTGCCACCATGCCTTGTTCACTCTTTGGACAGGGTCTCACCACTCTGTACATGCTAGCCTTCAGCTCATGATCTTC
This sequence comes from Tupaia tana, assembly GCA_026018925.1. Lineage (NCBI taxonomy): Eukaryota > Metazoa > Chordata > Mammalia > Scandentia > Tupaiidae > Tupaia > Tupaia tana. The sequence goes on along the minus strand of JAKSZU010000002.1, from coordinate 44,344,405 downwards.
CTTCCTCAACCTCCCAAGTTGCTGAGATTTCAAGTACATGCCACCATACCGGACTTTAGGGTGGGCTGGGAGTCAAACTTGGGCCTCCCACATGGTTCCAGTCAACCAAGGTCAGTATCTTAGCCATGTGTGCCACCATGGCTGGACACTGATTTTGTATGAAGACATGAAGTTGTGATATACAGGTTACGTATTTTTGGCCCTTGGCTCTATTTATATTATAATACAGCTAAAATATTCTCCATATAATATGTTTTCCAAATACCTATGTGGCAAAGACATTTCTTTCCTATCAGTTCTCAAAGGAAGTGCAAACAACACTTTGTTTGTGTATCCAATATGAGTTTACCTAAACTAGATGTTGAAAAGAAATTTGTCAGGTTTTTTTTGTTATTATTTCATGATCTATTTATTTATTTTTCTACGAGAGGCAAAATGACAGCGAGGCAGGCACCATCAACAGAGTCTTTATGCCAAAACCCACCATTAGTCTCAGCTAACCTGGATCATGGCACAGACAAGCCCAGCGTGCTCAGGAAGGTTCTAGGATTTGAACCCAGAATCTTTCAAATGTGGCTCCAGTTCCACTACCACTATGCCACTGCCTGGCTTAACAATTCATAAATTTTTTGTTTGTTTGTTTTATCAATTACTACACCAAACTAGAGCTAAGAGAGCTCAAAAAATAAAAAAATTATAAAATTCATGTTAACAATATTTATTTCTCTTTAGTCACCTAAGTAATGGCACTATGTATAAACACCTTATGAGAAGCGCACCTAATAAAATAATTGACTACTAAATAAACAATGACCTAGGCACTCATCTGTTAGTCTGCATGACTAGGTAAAACAACAACAATAACAAACAAAACACTTATTTCAGTGATACTGTTTTTTGCCAGAGGAAGAGATATATAACTCATTGTGATTTACTATGGTGGGGTTAATTGGAGTCAAATATAGTATGTCATTAAGACTACTTGATACAATTCGAATGAAGAGAAGCAATTAGGAAGCAATGTCAAGCAATCAAGTTGCAGTTAAAAACACAGAGATCAGGACCTGAAGAAGAGATACCCATCAGGAAATGAAGTTAGGTTGGTAGTATCTGATGTAACTTAAGATTTACTAGTCTTGAATGTGTCATGTTTGTCATCTGAAATGACCACTTCCCACTATGCCTAAGGGACTTAGCTGACTCAGAGAACAGTAAGTATATATTTTTTTATTCTGGACTTCTTTTATTTTCCTGATAAGCCTTGGATTTAAAATTGCTCGTCAAGCCAAGCAGAGTACAGTATGTTTTATGACAGAATCAACAGCAGTTGTGTAAGGAACAGAAAGAAATAGGCAGTGGTGTAAATGCACTGAAATCACAATCATGCTCTTATTGAACAACTGCACAAATATTCATGATGCTAAATATCATCTTTTTTAGTAACTCTAAATTCATCTTCAGCCCAGACCATTCTCTTGAGCTCTAGAATTACACATCTAATTGCCAACAAGATAAATACCAGAAAAAAATAAAATGCAATGTATTTAAATTAATCTTATATTACTCCAATTCTGCTTTTCTACCTCAACTCCATTTTTTTCCACTTCAATTCCATTCAATTTTGTGTTTAAGTTTAGTTATGTCTTTCAAGAGAGTGAGAGCTGGAGAGAGAGAGAGAGAGAGAGAGAGAGAGAGAGAGAGAGAGACGCATCCTCAACAGGATTTCACAATATGATCCCCTCTTTTCAAGCCTTCTCAGCCAGGCAGGAATAAGGAAATACACCCAGCATATATGAGCCAATCATGGAACTGAACTTGCTATCTTTTATATGGATTCAGCATCAGAACATTAATGCTGCATCACCAAGCCAACCCTTTTAATTCTATTTCCAACCATGTTTACCAGAAAAATAAGTCTTCTTAACTACTGACCTCTTCCTCAACTCTAATTTGCCAACTATGTGCTATAGTTTGGATACACCCCTCCAAATGCGTGTCTGGAACCATTGTAATGAGACTGAACATGTGAATATTTAATACAATTATGTTGTGGAAATGTGGAACTTTTGGGAAGAGATTAGTGGTTGAGTGGTTAGTACAGGGCCTTAATAAGCAAATTGTGGTGAATTTATAAAGAGAGAAAATAAGGTAGGCAGGAACCACCATGGAACACAGGCTAAGGTTTCTCTGTGCCTGCTACCCTTGCAGCATCCGTCAACCCTATTATTACGTGGCTAGTCTGATTCAGCCTCATGACTTTAGATTTTTCCAGTCACCAGAATCATGAGTCAAATATCCTTGAGTTTTTATAAATAACTCAGTTTCAAGTGTTTCTGTAAGCAACACAAAAATGGGCTAAGCCTCAATGTATTCTTCCATCTCTTCCCATACAACTTGAAAATATGCCCATCTCTCCATTAAGTAAGACTTCATTAGGGTTTTACTTTTACAATATTCTCTTGGCTGGCTCCACTAAATCCTAACTCATGAACTGCAATTCTATCTCCAATACTAAAAGCAATATTTAAAAATCCAATTTAAATATGCTATTCAAGTACTTAAAATCTTTCCAATTTTTATTATTAGGAATATCATAAAAATTAAATACCTTCATGAGACCTATGAAGGCCTCCTACTTTTCTGTGATCTGTTCACTTCCTCTATCACCTCTCCCCACATCCTTGATGCTCAATTGGGATGCTTAGAGTTTCACACTCTAAACTCTCTCACGCATTCATACATCCAAACATATTATCCATGTTGTCTGAAATATCGTATTTCTTTTTCACCTAATAAACCCCTATTTTCAAATTAAATATAGCTAAAGCATTGGTGGAAAGCAGGCATTGGGCTTCCCTCTTCTAACTCCTAGCCAAAGATGTTCTGTGCCTATGAAAAAAGATAAAAACTCACATCGGTGAAAATAAGACTAAGAGACAGTCTTGCTAAAAATTGTAAATATGAGATTGAAATATGTATAAAAAGTATATACAAATAATTAATTAGTAGGTTGTAGGCAATGTAAAAATACTGAGGCAAGGACATGAAGATGAGTTCAAAAAAGGGCTTCATTTTGCTTAAGAAATTGGGTCATTTTTGAAAAATAAGTTGTATAAACAGAATGAAAAAGAGCACTTCCTGTTGGTGGTAGATTCTGTTTAGAAAACAATGGACACTGGGCCAGATCTATGGCTTGGTGATTGAGACACCTGGATCCCACATGGCTTTAAGCACTTTGAGTTCCATACCTGGTGGCTTAAGAAACACACTGGGCACATGCGCATGAGTGCCCAATATCTTTAAGGGAAAGAGAGATGGAGGAGAAAGGATCGCAGCTGCACCATTACCCATGGAGGGTACTTTCTCCTCTTCCTCTCTCTTTGTTTCTTTTGTTTCTCTCTAGAGAGTGCACACCCCTCTGGCAAAAAGAAAAGAAAAGGGAGAGAGAAAGAAAAAGTGAATGTAAAAGAAATCAATCTATCACTTGGGATGAAAGACTATATATTCAAAATTTGGTCTACTTTTATGTTGAGAGGTAGGTGGTACCACTGTGCCACCACTGCAATAGTGTACGATCGTTGGCAGAACAGGATGATCAGTTAGGCTTACTTACGTGGCTAGAATCCATGATCTTATTTTTAATTCTGTAAATTAAACAGGGTTAGGGGCCAGCAGCTAGCATATCCTAATTTCAAATATTGAAGAGCCACATGTGCTCATAGCTACCACATACTGAACAATACCATATTGGACTCTAGAGAATGTTCAGGGACATTCATAATGAATTGTTTTAAATTATGCACACCAGAGCATATTATAGGTGAACTTCCCAGACTTCAAGAGAAAAGAGACAATCTTGAAATTTTCCACAAGTAAGAAAAACGCAGAACCATAAACAAAGGTTCAGGAATTAGAATGTTTAGGAATCTGGACAACTGCAATAGTAGGAAATAAATGGTGGAACAATAGCTTCCAAATAATTTAACCTATAACTCTATACACAGGAGACAATGCTTTTAGATAAATACTGTCCGTAATTTTTACTTGTATGACATTTCTCAGGTTAATATTACAGCCTATACTCTAAGAAAAGAGAGGAATTCAGGAAAAATGCAAACATAGGATTCAGGAATTGGCTCTAGTACCAGCGACAGGCAAAAAGAACTCCCAGGACTATGGTGAAGGAAAGAAACAAGATAAAAGCTAAGTTAGAGGCTAGAGAAAAACGAAGCCAACATGTAGTGGGAAAACATGTGGCTTCAGGCTATGCTTCCAAAAACATAATAAAAGAAGTTTATAGGTAACCCGGTTCTGGAGAGGTTTTTAAAAGCCTTATAAGTGTATTTGAGGATGAATTAATAATATTTTTATAGAATACTGAAAAGTGGTTTTAAAATTTTTATCTAGACCCAACCTGGAAAAAAAAAAGTCAAAATAAATCACAAAGATATTGAGGAAAATAGTCTTCTAATCTTCAAACAGGGGAAGATAAAACTGGCTAATCAGAAAATAACAATAATAATACCAACAAAAATATAGCAAAAGTGCTGTTAAACAAAAATGTTGAAAAACTTAAGAATTTTATATTTTAGTGATTTATTCATCCAATTTATTAATGGAAGGAAATTAACAAACATGCACTCTAAAAAAAAAAATAAATAAAAAAAAAAAAAAAAAAAAAAAAAAGAAAGCAACAAGTGCTTATTGGCTGGTTTAGTCAAGGAACCCAGAATGAAAGTTGACTTTTCATAAAGACCCTAAACAGGTCCCATAGCATAGCATGCAAGAATTATTTAAGGAGAACTGGCACTCACATGGCCATATGCTGATGGAATTTTAACCCCTGCAGCTTGAAAAACACACTGGTCATGAGTGGGTGCCTGCCCCAAATTCTAATGGGATGGAGAAATGGAAAAAAATAAATAAATAAGGATTGCAGCGTGACCGTGCACTACTAGAGGGTTCTTTCTCTCCCTCTCTCGGGTACTCTATGGCAATAAATAAATAAAATAAGAATTAAAAACAAAAAAATAAATAAAGACATAAATAAGAAGGGGCTAGAAAACAGACCACTAAAAATCCAAGAAGAGCAAAAGGAGAGCCAGCTTCATAATGCAGTGACAAAGAGTTAGGCATAGGAAGTTGCATCCCACATAGTGGACCAGGGTTTGAGCCCCTGTTCTGGTAGCTTGCTCTCCAACTGAGCACATCTTGTGACCATCTTGAAAGGGTAGAGAATTAGAAGAAAAGGCATTTAGGTGTGACTGACCCTGTTGGGGTGTACTTTCTCTCCCTTCTCCTCTCTCTCTTTTGTACCCATGCATACATGTTCATATCTTCTGTCAGTAAAAAGAAAGGAAGAAAACAAGAAAATAATTAAGAATTTTTCTTAAAAGGCAGAAAGTAGGAAAAATATGGCTAAATTATAAACATGTCTTAAAAGCAACAATAAAATAAGGTCTCTCTTTTATTTTTCTTTTTTTGGAGAGGTTTTTGCTATAGAGCGTATGCACTCGCCAGAAAGACAGAGAGAGACATAGAGACAGGAAGCAAGAAATCACCCCCCAGGGGAGATGGCTATGCCGTAATCCCTTCTCCTCCAAGTCTCTTCTCAGGATCTTGGGCACACACACACACACACACACACACACACACACACACGCACCTGGCATGAGTTTAAGCTACCAGGTCCAGGACTTGAAACGCGGTTGACTACATGGGAGTCCAGCGACATAGCCATTGTTCTAACTGCTGGCCCCAACATAAGGTCTCTTAATAAACCACATTAAGTAAAAAAAGTTTTTAGACAGAATTTTATATGAGAAAGGGACTCAATAAATGGAGATGATAAAAAGTATATGGTGACATGAAAATCTATATAATAAATTTGAATAGCTGTTACACATCAATGCACAAAAATAAAGTTGACTCAGAAAGATATAATAAAATAGATCAATAGCCATAGTAGAAATTATAGACATTATTAAAGAAATATTTATAAAAGTAAACCTAAATATCTTGGCAATTTTAAATACAGGGACCAGCAGTAGTCAACTGCGGTTCGAGTCCCTGACCCGGTGGCTTAAACTCACTCCAGGCACCAGTTTATGTGTGCCCAAGATCCCAAGAGGAGAATGGAGGAGAAGGGATTGAGGCATGGCCATCCCCCCTGGTGAGGTGATTTCTCACTTTCTGTTTCTCTGTCTCTGTCTTTATGGTGAGCGCATGTGTCCTACAGCAAAAACTTCTTAAAAAAATAAAATATAAAACAAATAACCTTATGAGACATAGGCTATTTTAGAGTATAACAGTACTCTGAAACCAGTTCTCCTCTTCCTACATGTAGTTAGCATGACCCTTATATATAAACTAACAAAATGGCTAAATGCTATAACTATAAAACAACTACTATTGAATATACTTAAATATATCAAACAAAAAAATAGCAGTTCACTGAAATATTTTGTTGTTGTTGTTGTTGTTTTCGAGAGGTTTTAGCTATAGGGTGCGTGCACTTGCCAGAGAGACAGAAAGCGAGAAATCACCCCCCAGGGGGGATGGCCACGCTGCAATCCCTTCTCCTCCATTCTCCTCTTGGGATCTTGGGCACGCACGCACACGTGCCCCATGTGAGTTTTAAGCCACCGGGTCCGGGACGCAAACCGCGGTCCACTACATGGGAGTTCAGCGACATGGCCATTAAGCTAACTACTGGTCCCTCATTGAACTATTTTTTAACCATGACCAATTACAGTTTATCTCTGGAATACAAACATTTTTACTATTCAGACATTAATTATAATATCTTTATCAAAACAATAAGTACTAACAGAAAGTAATGGAAATTTCTGTAAATGTCCAAGGTATGCAATTACATTTGCTTCTTATTTTCAAAAATAATTTATTAGAAAACTAGGAATAAATGGCTACCATGTACATAAGTCTACTATAATCAATAATAATAAGAAATACTATTACAACAAGAAAAACGTGCTCAGAGAGTTAAGTTCTCTCCCATTACATATAAAAATAAAACACACCCAAAATCAAATAAAAATTTAGGCTGGTTCCATAACCTATTGGTTAAGGAAATCACAGCCTATATGGTCCACCACAGTTCAAATCCTGGCTCCAGTTGCTTGAAAAACAAGCCAAGCACGTGTGCTTTCATGTATATCCAAAATCCCAATGTGACAGGGGAAAATGGAAAAGAGATTATGGTGTGGCCATGCCCCCATTATATATATATATATTTTGTTGAATTACCTATACATTCTGATTATCAACCGTTGTCTGAGGAATAATTTGCAAACGTTTTTTTTTCCATTTCAAGGGTCATCTTTCACTCTAATTATTGTCTCCTTTGCTATAATGAAGAATTTTAGCTTGAAGTAATCCCACTTGTGTATTTTAGGGGTTATTGTCTGTGCTATAAGAGTCTAAGAAATCTTGGCCTACTCCAATGTCTTCAAAAGTTTTATGCTAGCAATTTCATATATAATATTTTGAGGCTTTACATTTATATCTTTTATCCATTTTGAGTTGATTCTTGTTAATAGGTAGAGATTGAGGTCCAGTTTCCTTTTATACAGCATAGTACTGGCCCAAAAATAGACACATAGACCAATAGAAGAGAATGGAGAATCCTGAAAGAAAACTCAAATCATACAAGGCAATACAGTGAAGAAAATAAAGTTTTTTCTGCAAATGATGCTGGAAGAATTGAACATCCACTTCAAGTCTAACTTTAAAACAACTTGTATTTGATTTTTCAGAAAATGATTAATTCTTCCTATGTTTATTCTAAATTGTACATATGTATTTATTACTTAATGAAATTTTATGAAAACATTTATAATGTTTGTGAAAACTAAGAGTTTTTTAGGGCTTTATTCCATCAATATTTGGTTAATAATCATGGCAAATTGTGAGTCTAACAATAAGAAAATTATTTTTTTAAAAATTTCATGTTTATCAATATTAGAAAATAAAATATATTTACATACTAATTTTATCTTGTTTCCGAAATTACTTAAAAGAAATACAGATGCAAAATGGTATATTTGCATAAATTATTCATTTATAAGACATTCATTTGCACTCATTGAAATTGGTATTTTTAAACTTGAAATTTAATGAGAATTCAGTTATCATTAAAATTTGTAAATATCAATGATTATTTGGGCTTGAACTTCTTAAAAGTTTCTTTCTTTAATGAGAGAGATAAAGAGAACACCCTCAATGGTTTCACACTCCAATCCTCACCCAGCCTGGCTCAGTCAGTATTACATGCATGCACAAGCACTCCTCCCCACCTCATCCCTGCCCTGTGTGTAAAGTGAGCATGGGAGTAAACTCTTATCTTCCATGTGACTTTCAGCATTACTGTTACACTATCATTGATTCACTGTAGCTAGACCTTCGTAACTTCTACTATCCAGGGTCAAAAGATAGTTCCATGCTTAAAATTTCATTTATTTTAATAAATACCAACACTGAACCAAACTACATTTTACCTATTTTAAAATTTTCCTCAGTTATTTTTTTTTCTTAGCTAAATTAAGGAAGTTACATAAATTAATGTAGCATAACTTTCATTTAAAAATAGAACGAGGTCAAGTACTTCAGGGAATTAATTGACAATAAATTAAACTACTAGAATATTTATTACATTTCAATGATTCACTCTATCATAAATGCTTTGGGGAAAACACAACTGAATTGGAATGCTCCAGAATATTTTAATTCACGGTCACAAGAAATGACCAAAAAAAAGAATAAATAAGTAGTAGGTAGGTAAAAAGGTAAAAAGAATAATAATGACCGATTGTTACCATTACATTAACAATATAATACCATCTTCTGTCTTTTTTTAAAGCCTCTACATCCTAACATATGTTGTGCTTTTACTGCTGTAGAGTTAAGAACAGTCTTGCCATTGTCTGAGTCCCATTCTTTCAGCTTCCTTCTGTTCGACATGGCTTTTAAAGTCTGAATTCTGCCATCCTTAATTAGCATTCATGTCAGAAGCCCATGGTGCACACTACAGGTTTTCACAACTGGAAGTGAGAATGCCAGGAGAAACAAGTAAAAACACCTAGCAGCTACCATCAGGACAATGCCACGTTTCCAAGGAAAAGCAACACGAAAGATGACTGATTTGTGAGGATCAAAAGTAGCAATGAAGAGAATCTCCACACGCACTCATATATTGTTCTTTTGCCTAGAACACAAACCCCATCTTGGTATCTCAAGATATTAATAAAAAAACATTCTCACAGAGCTTTTTAAATAGAAACTGAATAGCTATCATATCCTGGGGCATACGTTTTAAAGCAAGATCAAAATAGTACAGCAAACCTATGGAGCAATATTGTAACTTAATATGTTTTTTTTTTTTTTTTTTACTTAATATGTTTTTAATTAACTATGTTTACTATTTACCTTTTGTTTTCTTTTTTTTTCTTTTTACAAATTCAAGAATATTTTGAGGAAATTTTAAAACAGTTTTTGTTTTGTTTTGTTTTTGGTAAACCTATTAAGTGAAGACTTTCTTCTTCTTGACTGAATTTCATACACACAAAAAAATTCTCTAGTACTATACAGGCACAATCAGATTTTTAGTTGTGGCAAACTGTTTGCCTCCTTTCAGAAGAAATTCAGAGAATTTGTATAATGTACAAAAAATCGAAGTCTTTGTTGGTCATAATTATCATTCTAAAAAGGGTTTCTGTTTTCACTGTGTAACTAAAGGAAATCTGCTTGGATTTGGATATGTGGGAGAAACCTCTTTCTTCCTAAAAAGTTATATTTAATCACTTGAAGTTATAAGAAATCCTGTAGGAATAATGGCTGCATAATACAATTAATGTCAACTTTCAAGTAAAAAGGGCTATACTTTTTCTAATTGTGCTGTTCATCAACATTTCTGAAAATATACTAACTGAGGTTAGGAATAGGACTTAAAGGAGGATTTGGCAAAGTGATTATCATTCATGCTTGAGTGAATAAAAATTGCCATGTGTAGTAAAAACTGGTAGGCTATTAAACTCCTCCACTTGACTGAATTATCAATTTAGATGAGAGCTATTGTTTGCTACTGTCTTTCTGCTGATATTTGTATTTTAGCCATTTAATTTTTTATTAGTGAGAGAGAGCATTTAAAGGAGAGGGGAAACCAAGATCAATCAAATGTGTCATTTCACTGCTATTCTAGAAAAAGGTTTGATAGGAGACTGTACTTATCTAATCTCCAAACCACATTTCATCTCTGAATTCGATTTACTACACACTTAGATGAATAATTAAGATGTGACTTCACAAACTTGTTGCCAACATCTCCATTCATAAATGACTAAAAGTTCATTTTCTCCTTTCCCAACATCCCCATAAGTCTACGACAATGTTAGCACCTGCCTGTAGACTTTTAACCTTCACGTCCTCATCCATATTTCCCAGTGATTTTTTCCCCCATTAAATCTAGTCCCAAGAAGCCTCTTACTTGCCTTTTCAGTACTGTCACCTCTTTCCTCTTTTATGTAGGAGCAATGCCTATCAAGCAGACAGCTATGGTTTGAATATTCTTCAGAAATGCTTTCACTGCGATTTGGTTGTAACAGAATTAGAAGAGTGCAAACATAATCCCACTATGGTGTTGAAAGGCAGGCACTCCGAGGACATTAGAGTAAGGTATTTAGGATAGGGCCCACATGAGTGACTCCTGGCGGGCTTATAAGGAAAGGGGATAAGACAAGAACAGAGACACGTGAACACAGATGCATGTGCTGCTGCCATCCACCATGTAAAAGTGGCCAGAAAACTCTCGCCAGATGTTGCTCCTGGACCTTGGACCTCCACATCTTTCCTGAATACACCTTTGTTTTTATAAACTACCCAGACTCAGGGTTTCTCTTGATTTGCAACAGAACTGACTAGAACACACACTCTATAAATAATTCCCTCTTCAGCAGGACCTATGAACAACACATATCTCATTTATTCGAAATGACTCTTGACTACCTTGTCTGTTGAGCTTTCTTGTAATGTTTTTCTTTTCTACACCTGAATCGTGAATGTGGGTTTCAAAGAGACTGAGACATCTAAAAAAGAAAACAAAACAACAACAACAACAAAAAAAACACCTCTGACCTGGGTGAACAAAAAGATATTAGAATCATAAGCAGAGATTGAAAATAGAGGAGAAACAGGCAATGATAAGGTTTTAATTGAAAAGGAAGTTTGAGGAATGTTGAATTTGATACTGAACATCCAGGTGGATATAGGTCTAAAAAAGCTGGTGAAAATTTACATTTGATTTTTCCAGTTCAAGATCATAGCTAAAATTTAAGGTAAATAATTGCACATGATTCTATTGGGACAACATTTTTAAAAATAAAAATAGTTAAAGCAAAATTACTGAATTTTCATGTACTCTGCTAGTGGGTAAGCTCAACAAAATCATCAATTTTTTCTGTCCTTCTATCTATATAAAATTTATTACCTTGCACATAATGAAATAATCTTGAACAAAATTACAGTATTGACAATAATGTTGGCAATGAAAAATAATATAAAAACAAAATTAACATACTTCAAAATATACATTATAGTAAATCTTTAGGTAAATTTCATAAAAGAAGGATAAAGGAAGCAAGTGAGTGTGTGTGAGTGTGTGTGAGTGTGTGTGTGTGTGTATGTGTATATTTGCATGCATGTGTGTGTAGTAAAAAATTAGGTCCTGGTCACATATGAAGCTTTAAAAATTGAGACTCCAAGGGCCAGCAGGTCGCATAGTGATTAAGGTGCTGGATTCTCACATGACTGACTGCAGTTTGAGGCCTGGACCCAGTGGCTTAAAACTCACGCTGGGCATGTGTGCATGTGTGCCCAAAAATCCTTAGAGGAGAATGGAGGAGAAGGGATTGCAGCATGGCTATCCCCCTGGCGGGGTGGGCGGGATTTCTCACTTTCTGTCTTTCTGTCTCTTTCTGTGTCTCCAGCAAGCACACAACTCAATAGCAAAAATATCTCTTGAAAAATATTGAGACTCCAGGATTGTAAATATCATACCTAATTTCATATCAACACTCACATATTTAGTTTCCTACTCTTTCCTTCTTTCTCTACCACCATTAATAATAGTTTTGTATTATGCTAAGTGATCTGGAGAGCTATGAGAATAGGAAAAAGAAATAAAATACATTTGAAATAAAATACATTGAGCTAGCAGAGCAAGAATGAAAGGGAGAAAAGTAGTGCCAACATAATACTTGAAATAGAAGAAAAAATAGAGTGAGAAAAGGTTTGGTTGCTTTTGAACAAGCTGGTTGCATTAATGGAGTACAAGGAGACTTTAAGTTTGAATGAGTCACTTTTATCTCAGATAGTAACACTTAAGTAGTACTTACATGTGTATATCTACTACATCTTAAATTATTTTTATCTTATTATTTCCACAATACATGTTTAAAGCTGCTTTGAAATGATGTAGAGATTGCTAAGAATAAAAACCCTTTTCTTTGTGAAGCTGCAGTGTCTGAGTTTCCAAGTCTGAATGCTATGTAATTCTCTAAGAACTAAGTGCTTGACAGTTCTTCTGTGACAATGGAAAGAGAAGAATCAGAGGGATAACTTATTGCAGTGGCAGATTTGAAGCCCTAGAAATCTGCTTTTGTTGATATTATGGAAGAAGCTGCAGAACAATTTAGGGGATGATTCGGTCACTTCTCTCTTTTGTACTGTGAACCTTTCCATTGTCCTTGGGCATTTGCTCCCAGATAAGCCTTCAACATGTGAGCTGTGACCAAAAATAAAAAAAGCTTTACAAGCCTGAGCAAGTAAACTAGATACTTGCAATATACAACCTTCCACAGAGTCTGGGAAAATAAAAATACGATTAGGTTGCAAGTGCAAACACGTTTGCTAGATTCATTAGGAAACCGAAATGAAAGAAACTCCTTGAAAGTAAATGCATTTCTGAAGAAGTAACTAAATATATAGTCATTTGCACACAAATATACTACTAGTCAACAATGGAAAGAACAGGTTCAGTGGCATTTAAATGCTAGCAATCTTTTGATGGGCAAAAATTGATTATTATAGAGGAGCCGCACAATGAGAAACATTCAACATATTTAGATAGGACTGAAAAGATCTATTGAAAACCAACAACTCAGAGGTAAAATAGGCATTGCATATACGAACATAAATATTTAGTCACTTGATAGAGCCCCTGGCTAGTGGATCCATAGCAGTAATGACAGGACCAGATTATAAACTGGAGGTACATCACATGCCTTTCTTTAAAAACACTATCTAGCTTCCTTGGAAATAGTTTTTTTTGTTATTATTTTTGGCAACTAGGAATGAATACATATACATTCTCCTCCAATCTCATCTCTGGACTTTGGGCATGTATGCACACATGCCTGGTGAGATTTTTTTCAAGCCACAGGATCCAGCACTCAAACCGTAGTTGGCCATGTGGGAGTCCAGTATCTTAACCACCATGCCAGTACTTATACTTTTTATAATCTCTATGCAATAAATTAAATATACATGAAAATGTCATTCTAAAATTGATATTTTTATTTCCATTAATAATGATAAACACAAGATTTAAGAAACCTTTAACCATTGAGCTTGAAATTTAAAGACGAGAGAGACAATATGGGGAATAACACACGATACAAAGGAGAAGACACGAGATCGGAGCTTTAGGTAGAGACCTGCAGAGGAAGACTCAGAAATGCTAAAACCTATGCTATGATAATCTTAATTCAAATTATGAAAAGTTAAATGCTTAAAAATAAGTTTGGGGCTTTCTAAACTGAATTCACTCCAAAATTTAACTAGATGCTATACCGAACGGTATATTGGGTCTAGGTTGTGTTGCCAAAGTGGCATAAAGTACAATTTGAACCATCCCAATTCATAATCCCATAAAGAGAAAAATGTGATAAACTCACTGTGAGGATTGCTCAGTAGAATTCCAAATTATAGTTTAAAGAGGCTGAAAGGATTATACTGAGTGCTACATTAGGAGAGCACAGAAATGATAGGCCCAACATATTTAAGCAAGGGTAGCCTAAATACTGCTCTGAAGAGGGGGATGTGTAGATATTTGAGAACACTCCTATAAGTATCACAGTGCTCCAGTATACATTGTACTTCTGCTGTGGTGAACAATTCTCATCTTACTTTGGTCATAAACTGCAGTTATTAGACCGTTCCATGGTATGCCACTGGAACTTTTATTTTATAGTACCAGATGAACATGTTGGCTAAACAGACTGCTACTCTACTTGCTATCTGTGTGATTCTGAGTAGATTTCTGAGGTAATCTAGATAGCAGCTTTCTGATCTGTAAAATGGGTATGAATAGTGGCTATCTACCGCAAAAAGTTATGACAATTAGCTAAGTAAAGCCATGGGTAGTGCTTTGCATGGTATGGCACATAGTAGGTATGAATAAATATTGGCTTTTATTTTTTGTAATTAACCACACATACTGGACGTAGCTGAGAAGCAGACCAATGTACAAGCCCTAGGCCTCATGGTCTTTTTCATTTCTTTTTCACAATTTCTGCTATAGGGTATGTGCACTTGCCAGAGAAAAAACAAAGAGACACTAGAGGGAAAGTCAGAAATCACTCCTCAAAGTAAATGATCATGCTATAATCCCTTCTCCCTATTGTCGTTTTGGGATTGTGGGCCCACATGCACATACACCCAGTGTGTGATTTTCAAGCCACCAGGTCCAGGAACCTAACTGTGCTGTTGGTCATGTGGGATCCAGTGCCTGAACCACCATGCCACCTGGTGACCTGATCATGGTCTTTTCGATTTTGAAATTTTTCAAAGTTCTTTCCGCTTCATGGCCCTTGCATAGGCTGCTCTCTCTTCTAGAATACTCATTTCCCTTTTTTTCACCTCGCTAATTCCTTCTCAAACTTTGAGTCTCAACTTCTATTCTGCTATGAGTCCTAACCCAACTTGTCTTTACATTCTTAACTCCAAGCATAAATAAATAAATAAATAAATAAATATCACTTTATATAATTAAGTGTTAACATCAATTACCTCTCTCTCTCTCTCTCTCTCTCTCTCACACACACACACACACACACACACACACACACAATCGCAGGTTTATGCGGTATATCTGTACATATAATTCTCTATATGAGTCCTTGCCATGTTTTAAATTCTGTAAGGGCAGATACCATGCTTATTTTGTTCAGCAAATATAGTTTTTAGCACAGTGTCTGATATATCACAACCATTGAATATATATTTACTGAATAAAAGAATGAGTGAATAAAATTAGATGAATGAGTGAGTGAATAAAATTCAAGAGCAAAGAGCCGACTATGATTGTCACATATATAATCCTCAATTCTAAAGCACATTACTGGCTTTATTTTAAAACACACAATAAAATTGCTGAGCACGACACATAAGCAAACTTTTCTATGTGTCTCCTTTACATTATAGAGACTTTGCAAGAAATGTCATTATTCATTACAGACCCAGAATTTCCTCTGAGATTTTCCAAGTGTGAAAAGGACAAAATAACTGTAAGTAACATTAATCAAATGATCATAACTTCTCCATAAAATATAAATGAAATACTATTAAATTACATCAAGCATAAAGCTTATATAAGTTAAATAATCTATTCGAATTTGTTCTTTTCTTGGTTACAGATATTTTATGATCATAGTAGTCAGAGAAAGAATTTTTTTCAACTGTGAGATATAAAAATAAAATGGATTAGTCTATCCTCTTAACAAATATCAGATCTTTTAGAAACCAGCATGGCAGCACACTCTAAAACATATGTAACATGCAAGCATAATGTATGTCCCATAGTTGCTCTTACACCATAGTTATATAGAGTAATAATGATATGAACAGTGGTTTTCATTTTGGCTATAATTCAGAATTATTTGTGGGATTATATGAAGTGAAGATGTCTGAGCCTAAAGCCCAGAAATACTGTTTCGATTTGATATGGAATATGTTTTAGGCAGCAGCACTTTCATTAAAGCTTTATGACTGGCTCCGATATGAAGCTAAAATTGAATACTACTTATTTATTGATACATGCCAAATTTTTTTTTAAATCTTACAAAATAATCTTGGGTAGTTAAGCAAGATAGAGAAATTATATGGGTAATATTAATCACCTGCTTTGCTTGCAGTAGAAAGTTGCAATAACCTCCATTCTTGAAATACATTTATATATAATCATTTGAAATTTCCTTACTTCTTCTGATTTCTCATATCATTCATTTAATGTAATTTGACATAATTTATTGAGTGATTGCTATGCCCAACATACTTTTATCTGACATTGAGAAATCAAAGAACGTGTAAAATTTTATTATTGGCCTTGTACAGCTTCATGTCAAATGGAGATACAGATATGCACTGATTTTCTAGAGTTAAAAAAAAGTGTAGTTAAGTGCTGAAATAGAATATTCCAAAAATAAAGTGCAAAGCTCTACCCTGACCCACAAAATACACACAACTAAATGAAGAGATCAGAGTTTCATAGAGAGAGTGGTGTGGTCTTGAAGGGTATTAAATAGGACGTTCACAAGGGAATGTAAAGAACGGACCAGAGATTTGGAGCTGAAAAGTAAGTGATGCTTTTGGGAGTTTGGCAGGATCAGGAAGAACACAGACAGAAGTGTGGGGCCCAGTTTCCTGAGAGCTACAGACGTCTTCTGTACAGCATTCTTTTACTCCATGTGCACTGTAGAGGCACATAGGGTGTTAAACCAGACAGTGAAATCTATTACTTCAGAGAATATTTAGTGTTGCTTAGGGAAATAATGCACATATTAAATAATTAGCCACTAGTATAATATTAATTCTAAGTCACGTATAGTACCGATAAATACTGTATTATCTCAGATAGGATCACAGCAGTCTGCTAATTCATTATCCTAGCTAAATTAAAACACAAGGTCATGAGGGTAGAGAGGTAGGAAAGGACAGGACTGTAAAAACCTTTGAACATACAGACTGAGATATTTAGTTAAGGCTTTTTAATAGTTCATTTGGATTGCCTAAAGATTTTTATAAGTAGGAAAGCAGAGATTGGTTTAGATTTTTATGGTGGGGACTGGGATGCACTGAAAGAGAGAAGACTGTAGGCAGGAAGGACAGTTACCCGATAGCTACAATAATCCAAGCAGGAATGAATGAATCCAGGACATCCTGGCAGATGCACTAGAAATAAGATGTCTTGGTATTCTAGGTGAACATTTGACTGAAGAATAGGGCTGGGTTGGTGGGTATAGGAGCTATCTTAAAAAAGAAAGGGATATACATAAGTTAAAGAAGCCTTGGAAATTTGGATGTGACACAAAGTGAACAAAATTCACAGACATTCTTAGGAAGGGAGCAACTTTAAAAATCTCATGAGCTTCCACTGCTGTCATTTCATGATCACCAACTTCACATCGTTATTAAAACCTTTAACCCAAACTAGGTAATTTTGGCAAGCCGATGGATCTGATATCCATTGTTGCTACTGAAGAACAAAAATATTAGTTTCTCCTGGCTTGATTTACCACTATAAATCACATTTAGAAAACGTATAAATGCTCAACATTTGTGGTGGTTTGTTCTGGGTATAAATTTCACTTTTTTACTGACTATGTGGGGAGACATAAAAACAGGCATCCATAAGTCTGTTTCACAGGTAGAAAGTACCAATGAAATAAGAGCTTTTTACTTATCCTAAAATTAGTATTTCATTTTGCAATGGAATAGTAGGCAGAAGTGAGCAGTACTGTGTGCTCTAATTAAAACTTATAATTACAAGAGGGGTAAACTTAATAATACTAATTTAATTCCATTGGTGGTAAAAGTATTTCTGGCTTTTTAAAGTGTTTGCTATTTGATTCCATTAGGTAAATTAGTAAAGTAAAAAATAATTCTCCAAGAGTAAAAGAACAAAATTGAAAGCAAGTTTAAAAACATATTGTAATAGAAGAAAATTCTGAAAAATAAATGTCATACCCCCTGAAACATATTTGTAGGAAACAAAAGCAGAAGCAAAGTTCATGTTTGGCTCCTCAGTTAACTATATTTATATAGCTCCATATCCCCATATTTCTCAAATCTTGACATTGACATTTCATCACCAGTAACTAATTTTGTAGAATATAAAGATTTCCAGGAATACATGAAGTCATATTATTAATCAACATAAACAGCCCAAACATTACTATAATTTACATCATTGAAGACTGAATTAACATTGACTCATTTGATATACTGTAATTGCTAAATAACTATAAAATACATTACATTCTGTTCATTACGGTTCCAATTTTAATGTCCTTTTCTATCCACTTCCATTTTCATCTACATTTGCCTAAAAATAATGGAAAAACAAATACTTACCAAAATGGTGGTAACAATCAAAGAACGATTGGATAAGGAATCTGTGATATTGGCTGGCTTTCCTTTTTGACTTTCTGTCATATTCAGGCCACTGGCTGGATCCCAAGTTCCAATCTATAAAATAGCATATGTACTTTGTAAATTGTCCATCAGGCACCTGGGAGAGAGTACTGCAAGAGAAAGTTAAGACTGCTAACACTTATTATTCACCTCTGCTGCATTATCTGCTGTCGTTAAAGTAAAGGCTGCTTGTTTTAAGCATGATTCACTGCTCTGTGAAGTGTGACCAGTGAAGTGTGACATTAAAGAACAAAATGATCCACTGCACTTCTACAGTCAGTGTGGGAACTTAATTTTCCATTGAAACTTTCATTCACCAAGATAAACCACATTTGATAATCCCTTGATAGCTAGCTAGAAATCATTAATAGCTTATATCTTTTACTGTAATGGATCTATTTCATCCTCTCATTATAAAGATAGCATGCCATATTACACAGACTAAGCTAAAAGACAGAGTAAAACCTGGGAATCCAGGATAAATTTATAGGTAAAAGCAAGCTTAAGGTAGGTATTGGCTAGTATGCTATACAACCCCCAATAATGCAAAACCATATCTATGATTATCTCTGGAGCTTTTAAAAATACACCTTTGCAGCTTTTAAGATAGTCCCAGGAAAGGAGATTATAGTTATCTCATCCAGATAAGTATTCCAATACTCTCTTTACTTTATTTAATATGAATTGTAATCTAACTAGTATCTTCTGATAGATTAAACCATCTACTCTGAGTTTTCAGACGTTTTATACCTACTGAACACAGTCTATGCGATGGCATAGCCAAGCTTCTGGAAGACAAATATAAAAATAGGATGCTACAGAATTCATAGGTTGGGTGATATTGACATCTACACTATCACACTAACATGTAACAGTGGTCACCATAAGGGAGAACAGAGGCAAAAGAAGAAATGAAGTCAGTAGTTTATTTTTCCTCACTCTCCCAAATTACCAATAATTGAGTGGTAATCTAAGAATTACCAAATATGGATGAAATTTGTCATCTATATTTGCCTAGTCAACCATTCAACTATTTTCCTAAAAGGAAGGGATTACTATGAGTTTATCTTTAAAATAAACCTTGCAGTATAAATAAAATCACTTTTAAATGACATGTATTTAGCAGATATTATTTATTAATATAGTATCTAAATATATTAACAGGGTCTCATTAGTGTAACCTTGCACATACAAATATTAAGATCTTTTTATTTTCTTTATATTTTACCATCTGACCGTTTTTTATTTGCATAATTTCCACAGTATCCTCTTAAAACATTTATTTCCTTTTAACTGAGGAAGCATAATGTAGAAATATTAGTACTTTCTATTATTCATAAGAATAAACATGTCATTAATAGTGTGCATTTAGCTATAAGAGGAATTCAAAATTGATGCCTAAAAAAAAAAAAAAAAAACTCATAATATTTTCTCCCATAGAGTTAATTCTCCTGTTAGTATATATATATTTTTTTTTTTTGAGAGGTTTTCGCTATAGGGCGCGTGCACTCGCCAGACAGACAGAAACAGAGAGACAGAAAGCGAGAAATCACCCCCCCCAGGGGGGATGGTCACACTGCAATCCCTTCTCCTCCATTCTCCTCACGGGATCTTGGGCACGCACGCACACGCAACCGGCGTGAGTTTTTTAAGCCACCGGGTCCGGGACACGAACCACGGTTGACTACGTGGGAGTCCAGCGACATAGCCATTACGGTAACTGCTGGTTCCCCTGTTAGTATATTTTTGATGCTTTGTTCCACTAAATGAAAAAAAGTCAATCAAGCAGGAGAAAAATGGGGGAAAAATTGACTCAGCATTCTTTCCAAACTAAATTGCCTACAGACCAATTAAACTTCTTTATGTCAGAATATAATGACCACAGTGTCACAAAGACTGAGTCTTATTCCTATTCAATAATGGGTCAATAATAAAAGATTTCTGGGGTCAGTTAGGCAACATCAATGTGTGACGTAATGAGGCATAAGCCAGTAGGAAACATTTCCAAGGATAGGTAAACATTTTGTAGGTCTTACTAAATTTCAAGGCAGAGAAGCCAGTAGGGGCCACAATCTCAATCTCCTGTCATCCTCACAGAACTCTGCGCCTTGGGGCCACATGTTCCCAAAGCAGGTGCCTTTGTTGTTTTTTTGTTTTTTTGTTTTTGTTTTTTAAATTCCCAGCAAAACACAACTAGGGCTGATAGAGAACCTGCCAAGAACTTGGGTAGGTTGGGGTAGAGGGCATAAACACTAGATGTCTGCTGACCTATTTAAAGCATTTCAAAATCAAAATACATAAAAACACTCTTGCTAAGCAAGACAAATCTGCAGTTGTGTTTGGAGTAATTGATACTTCCAATCCCTGGTCTATAATTAATACCTATCATACATTTGTTCCCCTGGAGTTATTCTTATTTTTTTCACTATCGACTAAACAGTTATATTATTCATACCTATAATTCTACCAACCAAAGCAATGCCAAACATTATTTGCCTACTGTCGTCTGTCTACCTGATGTCATCCTCAAGTTTAACCAACAAGTTATCAATTTTTAACCAAGTTACTAATACAAAGTATTTCTCATTTCACTTCATGCCACTTATCATAATTACTTTTATCAAGAATAATTTAGCTAAATATTCACTCATCATCTAAACGTGCTTAAGTACTTTCATTCTGTGTCAGTTGCTTTTCTAGTACTATTTGGACACAGGCATTCTGGCATAGGTATAATTGTATGGATTATAATTTCCTATGGCTTCACACTTTTAAATCAAATAAAATTTATATATTCCTAGAAATGGTTCCTAGATTGTAGACTGTATTATTCAAACTATGGCATATTCTCAATACATTAAGGAAACTTACTAGCGGTTTTGTTTTGTTTTACTGATAAGAACCACAGAAAAGACACTGCTAAGGAAAGCCAGATTTAACATGGCAACAGTGGTTCAAAACTCCAGTCTGAACAGGCTAATACACTTTGGACAGGGAGACTGGAAAAGATGGATTGTGAAACATCCTGATCCAGCAGCATTCTCTCCCAATCTCACTTTTTATTTATTTATTTATTTTTTTTTTTGAGAGAGATAGTTACTATAGGGCACATGTGTTCTCCAAAGAAAGAGAGAGACACAGAGAGACAGAAAGTGAGAAATCACCCCCCCCAAGGGAGATGGCCACACTGAAATCTGGTCTTGTTCATTCTCCTCTTGGGATTTTGGGCATGCACGCACACATGCCTGGCATGAGTTTTGAGCCATTAGGTCTGGACTTGAACTGTGGTCAACTACATGGAAATCCAGCAATGTAACTATTATGCCATCTGCTGATCCTTCCCAGTCTCACTTTTACAATATGTACAGAAGCACTCTATGATAAACAAAAGGGGAATAAAAGAACCAAGGAGTAATTCAAGACAATCTTTTATTTGTTCCTTCTATTTCTGGAACTAAATTTTTTTATATAGAAATCATATATATTATACATATGTTTTAAGTATTTTATTATTAAGGTTTTAGTAAACACACTTATTTATAAGTGTTTGCCAAAGAATTTTATTATTTTGAAAATAGATTCCTAGAATTAGAATTACTGAACACAAATAATATGAGCTGCTAAGATTGTTAGTCCATTACCAAATAGCTTTCCACAATTATTGTTTTACTTGTTACTCTTTCCCCTTTTAGTCATGGCAGTTTCCCTAAGAGAACTGTCTTTCTAAGAATTCATCTTTTATTTTTAAATGTTTAACTTACATAGTTAGGTGATTTTAGAGAGGTTTATTACTGCTATGTCTTAATTTTTAGATAGTGTTTTATTGATATAAAATAACTTTTTATTATAATTAATTCTTTTCACCTAATCTTCCAATATCTATTATCAATTAAGCTCATATTTTCATTATCTGTGCATTTGCACTTGCTGATAAATCACTAGGTACATTTTTTCCTTTCAACATATTTTTCATTTATGGATTTCTTTTTTTTAAGAATTATTTGATTAAACTTTATGTATTTATTTATTTTAATTTGACCAGAGAAGGACAGGGTGTAAGAGAGAGAGGGAGAGAAAGCGAGAAAGCAAGTCGCTAGGTCTGGGACTTGAACCGTAATCGGCCATGTGGGAGTCCAGTGCCCTTACCCACATGCCATCTGCCAGCCTCTTACAGATTTCTTTATACACAGCTCATTTGTGGATTTTTTTAAATAACTTTTTCTCCCGTTGGAATCTTACATTTAGCCTACCTCTTTTCATATTGTTTGGCTACACTGATTTCCCACCCCCTGACACACTAGGAGTTTTTGATAGACAGTTTGTCCTATGGTGATTTGGGAGATAACATACATTTATGTCTACTTATGGATATTGCCACTTCTGTTTAAACTTCACAATCACATTCTATAATTGAACCATAAAAATTAAAATAACATCAACTCTAGGAAAATTCACCACTCTTGATCCATTCTGCAGATACTAAGTCACAATTTTAGTTATTTTAATCTGGGATTGTGAACACTACTTGGCTATTTGTTTATTTTGCTTTGTATATTATAAATCATCTCCCATCAAGAAAAAAAATGTAGTTTTTGATATAATTTTTAAAATATTATTCATGGGCTAGCCAAGCAAAGTGTTGGTTATGATGGCTACATGCACATGACCCACTATTCAGTTCTAGTCCAGACAGGTAGCTTGGAAAATATGATTGGTATGTGTGCCCAAAACCTAGAGTGGAGAATAGAGGAGAAGGGGGTGCAGTGTGGCCATTCTCCCTGGGATGATTTCTTACTTTTTCTCTCTCTCCCTCTTTCTCTCTCCAGCAAGCACACATGCCATACAGAAAAAACTACAAAAAAAAAAAATTATTGAAAACTGTCTGTGAGTTTAATCTTTTTGATATTCATTAGGATTTCTAGTCATAATTTCTTCTTCAGTGAGGAAAGTCAGTTTATTTTTATTTAGTATTGTTTTATAAAAGACAATTTACTTATGAAGGATAACTATATGACATACTTTTATCTGTTTGCAGACTTGAAATTATATATATATATATATAAGCATATATATACATATATATATAATTTTTTACATAGACTGTGTGTGTGTGTGTGTGTGTGTGTGTGTGTATAAATTTGCCTCAATAAGACATAATGTGTTAAATCCTTTTTCCTTCGGAATTCTGCAAGTCCTTTTATTTTTTTCTAATATTTAGTATTTAAAATAGAGTAGCCAAATACTTTTTTTGTTGTTCTTAAATAATTTTCTTTAAAGCTTTTTCAGAACCCTCTATTTGGAACTCTTAAATGTCAATCTGAACACATTAGGTTGTCAGAAAAGTCATGATGTATTTTTCTATGTTTTTCTATACAAAAATGCATCATGACTTTCCAAACAACCCAATATCTCTTGATATATATATATGTATATATATATATATATATATATATGTGTGTGTGTGTATGTGTGTGTGTGTGTGTGTGTGTATTTATATGAGTATATATGGATGCATGCTGTATGTCTATTTATAAATGAATGTGTATATCATGTATATATAAACACTAGTGCAATGTGTCTCTTAAAAATTCATGCATATATTGGTTTTGTCTATATATTAATATATTTATATCAATGGAGAGAAAAATGCTATTTTTAAGTTATATTTGTCAAAAGTATAATGCCTTTCTCCATTTTCTGAAGGTGGATTTTATTGCATCTTAAAGTTTTCCTGAATTATTCATGTTGTCATGTTTTCTATACATGTTATATTCTTTATATAAAACACTTTTTCCTCTTTTACTACTTGATACATGCTGTCTTGATTACTACTTCAAAACCTAAGTCAAGCAATTCCACCTTTGTGTGGCAATGGATGGCCTTGGTCTTTGTTTTTTTCATATAGAATAACTTATGTATACTTTCAGTTCAGTATCACATTACATTTTAATTATGTTCTTATGGATTTCTAGTTAAAACTTGTATCTCCTATGGGGGAGAGACTTTGGCTTATTCATCTTTTTATCTGAAGGCCTTTGAATATAGAACATCCTAGAGACTTCACATGTGAGAGCTTTGAATATACTGGTTATACGAAGAAATAAATGTTTTATTTTCCTCATCTCAAAAATGCCATTTATGCATTGCTTTGAACTAAAATTATATTTCATTTTTATTTATCTTATCCTCTTGTGTTAAATTCTAAGTAGCTTGAGAAAAGGAAGCATGTCACCAATCTTTGAATTATAGATAATAAATTTTCAATGAATATTTATTGAAAGAATGAGCAGAATATGTGAGTGAATTACTATGTCATTAAAAACTTTCAGACTTTTTTAGGTTGACTTTCCAATCTTTTCCTTCATTTCTCTGCCAAATATTGGACATACATCATGTCTATTGTTTTAGGTTTACAAATTTTCTTTCCCATGTTTTGTTATTCGTATGTTGTTCTTTATGTTTTGTGCAAGCTTTATCTCCACATTATATTTCATATTTGTATTCTGGCGCATGTATTTACTATGTATTTGCATTATTTTCTAATCTATATCTTATATGTTTTTAGATATTATAAGTATCTAAAAATATATTTTATTATTTATCAAGAATGTTTAAATTCTTCATATAATTATTGGCAACTGTAGTTTTCTTTGGTTTCTTGGTTTTACTTTTCCTGTGTAGGAAAAAAATTAATTCTCACAATGATTTTAAAGTTATTTATCTTATTAATTAGTTGATGTTTTTGTTGTTGTTGACAGCTTTCTCAGTATCAATTTCATTTTGTAAACCATTATATTCGAAGAATGTTTCTGTGTCCTTTTCTGAGCTATGTAACTGTTTATCTCATCTTTAATTAGCATCTCATAATTTCTCCTGAAAATACATGTCAGTTCTGTTTCATGTAAGCAGGATTAGTAGGACATGTTTATTATTCTCTGTGGAATTTGTAGGAATAATCTATCTGACAACTATATCAGAAACTTTCTTAAGTGGGAACATAATAAATATTTCAGTTAAGTTTAAAAATATTAGTTCTAAATGAAATCAGGCTTATTAAAAGTTAAGGAACAATTCAAATTCATCACTTAAAAAAAAAAAAAAAACTTTTGCACAATAAAAACTACCAGAATTCTCTTTGCATTGTTTTTTTTTTTTTGATATTTCCTAACAAAATATCAGTGAGATTCTGATAGAATTTAAAACCAAAAAGGCATATAGCTTTTCTATTATATAACAATATAAAAGAGGAAAAGAAAAAGGAATTATTTGATTCTACATTGTTTTTATTTCATGTCAGACCAATATATTAGTCTTGAGCAAAGGGTATATATGATCCTCTCCAAAGAAGGCCTGTTTGATATAATAGAAACCATACTCCATCATGTTTCAAATTATCTTAGCCCAATGTGAAGTCTCCATTATTGAAAAAGTTTGATAAAAACAAAATTATTGAGTTGTCTCTAACCACATGACTTAAAAATTATAGTTTTCCTTGAACCACTCTGATTCTAAAAGGAATTTTTTACAAGAAATGGTCCCCCTGAAATATTAATTCAGAATATTAAAAATGGAAAACACAAGAAAATAATTTTTAATAAACCTTATGTGCACTGAAGAGATGAATTTTCCCTCTGATTGACTGAATATACATTGGTGGATGTTCATTTTTCTACTAACTAAACATCCATTTTTTCTGGGTAATTTGGAAGCACAGGTTTCTCAGGCCATGGTACATGAATAATGGGTGCAGAGATATTTTTTAACACAGTTATTTTCTAACTTTTGATGGTAAATTAAAAACTTTTTTCCCCTCACTTATTTCACTCCTTCAAATGTTGAATGTATAAATAAAAAGTAGAGATAGTTATTTGCATTATTATTGTTGTCTCATAATCCTTGACGTTAAAGTATTGTTTTCTTATATCTCAAAGACAAACAAATATTTCATAGTAATGCCTACATGCTGCCTGCCTATGAGAATTGCTTGGGAACTAGATTACCTTCATATGTAAGTTAACTGGCCTACAAAGACAGTACAAAAAAAAAAAAAAAAAAAAAAAAAAAAAAAAAAAAAAAATCCTTAGTGATTAGTTTCCTGAAACTATCTATCTTCCAGTTTCCAGAGGTCTAAGATTTCATCATTTGAGAAATACATTGCTAATATAAAGACAATAAATCAATAAGCATATAATCATATCATAGAAAGAGTAATCTTAACATATTTTGGGAATTTAGAATTTTATTTCTGGCTAGGGAAAATTTAACCCTAAACTTAACAGAAGAGTCAAGAGACATGTGCTAATTTTGACTGTTTTAAAATAAAATTGAATCAGTGTATTCAATGTTCCCAAATATGTTGATATAATAACATTCATTCAAGAATTTTTAAGAATAACTTATTCTATTTATTATTATTATTTTTTAATTTAAACAAAGAGAGATACAGAGAGAGAGAGAAAGTGAGAAAGCAAGCCTCCATGTCCGGGAATCAAACTGCATTCAGCTATGTGGAAGTCTAGTGCTTTAACTACCATGACACCTACTGGCCCTTATTTAAGAATAATTTTTCCCAGGGTAAAAATTTCATATGTGATGTGGTTTGAATTCAAATCAATGCATTACAATTTTATGTAGCGTATAGGTTTTAATTCAAATTCCATAGTTGCAAGGAAAGAACACAATATTTGGTATTCTCTGGTAAAATGAAATAAGGGATGTTGTGGATCAAAACAAGAAATCTGTGTCCTTAATCAACCCTATTGATTTCTAAGCCTTAATATTATCTATAAATAGTTTTTAAAAATATTTTCCATCTTAAAATTTTTCAGTTATCAAGTAAAATAATAGCTATAAAGATTCTGATACACACACACAAACACCAGTACAATTCTGAAACAGGGCATATAATTCTGTAGGGCTGGCAGGTGACATAGTGGTTAAGGCCCTGGACTCTCACGTGGACAACTGCTATTTGAGTCCCAGACCTGGGTGGTTTGAAACTCATGCTGGGCATACGTGAATGTGTGCCCCAAATGCCAGGAGGAGAAGGGAGGAGAAGGGAATTGCAGCATGGCCATTCCCCTAGGGGGTGATTTCTTGCTTTCTCTCTGTCTCTCTAGTGAGTCCAATTACCCTTTATTAGAAAGCTCTGTCCTCAAAAATAATTAATAATAATAATAATAATAATAATGACAACAATTCTATATAAGAGTTAGACAAATTAAATGGTTAACATCACAATGAAAGATACTAGGCTTGGATCCTTTCTCAGATGTATTTTTTTTAATGAAGCAAAAAACAACACTTCTGACTGACTTAAAGATTAGTAGTCAGCATAAATATTATTATGCTTTACTAGAGAGAGACAAAAGAAATCTCAGTTCCTGGGGAAGTTGGGGGTCATTGTTGCCATGGGGATAGTAATGTATTTTCCAAATGCCATCAAAAAGAGGAAGATAAAAATGACTATGTATCAGAGATATAGAAATCCACCAAAGAGGGACAAGCAGTTAGCATAATGGCTATGTTGCTGGACTCCCACGCAGTCGACCACGGTTCGAGTCCCAGACCAGGTGGCTTAAACTCACGCTGGGCGCGTGTGTGTGCGTGCCCAAGATCCCGAGAGGAGAATGGAGGAGAAGGGATTGCAGCGTGGCCATTCACCCTGGGGGGTGATTTCTTGCTTTCTGTCTCTCTGTCTCTCTCTGTCTGTTTGGCGAGTGCACACGCTCTATAGCGAAAACCTCTACAAAAAAAAGAAAAAAAAGAAGTCCACCAAAGAAATAGCTCTCACCTATCTAAGTGGACTTTTAGTTTTAAATACATGTAAATTCCATTAAGATACCTTTTCATAGGAGGTTAATGAGTACAGGATTCTATAGGCAAGATAATAGTCGATAATAAATATGTTTATATAAATTACTATGATTTCTTTAAAGACATACTGTAAAAAATATTCTTCAGAAAGCACTTTGAAACATGCTTTGATTCTGAAACATATATGCCTGTAAACTCAGACCGAATTTTATTGCTAATTTCCACCCTCTCAATATATTATGTAAATATTTGAGTTTGCAGTTAGATGTACACTGATTACTAATGCAAGCAGTGACTATTCAGAAAGTACAGGTGTTAAAAGTTAAAATGAAGCTCCACTTGAAAGTGAAATATGACAAATACAAACTTTTAAAGGTTCCAAATATAGACTATATTGCATTAAATTATTTATAAATATTATAATTAATATTATACATTCATTTTTTTTTAATTTGCCATAAGGCACAGGTATTTGCTGGAGAGAGACAAGAGAGAGAATGAGTGAGGTGGAAAGTGAGAAAGCACCCCCCCCCCAGGGTGGATAGGCACGCTGAAATCCTTTCTCTTCCATTCTCCTGTTGGGACTTTGGGTACACACACATGCACCCCATATGTTTTTCGAGGTGCAAGGTTCAGGATTCAAACCATTCAGTTAGCCATGTGGGATCCAGTCACCTACCACCAGGATACCAGCTGTCCTTACATACTTTTATATTTATATAACTTATAAAATATTCATAAATATTTATGCAATAAATAACAATTTATAAAATTTTAACTTTATACAAACTGACAATTATATAATCCATGTGATACATTTTTGTACCAACTTTTTTCCCCAAGATTTTCCCAAAGGTTACAAGTTAATAATTTATGTATTATACTCATTTTATTATAAAAAACACTGAGGCAAACACACTGTGTGACTTTTCCTATTCCTGAACACTTCGGGTCCCTTAACACACCCTGGCCAGATAAATTTAGTAGCTCCATCTTTTTCTCAAAATTAATATAAGTTAATACACAAAGACAATTTTTAGTTTGCTAGCATGTGCACTCACTGGAAAGAGACAGAAAGAAGTAAAATGAGACAGAGGGAATGTGAGAGAGCACCACCCATTAGGGATGGTCACACTTCAATCCCTTAGTCTCCATTTCTCCTTTCTAGATTTTGGGCATGGCTTGTCTGTCCAAGACTCAAATCTCAAACCACATGGTTGGCTATGTGGGATCCAGCACCTCAACCACCACACAGTTGACTGGCTCCACAAAGCCAATTTTTTTTTTTTTTTAGATTATGCAATAGAGCATTATTTACTCACTGGAGAGACAGAGAGAGGGATATGAGAAATTATATCCCCAGAAGGGATGACTATGCCACAACCCATTTCCTTCATTTTCCTCTTGGGATTTGGGCAAGCATTCACACGTGTCAGGCATGATTCTCAAGCCACTGAGTCTGGGACTCAAAACGCAGTCAGTCATACAGTAATTCAATGCCCTAACTACCACACCACCTGCTGGCCCAATTTTAATAAGGTTTTATTATGTCTTTTCCATTGAGAATAAGAGGAATTTCATTTTCCAATGTATATTTTAATATAACTATCATATTCAAGAGAATACCAATAAAATAGCCAGAATAACAAATTTGATGCTAGAGAAAAAAATAGGAGAATACATAAGAATAATTTTAGTTTATACTTCTACCTGGAAACAAATCCATTTGAACCACCAAGAAAGTATAATAGTGAATGACTTCGTTTTCCTTTGAAAACACACACAGTACATTGTGATAACCAGGACGTTCTGTATGAAAATTCGGTTATGTGGCAGGATTAAATGATTTTAGTATTGCATTATATTTTCTTACAGAAGAAAGAAATTTCAATAAATTTAAGTGGTTCTTTTTCCCAAAATGGCCTCTAGGTAGCTCTCTTTGGCAATGGAAATGCACCGTTATCACGTAGGGTCATCAGCTCAGTCCAAACCTATTTTGTGTAAAATCCTTCCAACCCTTTTGCTAGAAACTGAGTTCTTTTGAAGTTATATTCTAAGAGCCTTCTGAATATTTCTGTAAAATATTATGCCATTAGTCATGTGTTTTCTAAAGCTGGTCTTTCCTAATAACATAGCTAAGCTTCAGAGAACTAAGTAAGTTAGACTAAACCATTTCCCATGATAAATCACTTTCTGGGTACGTATGCTTTAAAAAAAATTATCAATTATAAAAAAATTGTAAATTTTCTCTTAAGTCAATATTTTCACCCTTATTATTTTTGCTATTCCTTCCCCTTTCATGTGACTTTAGTAATTTCATCAACAGACCAAATATACAGATGGACAGTTGTCAATGTAGGGCAATAGAATTTTGACCTAAAACCTCTAGAGCAAACATTCTAGAAAGCCAAATCATACCACTGAAGTAATCAGCCCAGAATGATTAGAATTTTTTCTTCAACTGCCGGCTTTTCTATTTTTTTGCCACTCCTCCGTCTCAAGATCAACCACAAAACATCAAATATACTCTTGAAACCCATCATACAAAATGTTCTTGTTCTAGTTGGATCCCTCCAGTTTCCTCATGTCAGTAATCTCCAATCAGAACACATCTGAGGCCTTCCCTACATTCTACTATAAAACGTCTCCACTCCTTTGCCTATATTTGAACCTCTTCTTAGTGCAAGCAATGGCTAGCTCCTTTTCTAAAGTAACTCTGAACAATTGCTTGTATTGGGCCAAAATGCAGCACAGTGGTTAAACACTGTGCAGAGGCAGCCAGATATCATATAGCCAGCCACAGTTTGAATACCAGCCTTGGTGACTCAACAAATATGCCAGGCATGTGTGTACATGTTCAGTATCCTGACTGGATGGAAGAACAGAGAAAAAAGGGATTGTGGACCGGAACCCAGTGGGAAGTGTTTCTCTCTCACTCTCTCATGCACCCTGTGGCATTAAAAAAGTAACCTCTATTTGTTCTTATTTGGATTTGTTTATTTTTATACAATAAACTTACAAGAAGAGAAAAAGGGGAACATTTATAAGAATAATTTTTACTCTTTGATGTAATTTTGGAGACTCGGGAAGTTTTAAATTGCACTCTTTAGGAGGGCACATTTGCCACTGTTGCAATATGCATCCTTTTATGTTCAGACTTCAGCCTCTCCTCCTGCACTCTAAATCCTTAACCCCACTTCAGTCCATTGACACTTTAACTATTGACTCTCTCCTCCCACTCCAGAGATCGGAGCAAAGCTTGAAAAAAATGACAAACTACTGTAGGAATTAGTTCTACATAAGACACTTGAGTAGGCTATGTGAAGCAGCTCTTGTGATTGTTGTAATGATCCTTCATTCATTTAATTGTCAATAAGTATTTCTTGAGGATATACTATGTGCTAGATACTTTGCTTGGCCTTAGTATGTAATGTGAGAATGAGGAAATACTTTTTTCTACCTAATAGGACTTGTATTCTAGCTAGGGAGATAGCCCATTTTTTAAAGAGTACACAACATGACCATCTAAGTATGCATTTTGATAAGAGCCATTGAGAAATAAATAGAGAGCACTGTGGGAAATAAATTTGATTAGAGACTTAGGGGAGGTTTATCTAAAGAGGTAATATTTAACATGAGCCCATTAGGGTAAATTAAGTGTTCACCAGACAAAGGGGATAGAAATGGGTATTCTAGGCTGGGAAAACACTATTGCCAAATAACAGAAACTTTGTTAATGTGAGGAAATAAGAAAATGCCAGAGTAGCTGGAGCAAAGAAAATATCTGAGAGGGTGATAAGACATAGCTAGTGCTTTGTAAGTCATGTTTAAATACAATGTGAATATGTGGAAGGGTTTCATTTATCATGAATAAAATCTTTCTGGCTCCTGTGGTATGGGGAATGGATTGTAAATTCTTAATAAAATGGAGAGGCTAGTGGGGACTCCAATGTAGTTGTCCAGGTTAAAGTTACCCCTACCTATGATTGTGGTAATGGAAATGGCAAGAAACAGATTCCAAACATATTTTTAAAGGACAATAAAATACACAATATGGTCTTTGAACTGACAGAATTCAAGCTGGGAAACCCACATATGCTATTTTTCATTTCCTATTCTTCAACACTCAATCCCAGGCTCTTAAACAAGGAAGTTGGCCTCTTATTGCATGAGGTAGACAAAGTCAGGAATGGCCTCTTTGGTCTTTTCCCCATTTTCCCCATTCCTGCTCCAGTGAAGGCAACCCCATAGCCCTAGAGAGCTTGTTTGGACAGATGTGGTTGGTTGAGTTTATGTACTGGTGATCCTTCTTGGACCATGGCTCATTAGGCTAGGTCACAATGACCCTGTCAAAAGAGAGTAGAAAGGATTTGTTTTGATCTATGGGGGCTATCTAAGAAGAAGGGATGTGCTTACTAGTGGACCAGCAGATGGTGTAATGGTTACATCACTGGACTCCCATGTACTTGACCACATTTTGAATTCCAGACCTGGCAGCTTAAAACTCACACCAGGCACGTGTGCAAACGTGGCCAAGATCGTGAGAGGATAATGGAGGAGAAGGGATTGCAGTGTGTCCATCCCTCCTGGAGAGGTGACTTCTTGCTTTCTGTTCTGTCTCTCTGTCTCCCCAGCAAGCACATGCACCCTATAGCAAAAATCTCTAAAAATAAGAAAGAAAAAAGAAATAAACATAACTTTATTACTGGTTTATCTACTTTATGGTTTAAAACATCAGAAGCATGCACTTTTTCCCTATTAATTTTAATCCTAGGGTTCACATTCCAGAAAACAATTTAAAATCTATCATTTTAATAATATACAAACAAAAAATCTTTCATTTTAGCAATTATTACTGCCCAATTCTATATTATAACTTCTTTAGTCTATTTACTATTAGCAGGTTCCTTTCAATGAGTGTAATATTCATAAGGGCATAAAAATAGGTGTTCAGGGACCAGCAGATGGTGTAATGGCTATATTTCTGGACCCCCACGTAATTGACTTCAGTTCAAGTCTCAGACCTGTCAGCTTAAAACTCACACTGGGTGTACGTGCGTGCATGCCTAAAACCCTGAGAGGAGAATAGAGGAGAAATTATTGTGGCATGGTCATCCCCTTTGGAGGGTGATTTCTCGCTTTCTATCTCTCTGTCTGTCTCTGTCTCACTGTGCCCTATAGCAAAAATCTCTCTCTCAAAAAAAGAAACCAAGAAGGTTCATTCCATATTTGTTAGAAGACTAAATGAGCAAACGATGTGTATTGGTCTAATATGACCAAGAAAGAAAAAGAAAAAGGCAACAGTCATACCAGTCATGAGAATAAGTAATGATAAAGCAAGCACTTTGTAAGTTTTCTTTGTTTATTTTCACCACCTAGTTGTAATAAGGCAAAATTATTACATTTTAATCATTCAAATTTCTAGTCTTAGTCACTACTCCCAAATTCTTTTAAAGACCATGATATTCTTACTGCAAACTAAGAAGGAAGCTCCTTACATTCTCCATTTTGGCTTTTTGTTTCTTTATATGAGGAATTTGGCACATAGGGGTTGGGTGGAAGGACGAAGTTCACACACTTAGTTCTGAAAAAATTGGAATTGGAATTAAAGACACCCAGATCACCATTGATTGGCCCTTTTAACTGTGAATTCTATTAAGATAGATCATTTCCATCTATGAGTTTTGACTATACTATTCAGGAAAAAAATTTAAAAATAAAGTCAATAAGACATTCATCTTCAGGAGGCAGACACTGTTATTTTCCCACAATTCAGTTGAAGACACTGGCCTAGAGAGATTAAGAAATTTGGCCAATAAGTGAACAGTGAGATTTAAGCTCAATTCTGCCTGAATCTAGACACTGAGCTCCTAACTATCCTACTAAATTAAAACATTAGAACCTTTTGTAACTAAGCAGCACTTTATTCTTACTAACTTGCAATCAAGTCTGCCAAAACATCAGTTCCAATTAGTGTTAAGATCTAACTAAACTTTAACACCCACCCCCCCCCATGTCTTTTAGCTGATGACTTTATTACTTTTTGAGGACCCTGAAAATATGACTTAAACATTTTAGTTGATCTTCTCTCTAGCTTACTTTTGCCATCTTCATATACCTTATTTGTCTTTTCAGGGAAAGATCTGTGCCATTTTTTTTTTTCCTACTGGCTAATTTCTTCTCCAATCTTTCATTTATGCTTTTATCACTGGTATTTCTCCATGCTGCCTTGCTCTTCCATTTCTTCATAAAAATATAGTCCCAGAGCTCTGCAAGCTTTAAATTTACATTTCTGAAGGTTCAGTTAATGCCTTCTGTCACTGTTTATTCATCTCTGACTTCCATTTAGAACAGTTTTAAATTCATGATCCATATAAAAATTATTCCTAGTATGTTCCCAGGTGCCCATATTTCCCCAGACAATTCTCTATGAACTCACATAATATACTAATACATAGAAAATATCTTGATATAGCATTCACTTTATGACTCCAATCTAGAATTTTAGCTCTCTCACTCCCTTGTACTGTGTGTGTGTGTGTGTGTGTGTGTGTGTGTGTGTGTGGTGAGTGTCTGTATGGGTGTTTGTAATGTGAGAATCAGGCCCTAGACTGTGTGTCTTTCCCTATATTGTTTCTTCTTTTTAAAATTATCCAATCTCTACCAATCAATAATTCTCTATTATTCAAGGGCTATTTCTAAGCATCCTATCTACTGTGATTCTTTGTTTAATTGTCTTTTGTCTGAAATATTTTTTCATTGCTCTTTTGAAGGCTTGAAATAGCTTGTAACTGTCTTTATTCACAAATATTTGTTATTCCATCATTATCTCTGAAAAGTCCCTTGAGGATAAAGACTATGTGTAATTAATTTAGCAAAAAGGAAAAAAAAAAACTCAAATTTCAGAAGAGAATACAAAATACTTATGTAACTTCAGGGCAAGATGCCTAACTCATACTGCTTCCCCTTGTTTATCAGTATGGTAAATTATCACATGTCCTTGGCCACCATTACATTTAAGTGCTTCTATAAACCACATTAAAGAGCAGAGAAAACTTCCACAATGTTTTCTTTCTTTATCTTGAATTCAAGAAAGAACTGAACCCGTGGTAATATAAAGAGCATCACCATTTTTATACTGATGTGTTGACATATAAACAATGGTCAAAGTTCATCCCAGTGACATGGATGGTTAAAAATAATAAGGGAGGGGGCCAACTTGTGGTATGGTGTTTAAGGCAGATAGATTCAATTACATGGTTTGTGTCCTGGACCTAGAAACTTGAAGAACACATACCAGGTATGTGTGGGCACAGAATCCCAAGAGGAGAATGGAGGAGAAGGGACTGTGTCATGGCTATCCTTACCCCTCTTCCAACACCCCCCACCCCAAGGTAGCTTTCTCATTTTCCCTATCTCTTTCTCATTTTCTCTCTTGGTCTCTATCTGGGGAGTAAAAGCACCCAATAGCAAATTTTTAAAAATAATAAAAAGGCAATAACATATTAATAAATAATAGAATACAACTTTTTTTTCTTTTTTTTCAGATGTTTGCCATAGGGTGTATGCACTTGCTGGAAAGACAGAGACCGTAAGAAAGTGAGAAATCACCTTCTAGGGGAAAAGGCCATGCCACAAACCCTTTGTTCCATTCTCCTCTTGGGATTTGGGGAACACACATATGCACCTGGTCTGAATTTTAAGTTGCCAAATCTGAGATTCAAAACATTGCTAGTCATGTGGGAGCACCGTAATCACTATACTATTTGCTGGACCAAGGGATAAAACTTTTTTTTAAGAGGTTTTTTGTTTTGTTTTGTTTTGTTTTGTTTTTTGCTATAGTATGTACCAAAAAGACAGAGAGACAGAGAGACAGAAAGCGAAAATTCACCCCCCAGAGGAGATGGCCATGCCTCAATCCCTTCTCCATTCTGCTCTCGGGATCTTGGGCATGCACGCATACATGCCTGACCTGAGTTTAAGCCACCAGGTCTGGGACTCAAACCACGGTTGACTACATGGGAGTCAGCAACATAGCCATTACACCATCTTCTGGTCCCCCAAGGGGTAAAACTTTTAAGAGTTGACTAAAACTTGGGCCATTATCAACTCCAGTCTTGAATACAGATTAAGGTTCTCAACTTAGAAGCAAGGTGACTATCTCATAAATATTTGAGTTAGGTTTATTATCAAATATCCCTCACTGCATGGTCTTGACAAAGGGTATGATCTGAAGCTTTCAGTGGGAGGAAGTAACACCCCTATCCACTTGGGTTCTCAGTTGGTCATTATGTGTACATCTCTACGTTGATTTCTTTATTAACAAAAAGTGTTATTTCTATCTCTTGATCCATTTAAGTCAGCATTTAAATATGTTGTATATGGGGCCAGCAGGCACTATGATGGTCAAGGCACTGGACTCCAACATGGCCAAATGTGGTTCAAATCCTAAACCTGGCTGCTTGCTTTCACTGTCTCTGTCTCTCTGTCTCTCCCTGATAATAATAAAATGATATTAATAATATTGATAACAATGACTGAATAATAATAAAAATGATATATAAAATAAAATAAATAATTATGTTTAAAATGAATAAAAAATTGTGCTATAATTTTCTAGGGTAAAAGAATGCTTCTTCTGACTCAACTTCCTTCTTCAGTTGCCATCTATAAGTAATATTCTATGTCCAATAGTAAAATAAATGTATCTTACTATCTTTAAAGCAATATCCTCTCAGTCAAGTAAATTTTTCTAAAATTCTTAATAAAATACATATTTAACCTAAAATTTTCAATAAATCTATGAAAAATATCTAAATGTTTACATTTAAAATATAAGAAAATTTACCCTAAAATATTCTCTTTTTTTAATATTAAGTTTTTGCTATTGGGCATGCACATTTGCTGGAGAGAGAGATAGAGAGGGAAAGTAAGAAATCACTCCTCAAGAGGCACGGTCTCATTGCAATCTCTTCTCCTTCATTCTCTTCTCAGGATTTGAGGCATGCATGCATAGACACCCAGGGTGATTTCCAAGCCAATGGATCCAGGACTCAAACCATGATCAGCCATAATGCGAGTCCAGTCCTTTAACCACTAGACCACCTGCTGACCCCCCTCTAAAATATTCTTTTTTTTTTTTCTGTTTGAGAGTTTTGTTTTTTTTTTTTTTTGCTATAGGGCACGTGCATTCACCAGAAAGAGAATCAGAGAGACAAAAAGTGAGAAATCACCTCCCCAGGGGTATGGTCACACCTCAATCCCTTCTCCTCCATTCTCCACTCGGGATGCTAGGCATGCACGCACACGTACCCGGCGTGAGTTTATGCCACCGGGTCCAGGACTCAAACCATTGTCAACTACATGGGAGTCCAGCGACATAGCCATTACACCAACTGCTGGTCCTCCCACCGTAAAATATTCTTAAAGCAAGGGTATACTCAAATTCTATAAGCCTTGTCTGATCTTGACTTCAATCTCTAGAAATAGAGTCAAGTAAGGCAGATTCAGTGTGATGTGCTACATTTATGTAGATATCTAATGTATCTTACGTACATTAATTCGGACATTTCACTTGAATGTGCATCAACAATAGAAACCATGCTTCCATATTCAATCTTTTTCTAATGGCCTGGTCCATGTAGGAAAGACTATTTAAGCACTAGTGATTATAAACTGCATACACAAAGACCCACATTAAACCAAATACTTTTAATTACAAATTAAGCTTATATATGTTAAATTTAAAAATAGGAGTAATTAAAATTGTATTATTTCAAATGAATAGAAAAACCTAGTAAGAAAATAAAATAAATTTTTTTGGGACACAATTATCCTTGTATCCCAATTGTCAGATGTTATATTAAATACAAGTAATTAAAGATTTATTTTTTAGTATTACTCAGTAAAATTAAATGTAAATAAAATTTAAGAATAACAGAGACTATTTTTTCTTCATTAGGATATATTTTATTTAATAGTGAATGTTTTAAATACCTTTTCCAGACCTTCTTCCTTGAGACTGATCACATCCAAATCAAAATCTGTTCTTAAGCCATTGGTTTTGTTGAAAGTTATTCTGCCTGTGAGGCCTTCCCAATGTGCCTGTGGGAAAAAGAACAAACCAGCAAATTTGGGTTAATAAACAAGTAAAAAAATATATATAAAATGTTTTTCCACAAAATGTAGAAAGACAGTTGCATTAATTTTAATAAATTTATATTGCTACAGATTTTTTAAATATTTTTATTCTTTTCTGAAAAATGAAGATGTTAGCCTAGCTTTAGTATATAATTAAAATTAACCTAACTTTAGTATATAATTTATTGTAATTTTTTAAAAATTATACAATACATTTTTAAGCTGTAACTATTTTTTCTTTGAGAAATTTTATGACTGTTTTAAACAATGAACTTCTTTTACCAACATATAAAGAATTTAGCGGGAACCAGCAGTTAGCACAATGGCTATGTCACTGGACTCCCACATAGTCGACCACGGTTCGCATCCGGACCCGGTGGCTTAAAACTCACGCTGGGCATGTGTGCGTGCCTGCCCAAGATCCCAAGAGGACAATGGGAGGAGAAGGGATTGTGGCATGACCGTTCCCCCTGGGGGGTGATTTCTTGCTTTCTGTCTCTATGTCTCTCTCTGTCTGTCTGGCGAGCGCATGCGCCCTATAGCGAAAATCTCTCAAAAAAAAAAAAAAAAAAAAAGAATTTAGCTACCTATGATATATGAGATATTGAATATCTTACTTGGGATAGAACTACTGTATAAGATACCACTCTTGAAGTAATGATAATTTGAAAAAGCAGCTTCTCTTTATGAAAGAAATTGAATCCAGTAAAAAATTATGTTATAATACCTCAACTACAATTACCTACACTCCCACACCTTCCCATCCCCAGGATAATTAACTTATTACTTTACTTTTCCCTATGTAAGACTGGGGAAAATGTCTAATTATTTAGGTTGAAGCTACACTTCTTGTAGAAAGAGCTCTCCATGTAGAAGGAAGTGGAGAAATAATCTAGCTACATAATATATTCACTATCCCTCAAAGGTGACTGGACTTCTTCTTCTTTTTTTTTTTTCTTTTTCTGTAGAGGTTTTTGCTATAGGGCACGTGCGCTCGCCAGACAGATAGAGAGAGACAGAGAGACAAAAGTGAGAAATCACCCCCCAGGGGGGATGGCCACGCTGTAATCCCTTCTCCTCCATTCTCCTCTTGGGATCTTGGGCACACACACACATGCGCCCGGCATGAGTTTAAGCCACCGGGTCAAGGACTCGAACTGCGGTCGAATACGTGGGAGTCCAGCGACATAGCCATTATGCTAACTGCTGGTCCCTGGACTTCTTTTAAAATACAGTTTTTTCATTATGTTCATTAGGTAGCCAAAATTAATTGTTTTCTATTATTGTCATTTATAGTTTGAAAAAATAGTGATATATGACAATTTTAAATAATAATATGTATATGCACAACTACATCATATGTAATAATATATGTTAAGACCCAAAAGAAGTAAATCTCTGTACATTCAGGGAAACATTTCAATAAAAATTACAAATAAATATCATTATAAGTTCTTTTTTACACTCCATATAATTCTCAGGTATTTATATGTAGAAATTCCAAAATAGTTTTAGGATAATAAATTACTAATAAAGTAGAAAGAAGCATAATATATATATATATATATATATATATATGTATATTATAAAATGTTATCACTTAAGTTAAATGTGAGTTGATTTCCCTAATAAGGAAGAAAAATTATTTTTACCCCAACATTCTCAAAGAAAATGTTTCAAATGGTTAACAAAAATGCATAGCAGTATAAAAATAGACAAAAGGATTGAGACCTTCAGGAATAGAAGTGTGAGGTAGTAAAATCAATCTAGGATAGCAATATCAGAAAGAAATTTACACTAGGTGAAATAAACAACTAATAAAACTGTATATAATATTTAATTCTGAATTTCCTAGCAACCAAAGAAAAAAGGAAAATATGATGTTAACACAATACACAAGGTTCATATTTTAAGACATAGCAGCTGCTCAGGAGAGACAGCTTTTCTTCCTACTGAAACCTGAGAAAAATTCCTCCTGTTGGTCTTCATAAAGGGCACACTGAGTAATTCAGTACATAAGGTTCTCAATTACACCCTACAGTAACTACATTGGGGAATACGGAATGTCACACAACTGCTTCTTTTAGATTGACATATGTCATGGTCTCAATACTCAAGTGCTGAGTTCAAAAAAATAATTTATTCGACCAGCCAAATCTGTGGACTGTTTACAATTCTCTGTTGCTCAGTTTTAAATCAGAAATAATGTAGAATATGGAGCAACTAAGAAACTGCATATTCTTTTTTTTTTTTTTTTAAGTTTTTTGCCATAGGGAGCACTCGCAGGAGAGAGACAGTGAGAGAGAAAGTAAGAACTCCTCCCCCCAGAGGACGGACACACCATAATCCCTTCTCTTCCATTCTCCTGAGATCTTGGAGGCACACACATCACCTGGCATGAGTTTCAAGCCAATTGGTCCAAGGCTCAAATTGCAGTCAGCCATGTGGAAGTCCAGAGCCTTAACCACTACACCACCTGGTGGTCCCAAACTGTATATTCTTTATGGATATCAATTACCTGAATTAGACAAAGTTCATGAATATTCTTTGCCAAAGACTTAGATAGTCTTTCTTTTTTTTTTTTTTTTTTTTTTTCCTGAGGTTTTTGCTATAGGGTACGTGCGCTCGCTGGAAAGACAGAGAGACAGAGAGACAGAGAGAGATAAAGCAAGAAAGCGAGAAATCACCCCCCTGGGGGGGATGGCCACGCTGCAATCCCTTCTCCTCCATTCTCCTCTCGGGACCTTGGGAACACACAACACACACGCCAAGCATGAGTTTAAACCACCAGGTCCGGGACTCGAACCACTGTTGACTACATTGGAGTCCAGTGACATAGCTATTATGCTAACTGCTGACATTCTTAGACAAGACTTAAACATTCTTAATTATGATCTTATTTGCACTTGTTTTTATAATGCATAATTTATTATAAACTGATCATTTATTTTAATCTGTTAATGAAAAATTTTATATCATAACATCTGTGATTTTTTTTTTCATAGTAAAGATTAAGGTCTCGTTAAAGTTTCATTTATTAATGTATCCTGGGCCAGCAGGTGGCATGGAGCTTAAGGCATTTAATCCCATGTGGTTGGCTGCACTCTTCAAGTCCTGGACCTAGAGGCTTGAAAATCAAGCCAGACATGTGTGCATGCATGGTCAAAATCCCAAGAGAAGAATGGAGTAGGAAGGATTGCACTGTGGCCATTCACCCTTGCGGGGGAAGGACTTTCTCACTTTGTCTCTTTCTCTCTGTCTTTTTCTGGCAAGTACACATGCCCTATGCCAAACTAAAAAAGAAAAGTATTCTAAGCTAATAAAGAACTTTACTTCATGAGAGGAAGAACAGCAAGAATATACACACATAAATACAAGTAGATATACATATATTTGTATAACTATGTATATATATGTACATGTATGTATATATATATATATATATATATGTCTTTTAAGAATTTTCTTACTCTTTATTTCTTAAAAGATTATATTATTTAACTTTATTTATTTATTCATTCATTCATTCATTTAAATTTGACCAGAGAGGAACAGAGTGAGTGAGAGAGAAAGCGAGAAATCAAGCCGCCAAGTCTGGGATTTGAATCATGGTCGGCCATGTGGGAGTTCAGCGCTCTTAACTACCATGCCACCTGCTGGCCCAAACAATTTTCCTACTCTTTAAGCATGTACATACATCTCTACAAAAGTAACACACAGAAGATTCAGAAAGGTGAAAGCTAATGTCATAAATCAAACTTTCACAGGTCACAGTTTCATTTGTTTACACTATCATACATATTATGATAGAAATTTTATTTACTTGTAATGGAACTTCATCCTCTTCTGTCTCATATTATGTATAAAAATATTAGACTTTGCTTATATAGGGAAAGAAGCAAAGTATAATTTAAAAGATACACATAAACGCCATCTGCTAGAAAAACCAGGGAAAAAGTGAGGACAGTGACCTCACTGCATTGATGCAGCTCAAGCACAAAAGTAACCAGGCAGCTGTGCTTCTCCTGACATACCTCTTTAATCAGGCTCATAAAGCGGGTCCCAAAGCGCCAGGGTTTGTGTCGATTACACTGCAAGGAGCTCACTGTCATCTGGGGAAACTGTTGGACGGCCACAGACACCACATGCACAGCATCATACATTAGTGCAGCATCGGTCTGAAAGGAGAGGAAAAGAAAATATATAATCAATACAACTTGTGAAATGTGTGCTAGGCAGTTTGGAAGAGGAGAGAAGGAAGTATTTTTCTCTACATAAGGGCGAAATCAGTATCTCCGGTGTGCTCTGATTCTGTTAAATAAGACATTGTGTTCAAATCACTATGTATCAATCCATTAGAATATTTTACCTAGTTTCCCTTTCTGAAGTGATAACCAGATTACATATTGTTCCAGTATTTATTTGAAATAGAAAATGTGTGAAGATATTCACTAATTTCCTTTCTTTCACACTCTCTCCATCTTATTGTCTCCCCATGCGTGCACACACACACACACACACACACACACACACACATATCCAAACACACAACAGAAGCAATTGCTAACAGGTCGAATGTTTATAAATCACATATCATATAAAAGAGTAAATAAGAACACAGTTACCTTGCATAGGAAGGGGAAAAAAGCTATTTTAAAGGAAATTCACTAAAAAAAAACCCTGATGATGTAAATTGATCTTTTCTTCAACTCAATTTTTTCAAAAGGTTCAATCTCAGAAATGATGCCACATTTATGAATTGCAATACATGTATTAATCCCTTTTCAAGAAACTAAGCATACATAATCCCTTGTGCTGTTTTCTTTCCCCCAAATTTCCATATGAATGAAAGTTCATTTGGCTTCTCAAGTAAAATGAATATGAATTCCACTGTGTTTGCACCTGCTCAAATGACCGACCACTTTAGATGTTGATGATAAAAAATAAAATGTTTATAAGTCATAACAAACCAGAGGCTCAGTGATTGTCAAGTGCTGTGTTAAATGGACCCTCACATTGTGTTTGACGGATGTATGCCAGATTCACTACCTACAAAAGAGGGCCACACTGATAATGCTGGTAGCAATGAACTTTGGGCCATCTGCTTGGCATGCTTTAGAAAAAAAGTATATATTTCCTCTTCTCATTCACACAATTAGTGAGCTGTGAAATGAATTCCAAAATGAATAGGAACCCTGTAGATTATACCATTTGCCACAATACAATACAAAATGAGTACACACGGTAGCTTTCATGCAAATGGAGCCTAAGGAGCTTAACCACATAAAATGGAAGACATCTAAAGAGCACAATGCAATGGCAGAACATGATAATAATGCCATTTTATAGTTCATAAATCTTTGAGGAATATAACTCAGATTCATAACCTTACTTTTATAAATGCCAGATGACTACTTTCACATTTTCTGATGGCTGCATGGTGAAAACTAGAGTAGTGACGTTGCTACAGACGTACACCATGAGCCTGAGAATCAGACTGGGATTTGTCCTAGGCCTGAGTTAAAGTTCAGAGGCCATATTTCATATATCACACAGGTAATAACAAAAAGAATTACCAAATTATGGAAGATATATTTTTATTACAAAATAAAATGAATATTTAAAATATATCATTGGCAACAATATATAGAAATGAACTTGTTCAGATATGACTAAATGGAAGGCAAAAGGTAATTTTGCAATATTTACTAAAAGGTAACCTTAAACAAATTCCCTTTTTTAAACTTAGTAATTCTTTTTTTCTGGAATTTGACCAAAGAAAATCAGATAAAAGAACAAAAGCTACATACACTGTGTGTGTGTTTCTAAAAAAAAAAAAAGTAGAAATCCTAAATGTCCACAATAGAAAACTGCTTTCATAAATTCACAATAGTATTTTATATAACCTTTAAAGATCTTTTCTTAAAGAATTATTTAATTGGGGGCAGGCAGGTGGCATGGTGGTTAAGTGGTTAAGGGCACTAGACTCCCACACAGCTGACCATGGTTCAAGTCCCGGATCTCATAACTTGCCTTCTCACTTTCCCTCTCTCTCCATTCTGTCCCTCTCTGGTCAAATTAAAATAAATAAATAAAGTTAAATAAAATTCTTTTTTAAAAAAATAATTATTTAATTGTATTTATTATTTTTAATATGACCAGAGAGGGACAGATTGGAGAGAGAGGGAAAGCGAGAAAGCAAGCTACCAAATCTGGGACTCAAACTGCAGTCAGCCACGTGGAAGTCTAGCACTCTAACCATCACTTCAACTGCCAGCCCCAGAGATCTTGTTTTAAAAAATAAACAATTAGAGGCCACCATGTGGTATGGTGATTAAGACACTGGACTCCCACATGACTGCTTGTGGTTCGACTACTGGGACCAGCAGCTTGAAAAGCATGACAAACAAGTATGCTCACAAGCCCAAGAGAATGAAGAAAGGATTGCAGCATGGCCACCTCCCTGGGGATTGATTTCTCATTTTCTCTC
Source organism: Tupaia tana (assembly GCA_026018925.1). Taxonomy (NCBI): domain Eukaryota; kingdom Metazoa; phylum Chordata; class Mammalia; order Scandentia; family Tupaiidae; genus Tupaia; species Tupaia tana. The sequence continues at coordinate 44,299,476 of JAKSZU010000002.1, read as the reverse complement.
TCTCCAGCAAGCACACACACCTATGGCAAAAACCTAAAACAAAACAAAACTCAATTAGGGTTCCACCAGGTCGTGTGATGGTTAAGGTACTGGATCTCACATGGCCAACACTGAGGTTTGAGTCCTAGACTCAGTGGTTTGAAACACACCAGGTGTATGTGCATGTGTACCCAAAATCCCAAGAGAAGAATGAAGGAGAAGGGACTATGGAGTGACCATCACCCATGGGGGGTGATTTCTCACTTTTCCCTCTTTTTCACTCTGTCTCTCTCTAATAAGAGCACATGGCAAAAGTTTAACCAAAAAAAAAAAAAAAAGAAAAAAAAAAGAAAAAAAACTCAATTAGATGGAAAATTAAATATACTAAGTATAAATTAGATTAGTCAGAACTGCATTTCCAGTAGAACCCATTATATATATTGTATGAGTATTTAGTGTGATCTATTTAACAATCAATTTTTACAATTATGGTGTTAAAACACTCCTATTGTTCTCATTTTAAAAATGATGAAACCAAGTTTGGGAGAAGTTAAGTACTAAACCAAATCACATAGCTATAAAACAGAGAGGCCAATCATCTATGCTCAAGAAATAGTTTTCTTAACTACCAATACATACGATATGAAAAACAATAACAAGAAAAAGTAAAAGAAGAAAAATACTGAAATGATAATGATTACACTTGAGAGTTAGTAATGAGTAGAATGTTTATTCTTTTTTTCTTCATTGCTTTTTAGGATTAATGTGTAATATGTAAAGAAGGTAATAAGCACCATTGCTTGTTATAATATATAACAAATTATTCCTAGAATAGAAATTTTGCATTTCCACAAAATAGCTAAAAGAACACAAACTAAGATATTCTTAATTTCCATGAAGATATCCTTTCATTACTTCTGGCATATATGATTTTATGTAACATATACAAAAATTCTAGAATAGTAATCTTATCTAATCTGACATTGCTATAAAAAAATTTGCCTAATTTAGAGTTTGAAACAAATCTTTTTTTTTTTTTTTTTTTTTGTATATACTTTCAGCTTCACAGTCAGAGGACATGCTAGTTGATAATAACACTATTAAGTAATCAGGAAAGCCATGACATATTTTTCTATTTTCTTTTCAATGCAAAAATACATCATGACTGTCCCAGCAACCCAATATTTGAGGCCCAGCCTCAGTGGTAGGTTCAGTAGCATACCATACTGTGAAGCTGAAAGCCACATGCAGACCACAGTTTTAGTCCCCAGCCCAGTCAGCCTAAAAACATACCAAGGTGTGAACACATGGCCAGGATTCTGCTTTGCTAGAGGACAGGAGAAAAAAGACCAGAATATGACTGAGCCCTGAGGAGGTTGCTTCTCTCTGTCTCTCCCTCTCTTCCTCTCTTCTGTATGTGTATGTGCTCCATCATAAGTGGAAAAAACAAAAATAAAATTGTTTGAGATCTGTGCTTTTTTTTGAGAGGTTTTGCTATAGGGAGCGTGCACTCTCGAGAAAAAAAGACACAGACAGAGAGACAGAAAGAGAGAAATCACCCCCTCGGGGGAATGGCCATGCCGTAATCCCTTCTCCTCCATTCTCCTCTTGGAATCTTGGGCACGCACACACACGCACCCAGCATGAATTTAAGCCACCGGGACTGGGGCTCAATCCGCAGTGGGCAACATGGGAGTTCAGCAACATAGCCAATACACCAACAACTGTCCCAAGATCTCTGCTTTTAAATACAATTATATCAGGAGGATAATATTACTAAACTATAAGATAAATACTAGAGGAAAAATTATAAATAGTTTAAAAGTTGCTGACCAAATTAATTTTTGATTTCCCAGTCTAAATTAGGTTTATTCTATATGAAATAGGTTAAAAGAAATCACTTCTGCAACTACTATCTATATTTTCTTCAATTTAGGGTGCTTTCTTCTCTTATTTTTGGATGAGTTGCTTTGTGTGATAATATGTTGTTATTTTCTATATACACTTGACACACTGTCACATTTATCTTCATTATCTTCTCTTCAAAACTACACATGGAAATCTTTCTTCTTTTTAAAAGTATGAGAAAATTGTAGTATTAAAAAATGCTTTTTCTTATTTTTTCAAGAATGCAAATACATTAAAATTTGTCTTTATTAGTAAATTGATATTAGCAGCTAACTTTCATTCAGAATCTACTATGTGTGAAGCACTCTCCTTTAATTATTATGTCCTTTAATTCTCCCATCCATCATACACAGAAACCCATCAAATTTGTATCAAATAGGACACTGAGGCAGTAAGTAACTGGACCAAAATTATAGCATGGGGAAATGAAACTATACTGAATTCAGATTGTCTGTCCAGAGTACACAGTCTTTTCCTTGAGTGTCTTGCTCAGTTCTCTTCATTTAATAAGCAAAACAGATAAATGATTTTGAAGTTAGAAAATGTAATAAATATTAATAAGTAATTAAATGTATTCATCTATGCACTCTTTGATGTTTACATGATAAAAATGTACTGTAAAATAAAAAAGGTAGATATTGTGAAGAACTGATAAATATAAATTCATAAAAAAGAAATATACCAATGTTTAAGATTGGAGTCAGTAAAAGGCCAGTTAGAAAGTTAGTAATGTTGGGGCAGGAAGGTGGAGTGGTGATTAAAGGCACTGGACACCCACATGGCTGACAACAGTTTGAGTTCAAACCTAGTGACCTGGTGGTTTGCTTCCTCAATTTCCCTTTCTCTCTCTCTTTCTCTGATCAAACTGGAAAATAATTAATAACAAAAATAAAGTTAAATAAAAAAAATTCTTAAAAAAAATAGTAATGTTAACCAGGAACAAATCAATGAAAAAAGATTTCTGAGCATATATAGAATAGTGGATTATCATAAACTGGGAACAACAATTAAAAAAATTACAGAAATCTAGAAACAGAAATAGGAAAAGTAAATAAATATATATATATATATACATGTATGCACATATACGTAGATAGACAAGTATATGTATGTATACAAAAGGAGGTGGGCTACATTACGGTGACTGTGAGTGGAATTTCCAAAAAATATTAAGCACACTTGTCACTAACTAAATTGTCTTATTAAAAATTAACAGTATATCCCCAAAGACATGCATGTACGAATAAAAAATTATTAAATTGATATATTTGGCTCAACAGAAGTTAAGAAGTACAATTTAAGTTGCCAAGTATGGTCAGAAATGGTCGAGTCATAAATTTATATATCCAGATGCTGGTTGAGACAGAGCCACCACACATCTTTAAGAGGTACATAGTGTCCCTGACAGCAACAAATTACTAGTGAAATCTAATCAAGATAAGAACAAGAAACAAGTTATTTCCAAATAGTTGTATAAAATGTAGATAGATGTAGAATTAAATAGAGTACCAACAATGACCAAAGATAACTGAAAAAAAAAAAAATAAGACCCACCTGCAGTGGCTCAGGCAGTATAGGACATCACTGTGCAATACAGGAGACACATGAGAAGCCCATGTTTGAACCCCAGGCTGACCTGAACATGCTGGGTCCATGTACACCCATGATCTTGGCTAGCTGGGGGGCTCTGGGAAAGACTGTGACATGTAAGACCCTCTCAAGGGTATGTATCTCTCTCTTTCTCTTTCTCTCATATATAAATAAAATAAAAATGTTTTTAATAAAAACGTTATAAACCTAAGAAAGAGAAAAGTAAAAAAGAAAAAGAAAGAAAAAGAAAATAGGAAACAAATTAAAAAAAATACAAATTGGATTGCAAGATGAAATTATATCACCACTGTAATTCTAAAGAATCTTGAGCCAGACAGAATACAAAGATTAGTTCAGAAGTGCAAAATACCTTTGGGACTAGCAGTTAGCGTTAACGGCTATGTCGCTGGACTCCCACATAGTTGACCGTGGTTCAAGTCCTGGACCCGGTGGCTTAAACTCACGTCAGGCACATGTGCGTGTGTGCCCAAGATCCTAAGAGGAGAAGGGACTGCAGCGTGGCCATCCCCCCTGGGGGGGCGGTGATTTCTTGCTTTCTTTCTCTCTGTCTCTGTCTGTCTGTCTGGCGAGCGCACACACTCTATAGCAAAAACCTTTCCAAAAAAATAAATAAATACCTTTAAAAGTAACCATTTTAGTCTTCATTTCGTGAATGTCAAAGTCTAATCATTAACTCCTAGCAGTGTAACACTTCTTGAAGTCTCTCTTCTACTTCTTAGCTCTCTTCTATCCAGATGCTGCTCAGATTTTCAAAGGGCAAAGATTCTGGCATATCTTTCAAGCTCAGGTTTAAGGGCCATCTCTTACTCCGAAATCTAGAGATTGAATCAGCTGCTTTTGTTAAATCATCACACTCTCATACCAACTCTCTAATTCCTTTCCTGGACTCTTCTCTCAATAGAAAAACAGGAGAAAAGAAGGGGTGGGTAGAACACAGGAGGAGTAACGTAGAGAAGACACATAGGTTATCTTGTTCTCATTTTTTCAAACAATCTTATTACTAGCAAGTTACACTAATTGTTATGTCACATTATTGTGTGAATTTATTTACAGGTATTATTTAATTCTCACAAAGACTATTGCTGATATAAAGAGAAAGAGACTGATGCTTAGCAAAGTTAAAATAATTCTGTCAAGGTCTCATCACATAAAGTGTTTCTTGGCAAAAGCAAGACTCGGGCAAAGCCTAACTCTTAGAACCACTGTCTGAATGATAGAGCCCATTACCTTCCCTATGTCATGTCCTCACTGAAACTGTAAGAGAAAAGACAAGAGAACTGGTAAGTGGACATCTCATATTTTGGGGAATTCTATTCAGTACCAGACAATTATAACTCCAAGTCACACAGAGAGTATGTATCTGAGCTTAAATTTAAAGAAAGGTTCATGTGGTTCCCACATCTGGTTGTTTTCACTATATATCATAGCTACTTCTAAAAAGAATGCTTCAGGGTTAAACATAACTGTAGTGTAACCCATTAAATTAAAATTAAATAAGTTGCAATTGGGCTATTAAAATTCATATAAGGCAGTTAGATATATCTGTAATCATTTGCATCCTAACTAAAAAGGTGAAAGCTGTGGGGGCGGGGAGAGGATCAGTGATGAAGACAAGTCAATCTGCTCTATCTTCTCTCTGTTAAGTGTAATTATTCACTTACATATATTTATGAGGACCACACTAGTTAGAAAGGTATATATCTTTTTGCGCTAGGAGTACAGCTCAGAAGCAGTGAGAACAGTGAAGGTGAAAGAATTAAACCCGGCACGACTACGAGTGCCATTCCATGTTGTACCGCTAGTTCACATGGTTATCAGTTGGAACGGAATCACCCTGGACCGCCTACCTCAGACTAGATTGAAATTGGAGCTTTAGTGTTCCTTCCAAAATAAGTATATTTAACCTACAAAGAATGTCTTTCAACCAAAAACTTGTTTTGCACTTTTTAAATTATGTAATATCCTACGCATCTCTGTAAAACGACTGTGATTTTTCTAAATTGCTGGGTTGAAGAAAAACACATGAAGTGCCTGCAAATATATTTAAACATGCATTAACCTTCTCACTAATTTATTGCTGGGTTTATCTTATACCTACCCTAATTACTTTCAGGAATGGAGTACGTAACAGAGCTGCCAATGGAAGAGTGACGAATGCTAATATATATGGCTGAGCTATTGCAACAGAAATTGGTTTAGTCACCCAGTGCTTTTTCATCTATCTTAAGTAACCTCATGACGGATGAGTCTTTAAAGTATTGAAAAAACAATGGAAATATACATAGGCTCCCATCTTCTTTATGCTGTAGAAAAATCTACTCATTTAAAAACAGTTTTTAAATAATTGAAGAATCAGAGAAATTACATGCTTTCAAAGTTTCAAATGATAAAAATGAACACTGTTTAATGTTTAGAGTTTATATGTATAATTAAAACATTTCCAACATCCAGACAGGAATAATAACAATTAATGTTGTGAATAGTTATTTATATGTACTTAGATTTCATTTACAGAAGAATCTGGTACTGAAAAGTAAGCATGTCCACGTTGACTGCATACGCTATTTCTGTTCCTGATTACCATCACATTAAACATCTCCTTTGAAAATTCCTAGGATAGATGCTCCAGGAATTATGAAAAAAAATTAAAGCACAGCTTTTATTTTCATAAAGCATTAAGAAAATATAAACAAATGAATCTAAACTACATACACACCAATCACCTCTAGGGAGATTGGTACATTAAATTTCTCAGATATACTGAAATAAAATTTTAGCAAAAATCCATCAAATTCATTTTTTTTCCAATGCAAAGGCATTATTTTAGAATGTTCTACCCTCCAGGTAGCATGGCTTTTGAATACCATTGAATTTTGACTGGTAGAACTTAGAAGCTAGCCTTTTCCAATTTATTTCCTCTATTGTCCAAGCAGGGTTGTATTTGTTTTAATATGTCAGTGTTTGATTAAATTCTTCCATATTAAAACTCTTGGCCTGGGCTACAAATAGTCCCAATATTGTATTTTAAAATTTATAATACTCTGGGGGATCAGCAGGTGGTATGGTGATTAAGGCTCTGGACACTCCCACATGACGGACCACGGTTCAAGTCTCGAACCTGGAGGCTTGCTTTCTCACTTTCCCTCTCTCTCTCTGTGTCTCTCTCTGGTCATATTTAGAAAAATTAAAATGAGGTACCAGCAGTTAGCGTAATGGCTATGTCGCTGGACTCACACGTAGTCGACCACGGTTCAAGTCCCAGACCTGGTGGCTTAAACTCACGCCAGGCGCGTGTGCGAGCATGCCCAAGATCCCGAGAGGAGAATGAAGGAGAAGGGCTTGCAGTGTGGTCATCCTCCCCGGGGGGTGATTTCTCGCTTTCTGTCTCTCTGTCTCTCTCTGTCTTTCTGGCAAGTGCACGTGCCCTATAGCAAAAACCTCTCCAAAAAAGAAAAAAAAAATGAATAAATAAATAAAATTTTAAAAATTTATAATGTTCTATTTGAAAATTTATTATATTTTAAAATTTACTTAAGAGTGATTATATTTTAATATCTAGCATAGTGACAGTTTTCATGTGTGTGTTACAACTTACCAAATCTTAAAATTTAAATATAAGCAGTTTATGATATGTAAACTTTACTTCAATATAGCTATTAAAAAAAGAGTAATCATTTCATTATTAAAGAAAAATGGTCCATAAATTCCGTTACTCTAAAATATTTCAAATCCTCCCAAATTGAGCATCACTGATCTGTATCTTATTTTTTTTCTTCACATTTTAGTACTAATAAAACTATTTCTACTTTTCTCACCTCTTTGTCTTTCTAGAGCACAAGCATCCTTTGGATAATAACATTATCTATGTTTGTAATACCCGACACAATTTCATACATTGCCTTTTCATATAGAAAGTGTATAAAACCACTTTTCAATAAACAGATGAATTCAACCAAAAAAGTTCATTTAAACAATAAAAGAAACAGGACTTAGGAGCTCTGAATAACAATCACACTTTGCCAACCTAGCTAGAATGTATTATGTCCCAGAAGTACAGTGAACCAAATCTGCCAGCAGCTCAGACCTGGGAGGAATGTGAGTGCAGCCTCTGTTCCGATTCTAAATGAATTTATAGTAACAGTTCTGTGAACACATTTATCTTTCCATTAAATAAGTGCAGGCAGGTCCCCTTTGAGATCAAATGTTAGCTGGCAGGTGGCAGATCCATTCTGGAACTCCCACGTCTCAGATCTTGTTCATTTCGGAATTCCCGTCTGAGGTACTGTATGTAGTACGAAGAGGTGCATGGTCTAGTAAATGGAATGCAACTTTAGGAATTCTGGCTTTTTCATTGACTTGATCTTTTAATGAACACAAAGAATCTACATTTTTTAAAAAATCCCCTTTGCCTGGTTTCCTCATTTTATACTTGGAAATCAGGAGAGCTGTCATATCTCTTTCTTGTTGGAAAACATCACCTTCAAGAGTCAAATAATTCCAGAATAAAAACAATGACAAGTGTTGATTCTTGAGAAGATACAAATGTTAACAGTGATAAGCAAAGAGGTAGATCCTGACCTCAGAAGCTCCCTTGCACAGTAAGCACAACCTAAATCGGATAGAGAATCATCTACCCTATAAGCAGGGGGAGGGGTCACCCAGGAAAGGCAGGCTGGTGTTCACTCTCTCAGCTGGCACACTACACCCAGCACTCTGCCCGGCACAGAGCAGGTGCATGGTGGTTGCTAACTGAACTGAGGGACTGATGAAGAAATGCCCTCAGACTCAGTTGGAAGCCAATTGTCAGAGACAATTCTCCCAGTTACACTGCAGCTGCCATTATGCTTTCTCTGTTGACGGCTCTTTGTACCACTCTGAAACAGAGTTCTTTACTAGCAGCTGCGTGGACTGCACAGACTGCATGAGATAATACATTAAAGTAGTTTGCACAATTCCTGGCACATGGTGCACAGGCAGGTGTTAGACGATGATGGCGATGATCACCAGAAGAGCAATAATCTCTTCAAGATGGATACTATCCAAAACAAGGAACCGGTTTAGAAAGTATAATGTTTCAACCCTTCTGCACCCACTGTGAGCCTAAATGAGGAAACAGGTCTCATGCTGTTCAAGAAAGCAGATCAGGTTCTAGAAAGAAAAGGATCAAGAAGGAGCAAGGAACAACTTGATACCTATACAATGTAGTGTGCATATGATGCCACAATTCAGTTGAAGTTAGGGCTTTCAAAAAATCTTGAATATACACAGTTACTGACAAACTGAGAATGTAAGGGTAAAGAAAAAAGTTGCAAAATATTACAGTGTCTTATATCTATTATTAAAAATGGACAGCTGCTAGACAGAATTTCATACCCGGTATGAAAATTTTTCTCTAGTCTTCAGTTTCATCTGTAAGAAAGAAGGGACTGAACCAGATAGATTTTAAAAGTGTCCTGGGGTTTACATTCCTATTACTAAAAAACTCACATTTATTCTGATTTCCTATTAACCTTTGTACCATAACTATAGTTCTTGTTTGTCTATCTACCCCTTATAATTCTTTAAGTTTCATATACTTGTTTAATAAACTTTGGTCACTATTTCATGCAAATATTGTCTGTGTGCATACTCTACCAATTCCTGTCTAGACCAAAAATACTTGATTAAATTTGTATTATAGTCTCTGTTGTTTTAACTTCATCACTATTAAGCTTCTCTCCCACATTAAAACTTGCCCCGGCTTTTCTCTCCTACCTAAAGGCATTAACTAATGCTCCAGTACAGTATTTTATCTTCTTTTGCATCTTTTCACAGTGAAAACATGAATTTGCCTATATTTCAAATTTCTTTCTGATTTTTTTTTTCTTTTTTAGTTTTTGCTATGGGGCATGTATACTCGCCACAGAGAGATGTAGGTGTTAGGAAGGAGGGCAGTGGGAAATCACCCTCTCCCCCAGAATGTCCATGCTGCAATCTCTTGCCCTCCCTTCTCCTCTTGAGATTTTGGGCATACATGCATATGTGCCATGATTTTCAAGCCACTTCGTCTAGGACTCAAATTGTGCAGCTGCCCATGTGGGTTCCAGTACCTTAACCTCCACAGCCCTTGCTAGCCATATAGTTTACATATTTGATCTAAGCATAGAGATTCATCTTTTGCACATAGTTGAACAAAAGGAGATTCTAGAAACAACATAATGAAAGAGCTTTAAAAAGAATATGGATTTTTGTTTCTACCTATATGGCATTGACTACCGATAAGGACAAAAAAAGATAAAAGCTTAAAAGGAAGATAAAAAAAAGAAAGAAAGGAGGAAAGAATAAAATGAGTTCAGTTTTATAGCCAAATTGATGAGTTAGGAAGAGAATTCAAATTCAACAATGCTCTGAAGATCAAGTGAAGGAGATAGTACCGAATAAATAGCGGTTGCTGGAATTCAGATAAGAAATGGCCTGGGCCAGAATTAATGCCACAAGTAATTAATGGCTCCATTTGTTTGGTGTTACTGTGAATTTAAAATTTAAATAAATGGCTATGTCTCTCCAAATCAATGCTCTCTATCTTAAGCTAAAAGCTACCAAAAAATAGTGACTGTTAATTAGCTTATTTTGAATAAAAACCAGTAAAATACAGCCTAAGATGTGGCCATGCTAATTTTGACACTGTCAGTTTTCATTGGCTCTTTGTTTTTGTATTATACAGTTTATAGTATACAATAAAGAATTCTTTCACTCTTTCAAAAAGTCTTAATAAATGCCTTTTCGTTTAACCACTCTCAATAAGATAATTTTACAAACAGCATTATTTCCTTGTAAGTATTTAGAGTGTTACAAGAAATGAAATTCAGTCCATAAAGGAATAAAGCTAAAATTCTTAAAAGTGGCCTTCAGCAGATAGACTGAAGACTAAGGCACTGAATCCCACATGGCTGACTGTGCAGTTTGAATCCAGACCAGCAGTTTCAAACTCATACAACGCATATGTGCACGCATTCCGAAAATCCTGAGAGGAGACTGGAGGAGGAGGGATTGTGGCATGACCATCCTTCTGGAGGGACAATTTCTCATCTCTCTCTCTCTCTCTCTCTGTCTCCCTGTAGCAAAACTGGAGGAAAAAACTGTTAAAGCTTTAGGAAATAATTATTTTTGCATTCTTTCCAAGAATTATATTCATTTACCATTAATATTTTCTGTATAACTTTTATTTCTGACATATATTTTTAAAACATACCATTTCCTAAGCAGAAAATCCTATTTGATTTTACTGCCACATTTTCTAAACTCCCTTAAACATTTATACACAAATACCAAGGTGTTTAGATGTTTTTCAAACATCACGTAGAAACACTCTTCATTTTCTAAATATAAATGATTAGGGGACAACTGTGAAGGAGGTTAGAAAATGCCAACAGGTTTTCAATTAAAAGTTCCATTTAACCAATGTAATTATTCTTACCTAATTAAATTTTTTTCCACTAAGATCAGTCCATTGAGATATCTCATTCTCTTTTAAAATGTGCCATGAAGCTCTTACTAATGTCCATGAACCATGCTGTATTGATGGGATTGTTAATGAACTCTCGAGTAACAATACACTTGCCTTAATAATTTAGACCCTGTTAAATCTTGTCTGCTTTTTACTACATTTGGAACTGCTATTGATCTAAAGAAGAGTCAATATCAAGGGGAAGTATTCTTTGCACTTCCAGCTGGTCTCCAATACATCCAATTATTTTGATATTTGCAGCTCAAATTATTTTATTGCATTTAAAATTTTATATTCGTCAATATTGTTTATATTTATTTTTTCAATATAATGAATTAAGATTGATTTTTATGGTGTTTATAGACTGTAATTTTTTTTCTAATTTGAGATCTGAGAGTATGCAAACCAAAATGTAACAGAAGTTTAGGTCCATGAGTTCAAATGTCCATATAAATACTAATTCCAAACACCTATAAAAATTGATTACTCAAACCAAAAATTAAATGACAGTAAAGACCTATTTTAACCATAAATTGAAGAATAATGTAAAAATGTAGACAGATTTTCCTGAAAATAACCCATATGTATGCAAATAAATCTTACTAATATGTGTCCTTTGTGACTTTAATGTCTTTATTGTGCTGAGTTTCGTATATTCTGCTCACTATTCTATCAAAAAATTATAAGAGCAACTTCTCCCAAGAATTTGAAAAAGTAAAATTTTCACAAAATATTCATGGTATTTTAGAGTTTTAACTTGGTAATTTCTTTTCTTTTTTTTTCTTTTTTTTTTCATTTCATTTTCTTCCATACATTCAATCACATTATTATTTATCTTACAAAATGGATATTTCAACAGGTGAACATTTCTCCCTAGTACTGTTGATAAAACTACGAAATATGGTAATTTCTTAGTGGCTAAGGAAAATCACATTATCTTCTTTAGCTTTATTTTCTCATTTTTTTTTTCTTATGGTTTTTTGCCATACGACATGTATGCCTATCAGAGAAAGTGAGAGGGAAAATGAGAAATTATCCCCAAAGGGGGATGGCCACACTATAATCCCTTTTCTTTCTGGGATTTTGGGCATGCATGCACACATGCCTGGCATTATTTTCAAGATGCAGGGTCCAGGACTCGCATTGTGGTCAGCCATGTGAGAATCCAGCACTTTAACCAGCACACCACTTGCTAGCCCCTATTTTCTCAGCTTTAAAGTAAGTAGAATGGTAATCTACCTCAGAGTTGCTGTACAGATAAAGTTAAATAAATTTATAAAAGTGTAATCTATAAAACCCTTAATACATCATAATTTTGAAGCAAATTTAGATGAGAATCTCAAGTATGTTAGCAACTGATATCAACTCGATGGGACAAAAATTTTAAGGGGAAAAAATTAATTGATTTGCATAGTCATATTTTATAATGTACCTTACCTCCCTTACTTGCAGACCTCCCATTTCATCACTACTTTAATTAGCATAAGTATTTCTGACATTGAAGATACATTGATTTAAATAATTATTGTTTTATTGCCATGAGGAAATATCTTTGCTTATTCATTCTTAGGTCTCTTGAATATCTTTTTCCCCATATAAACACATACTTTTGTAATTGTCTTTTCCCTTTGTCTCCAAGTGCCTTACAGTTTGATTACTCATTTAACAACACTTATTATTATTTTATTAACAAAAAATGTAACTATGTGCTCAAGCAGTAAACCTGGGAACTCATAGATGATCTATATTTTGGGGTACTCACAGTAGGTGAATGAGGGAAATAAGTAAGCCAACATTCTAAATCCAACACCATACGCAGGTAAGAGTGAGGAATCTAATTTCATCTGGAATAATGCCTATATTTGATGTTAAAGAGTAATCTTAGTGTGAAAAGTTAGTCTATTATTATCAGTAGCTTCACAATATAAAAGGACTAGAATAAAGGTAAGGAAACAAAAGTTGAAAAAATGATGTGGTCAGGGGTTAAGATCAAAACAAAATTCTTTACTAGTTTTTCAAGACTACATTTATTTTATGAGATTCAAGCTCATGGAACTTAAAAGATCAGGAATATGAGTCCAAGACATGCAGCATGATCTATTGTTTTGCTTCATTGGCATCTTTTTAATGGGACAGAACCCTCTTCTTCTTCGGTACATTCCCTGACTAAATCTCCTACATCCAAGTGTAAGATATCATATGTTCCAGGCTGGTCATAGCTGTGGCTTTAGTCATGGCCACAGGATATAAGCATGGCTCAGGAGTTAAGCTTGGGTCTTTTGAGGGAGCCACTGAGAGAAAAGCATTTCTTTTCTCCTGGGTTTCTATCCTGGTGGATTGTAAATTCTGATGCCACCTCTGTACCTCTGTCTAAGAATGAAGCCAGCAGACAAAAATAAGGAGCTGAGAGGAGTAAAACCTTTTCAGGAGGACTTTTTTTTTGTATATCTGGATCCAACTGTATTAGAAAACAAATTATTCTGTGCTTTACAAGAAAAAGGATCGGTACATTTTCTTTTGGCTATTGGCTAATTATTTTAATTGCCTGAGAGCATGTGTAGTCATCAGAGAGAGACTCAGAAAGGGAAATATCACCCCACAATGGTAATGCTACTATTCCTTCTCATTCATTTCAACATTTTGTGATTTGCTGTATCCACACATATACACTTCGTATGTTTATCAAGTCACCAGAGCCAAAATTCAAATCGCAGGTGATCTTGTGAGATCTGGCTCCCTTAACCACTAGACCAGTGGGGCTGAAACACGACTGACTAATTTTAATGGTATTTTAGATCCTAGAACATAACAAATCTTGAATAATATAATCTTAGACTTCATTATTCTTATTGTAAAGTGATATTATTACTATTTTTACCTCCCTCATAGACTTGGAATATACATTTAAGGAATAGAAGATATGTACAACAGCAGATTGTAACTAATTATACATATAAAACAGTTATATTAAATAAATTCACTGCATGTGTAGCTGTTATCTTCTGATTATTGAGATCCTTAATTCTTTGTAGAAAAGTATTTAATATGGTAGAAAAACTTTAGATAATTACTAAGATATTCTTATGGTATGAAAAAGATATAAAAGTGTTCAAATATGAGACGGTATAGGAGCATACACTATTCTTGCTGAAATATATATGGATCGAAATTTTGTCTGAATCAACAGCACCCTTCCTACTTGAACTATGCAGGTTTAGGAACAGTAAGAATGTGAACTGAAGCAAAAATTAAAGTACACTGCTGTGAACAAATTATGAGAGAAATCATAGAGGATCTCAAAACTAAATGCAAACTAAAATACTATGATGCCATTTTAGCCAGTAGGTTAATAGACTGACATCAAAATTGGAAATGACCGATTAAGCAGTATCAGTTAACTCTTAACAACATTTGTACTTTTGAGTTTTATACTTGATGAAACAAATTATAATTCACACACCAGGACATACAAGACTTTCATTAAAATGATTTTTTATGTGCTGAATTTTGTTATTCAAGAAATGAATTCAAAATAGACAAAGAGTAGGAAAGTGAGAGTAGCACTTTACTCAGGAGTAAGAAATCAATTTCATAAACTTCACCTGCTTGATTTGATAACTAACAGCCACAATCAAAGGAAGAAAACAGAGTTATACACAGGCAAGGACTCACAGGAAAGGCATAAGAAATACAACCCCATAGAGAAATTAGCAGGAAGAGCATATATTAGAACTGTGTTAGAAAGCATAATAAGAATAACTACCAGAAGAAACAAAAAGAAGTTTAAGGGTCAGCAGATGGAGTGGTGGTTAGGTCCTGGATTCCCATGTGGTCAATTGTGATTCAAGTTCCAGACCTGAAGGTAAGGATTGCTTTTTCACTGTTTCTCTCTCTCTCTCTCTCTCTCTCTCTCTCTCTCTCTCTCTCTCTCTCTCTCTCTCTGGTGAGCACACATGCCCCATAAGAAATTACAATGACAGTAAAAATAATAAATACAATTAAATAATTTTTAAAAAGAAGTTTAAGTAATGTGAGACAGTTAAGATAGACTATAGCATAATACATTTTCCCCTTGTTAGTTAAAACAAAGAAATTTGATCAATTTATTTTTAAAAGAAATTTAAACAGAAAATATTTAGATTTTGTTTAATTTTATCATTGAACTTAGCTAATGAGCTGAATGGGAATCTCATAGAGAGTCTTAAAAAGATTCAAAGACTCAAATTACCGAGATGAATCTAAATATGACCAATGAATCTCAGTGCAAGACTGTAACTATTGAGTAGACACTCCTGTGTTCCAAAGTTCATGGTATCATGATATTTCTAGTCTTTCCCTGTATTCATGATCCAGAATCCCTCCATTCTTTTTTCCTGTGATATGTATTTTTTTTAATATCTTCTATTTCCTTTTACGCTTCTTAATTTTAGGCTATTAGGTGAGTATCCATATTCTATTGCATTTTAAAATAAAAATTACTGCAAACACAATTATCATTTGATTTTTAAATGCTGAACAAATCTAATATGCATTATACTAAGTATTTGTACCTACTATAGTTCCAAAGAAAACCAGTTGCAAAGGTGTTACACATATCCATTATTCATGAAAATCTACAAAAAAAGGGATTGAGCATGATACACAAAAGTAGAAAGACATCCCACGTTCCTGGGTTGGCAGAATTAGTATTTCTTTATATTTTTAATAAACTAAACCATAAAGACCACCCTTGATGAAAAGTTAAAAGTATGAACTTACTGTAAGTGGGGGAAAAATGTGATAAGCATATCAGCTACAATTTTAGCCAAGTAGGTTAGTTTTAATTATATCTCCTGTATGATTATCATTTTTTATTTAATCAGGAAGAACAAAAACATTCCACACAAACATTATCCAACCAAAAGATTACTTTCTAGAACACCTACCACAGGGAACTGTGGAGGTACTTTACAGATGTTATTGAACATAATTTTCTTTATCAATCTAATGATGTAATACTCTGGTTTCTCTTCAGATCATATAAATCTAATGATGTAAACAATACATCCCAAGGAGCTGAAGTTTAAATCACTCAGGAAAGGATACTCCTGAGATTTTTAACTATCAAATTCCAATAACCTTGGGTTTTTGTTTTGTTTTACTTTGTTTTCTTCTGCTAACTCATGATATATATACATGAGAGTGTGACCAAGCAATATAAATCGGACATCTAATATTTCAGAGTCTAGCGCCACTTAATTCATGTTAAGACATCAATTAATATGATGTGCCTTATGAAGCAAGATTACTGAACACAGTTTTTATCCTATGTCATCTGTTGAAGACATGAACTCACTTTCTTGGTCCAGAGGTGAGAGAATAAGTAACAGTTCTCAGTAAGAGAAACCATAGTTTTTAAAACCAGACAGACACAGGTGGGTAATGATGTACAAGCACCCATAGTTGAGTGTTAGAAAATATTGATAATACTATGTTGAAGAACAGTCTAAAATGTGTCAAGGACCAACTGGGACATTATAATTCCACTTAGGAAATTTATTCCATGGAAACAAAGAGACATAATATATATATATATATATATATATATATATATATATATCAATGTGGTCTATATTTTCCAAAAATACTGCAGCCTAAATGTTCTGCAACTAGGTGCAGCAATTTATATAATAGAATATAACATTATTAAAATTGTTTAGAGCTAAATTTATTGTAATAAATTTATGTATTTACATTATAAAAATGTAAAGACAAGTATTAAAATTTACATATTCTTGAACTGGATCCAGAGAGCAGTGATTGAGGGAACCTGATCACAAATGACCAACCATAGTTTGAATCCTGGGCTTGACAGTTTGAAAAACAGTGGGCAAAAATATGTGTATTCATCAAAAACACACATGGGCACCTGCCTCAAATCCTGATGGAATGGAGAAGGAATTATGGCATGATCATACCCCTTTAAGGCATGCTTTCTTCTTTCTCTCTCTTTTTCTGGCAAGCATATATACCTTTTGGTAGCTAAAAAATGTACATATACATATTACAAAATATATTTCTATTATAATTATTATAATAGCACAACATTACATTCAGTAAAATTCATTAAAATGCACATTATTTAGGTATGAAATAAAATGTGCATAAAAATTATATATATATCATTTATGTTGATAAATACACATAGAATATAGAAATTTCAAAATGTTTCTAATCATAATGGAATTACAGAAAAGTCTACCTTTCTTCTTTTATTTCAATATTGTGTGAGAAAAAAAGTCTTGGAGTTAGAAAAAAATGCTAAATATTATTTGACAGAAAATTTTCAAAAACTAAGCACAATTTTATTCCTTGTTTAATATTTAAGAATTATAAAAGTATTGTGCCTATTTGCTACAGAATTAATTAACCAGAGGCAAATTAAAATTTCTAATTAAAAGTAGCAGTAGTTTCTTCTGAATTCTAGAAAGTATTCACTGTTCATATGAGTCACTTCCAATTTCTAGGAGGTTACACTATTGATACAAATATTCTGTTTTCTCATATGAAGTCTACCAGATGTACAAGTCCACACCAAGACTGCAAGGTAAATGAAAACTGCTGCCTAGGCCAACCATTGTGATACAGTGGGAACGCAATGTTCTGTGATACTGAAGCCACATTTCATAGTCCTCGGTTTGTTCCCAGAGGTCTCATTTACCCTGATCCTGCTGTTCTGAGGCAGGGGATGTACTGTGGCAAGATAATCATACAAAAGGTGGACCCTCTCTCTCTTATGAAAGAAATATGTTATAAAGGATTTTTTTAATGGACCTGCCCATGGTATAGTGAGTAAGGCAGTTAGATTTCAAATGGCCAATTAGATGTTTCATCCTGGAACCAGCAGCGTGAGAACACATGAGCATATGTGAATTTGTGCCCAAAATCTATAAGAGGTAGAAATGGAGAAGAGACTATGGTAATCATCAGCCTTGGAGGGTGCTTTCTCTCTTTCCTTCCTTCTCTCTCTGTCTCTCTCCAGCGAGCACATATGCCCTCTGGCAAAATTGAAAATAATAATAATTTTAAAAAAAACCCTTACTGCACTCAATATTTTAAAAAGGAAGGAGGTCTCTAGATGCCACATCTGTTTAAAGATAGCCCCTTATGACAGCTACCAATCATCAGCCACACCTTCTAACCTACTGTCTCAGGACACACAAGAATTATTTTCTAAAAATGTATATCAAAAGGAATAAGTGATTAATTAAATAGTTTCTTAAAACTTTTGCACAAGCATTGTTCTGTTAATTAACATAGTGTCTATTTCCTACAAATGAAGTCCTTAGTTATTAAATAAACTTATAGCAGAGCTCATTAAGAATGGGGCTCATTTGGAAAACTGCTAATATGCTTTCTTCCTGTCTTGAACAAGTTGATAGCAGACAGTTCAACTCTAATGGATGACACACCCAGTAGGCATTTAGTCATAAAAGCGTATTGTAGATACCTACAACACATTTTGGCTATTACATCACAAGCATGTTTTTAAACAAATGTTGTAGTGCCATGTGTTTATGTATATCCAACTTAAAGAATTTAAGGTAAACACAGTAGATATTATTCCCTCAATTAAATCTTATTAAATGCTATAAAACAACATGTATCCATTTATGTTGAATATAATTTAGAGGCTTAAAATATTTCAGAAACTGTTCACAATATTAGTTCAATATTTTAATGTTATTCAATCTTCTAAAGATTTTTTAATTATAAAAAGTAATGATTAGAAACATCTACTTATTAATATGGTATTTCACTGTTTAAAAAATCCATTAGGTATGTATTATAGATTGGCCCACCCTACAGCAGTTAAGCTCTATATATAATGATCAAGATCCCACACGGCCAAAGACAGTTCAAGTCCCTGCCACAGTGGCTTGGAAAACATGCAAGGCATATGTGTGTACATGTCCAAAAATCTCAACAGTATAGACAAACAGAGAAGAGAGATTTCAGCATGACCGTTCCCATTGAGGGGTGCTTTATCCCTTTCTCTTTCTCTCTCTGTTACCTCTGTCTATCTCTGGCAAGCATGAACCTTCTGACAATTAAAAACATAATAATTGCAATGTGACCATGTCCCATGCTTGCTCGCTCGCTCTCGCTCTCTCTCTCTCTCTTTCTCTCCATTATGGTGAGCATGTGTTCTGTAGGAAGAGTTAAGTATCAAGTTTGACTTTCTCAGGTTGCTCTAAAAGCAAGTGTCCCAAAATACTGAACAATTATAATCAGAAGAAAAATAAGTACACAAAATAGATCATGCAAACATGTTTCAATGATGCCAGTCTTTATTCATTATTATCTTAAAATAAAAATAGCTCTTTGGGCCAGCCCCATGGCCTCGTGGTGAAAGGAGCTAGACTTCACAAGACAAAATATATGGTTCAAATCCTGGACCCAGTGACTTGAGAAACAGCCTAAGCATGTGTGTGTATGCATGCCCCAAATATAGACAAGGTAGAAGAATGGAGAAAAAGAGATTTCAGTGTGAGCATGGCTCACTGAAAGGTGCTTTCTTCCCCTTCCTCTCTCCATCTCTCTCTGGTGAGTGCCTGCACCCTTTGGCAATATTTTGTTTTGTTTGTTTGTTTTCCAGAGGTCTTTGCCTTAAGGGATATGCCTTTGCTAGGGAGGGAGAGAGAGAGAGAGAGACAGTGAGAGGAAAAGTGAGAAATCACCCGCCCGGGGAATGGTCATGTCACAATCGCTTCTCCTCCCAGCACCTTGGGTATGCACACACATGTGTCCTACCATGGCTGTCATGTGATAGTCCAGCAACCTAACCACCACACCATCTGCTGACCTCAAGGCAATTTTTTTTTTAAGTATCTTAAATTTATCATTGAATCCTTATTCTGATCAATGATTTGCAAAATATAGGAAGCTTAAACTGTGGCTTAAATTGAGAACTATTTATATTTTAATGGGATTAAACTCATTCTCTACACTGGTTTTTAAATTTAGACTTTGTGACATACACATACAAAAAGGATTTCATAAAAATGACTCATAGCATTTTTTGAAAAATTTAAGTTACCTTGGTAGTGTGGCCATCCCCCCTACAGAGTGATTTCTCACCTTCCCTTTCAGTGTCTCTCTCCCTGTCTCTCAGGTAAGTGCATATACTTTTTGGCAAACAAACAAACAATCAAACACAAACAAAAAACAAGAAAAATCCAAAATTGCTATGACCCTAATTTCTAAATAAAGGATTATTTTAATCATATGCATTCAGATTAACCCTATTTAAAGATAATGTATGCTAATTCTACAGGCTTTTGAGACTACTGATTACGAGATGAATTTCTGCTTTGTGGAGAGAAAGAGAAAGGGATTGATTCTATTAGAAAACAGTTTCTTGAAGAAAAAAGTATCTTATTCTGTTTTCATGTGACTTTTCCAGGGAGCATATTGGATATCTGCTTCTGAGTTAGGCAGATTAACTTCAAGGCTAACCTAGGTGGCTTTTGCAAAAGAGGCAATACATGAGAACTCCTAAACTAAAATGTAATCTGAAATAATTGAATCATCTGATTAGACTTCTTCTTCTTAAAAAAAACCAAATATATTATATATATATATATATATATATATATATATATATATATATATGCTATAGAGCAAGTGTGCTTGCCAGAGAGAAAGAGAGCGAGAGAGAGAGACAGTGAGAGGGAAAGTGGAAACTCACACTTCATCCCCGGGGTAGATGGCTATGATGCAATCCTTTCTCCTCCATTCTCCTCTCAGGATTTTGGGCATGCATGCAGAAACACCCAGTGGGATTTTCAAGCCACCAAGTCTGGAACTCAAGCCTCGGTCAGTCATGTACAACACCTTAACCACCATGCCACCTGCTATCCCCACGCCAACTATTAAAGGTTCAATATGGTGTTTACATTTTCCATCAATATTTCTATTTAGATAATAGTACATTAACATATAGATAGATAGATAGATTAGAAAGAAATCAGATTAGAATGAAATACATAGAAATAGCACTTACACATTAAGTGCTAAAATCAAAACGAGGACAGAGTGCTATAGTGGGCACTTGCCAGAAACCCTAACTTAATTTAGGCGACTAGGAGAAGGTTTTCAGAAGGAAGTAATGTTGACATAAAGGAAGTATAACAGCTAGTCAGATAAAGAAGAAGGATGGGTGACAGTTCAGAAATAAGAGAGAACAAGACAGTGTTGAAGATCTGAAGAAAATTACTTATGGACAAAGCACTGGTAAAGGTGGAGCTTTGGAGTATAATGGATGAAGATGGAAGAGCTGGTAAAAAAAGAGAAAAATGAAGGTTTTGTCAGCCATGACCAGGAGTGTAGATTTTATCTCTAAGATAAGGGAAAACTATTAAGGTGTTTTCAAGAGACAGACATAATCAGATCTACTTTCAGGAAGGATCTTTCCTAAATGGGGAGAATGACATTCACTTTGGTGCAAAACTAGAGGCCAGGGGAATCTACAAGAAACTTGATGAAAAAGAAAAAAAAATAATTATAGTAATTTAAATAACATAAAGATCAATGATAAAAATGGATAAATTCAAGAAATATTTAGAAGTAGGCTTAATCATTGATTGATTTTTGAGGAGATGAAAGGAGTGATGATATTCAGAGAGAAGGTTACAAAAAAACACAGGTTTTTTATGGTTTAAATCAGTAGAAAAATGGTCATGATATTCACTGAGATGAAAATAATATAGATAAATGCTACTAGAAATATGCCCTTATAATCACTCACCTTGCTTACTTTTCTTCAGAGCACTTATCAATTTCTGACTAAACATACACAAACACAATTACTTTCTTTTCTTTTTGGTTGTTGCTGTAGGGTACATGACATGCACTAACCAGAGAGAGACAGAGAAAGAGAGACAGTAATAGGGAAAGAAAGAAATCACCCCCCCCCCCCCAAGAAGGACAACCATGCCACAATCCCTTCTCCTTTATTCTCCTTCTGGGATTTCAGGCACACACACACGTCCACCTGAGTGATTTTCAAGACGCTGGGTCCAGGGCTTGAACCATGGTCAGCCACATGGGAGTCCAGTGCCTGAACCATTATGTCACCTTCTAGCCCCCAATCAATTTTTGATTACACACACACAGCACATAATTACCTTTTCCCTTATATAGAACATAATCTCTATGTGTTCAGAGACTTTATTTAGTGTTGTATTCCCATCAATAAACGAGAGGTTTCAGGGGGGGAGATATTACATTTGAGATGTCTCCAAACTTTTTAAGGGGAGGTAACTGGTAGATGGGTTAGATTCACGAGTTCCTGGCTCTCTTAGAAGAAGCTGTGGGTCAGGCATATCGACCTGGAAGTCATAAACTTATGAAGAATGGCTGAAACCATAGGAGCAAGTAACACTCAGTAGTAAAGGTAGATTGAGAGATCAGAGCTCTGAAATTCATAAAAGAACGGTGAAAGGGAGAGGAGCATGATGGAGACGGTGATTACAGAGAAATAGGAGATATTGATGTTAGGGAAGCCAAGGTTTGTTTAATTTTTTGAATTTTGGGTTTACCTTTGTTATAAGCAAATGTTTATCTCTGTCAAATCAGACCACAGATTTATAAGTTGTTTTTACTCTTAGGATTAGTTAACTGTGAAAATGCTGATTCTACTTAATTACTGGCAGTGAACAGGATTGGTTACATAAGTTGTAAGACTTAGTGAAAAATAAAAATGTAAAACCCCTTATTCAAATATTACTAAAAAGTGAGTAAAGTCCTGTGCATCTGTGCAGTTCACACACCCATAAGGCTATCCCTGAAAACAACCGTTATCTTTAACTTTCAGTCAAGTTTAGATGAATTAAATAGGAATATATTATTTTGCATAAAATATTTACAATATTTCATCTGGTCAAATTTCTTAGATCTTGAGTGAACAAAGGAAAATAATTCCCCCTGGTCTCTTAGAGTTAATAAAGGCAGGTGATTATATTTTCTCAGTAGGCGATTGATTTGTGAAGAAAATACAGCTGATTTTGATTAGTTGAATAAATTGAATATGATTTTAAGATCCTATTTTCCTTACTTTAAGATAAATTAGAGAAATGTGACTCTTCTGGGATACATTAATAGAAAGCATTTAAACAGCCAGTAAACTTGTTTTGTTTAATCAGATACCAACAAGTAACAAAGAGTGACTAAATAAGACTGAGTCTAATCTAGAAGTCACAGATTCAAAGCCGTTTTCAGTATTGAGTGAATGAGGACAATTACACTGGTCCAGAGTTTTGGTGCTGGGGGACTTCCTCGGTTGTTAAAAACAAATCCTGACTCCAATGTTCTTACCACATTGTCACGGAATCAAAGCAGTCGGGACAGCCCCTTTGATTTTCTGCCAAGACCCTAGATCTGCACATTGTCCTTTTGTCATTTCTTCCTTCTCTAGAGGACGGACTTGATGTTCTTTGAAACATTATTTCATTTGTATGTGAGCGTCTCTAAGGAGCACTAGTATGATTTGTCCTGGCGCTGCAGTCTCTTGTAGACAGCCCTGGGATCTCTACCTACTGCCGAAACTGCTGACTCTGGTTCTAGGAGATGCAATTAAAAGCCAGCTCGTTAATGCTAATAATTTAGTCATAAAAATAATTTTCTTATAAAAATTATTACATGGAAAAAAGAGCAAAACACATTGAAAGGATTACATTCTGATGGTCATTTTGCTTCTAGATTGACCTCGTGAGTGTCTGACATTGAACCACCTGACATACCGGCTAAAAAGCTGATATTAACTGGACAAGAAAACTGTGATTATCATCTTGAATTTGGACAAATTTCAGACCTTGTCAAGGCATTTACCTAATGACACCATGTTAGACTAAGTTAATTTATCAAACCAGATCAGGAAATGCTGGTCTTGTCACCCTGAATACCTAAATGAGAGGCAAACAAAGCTTAAGTCATTCCCCTTCCTTCTAAGGTAATGAATTACCTATTTTTCTTTTAAATGAGACATTATTGTATGATACTATTAGTTAAAACTTTCACACCTGGTTTTGTTAAAAATACAACCTTGAAATATCCCTGCCAGAAAAGTTTTTATAATGACTTTGGAGAAAGGCTCTGAAGATCCTCATCTAGTGAATGATTGTATAAGATATAAGTTTGCTGCTACAATATGTTTTGCTGATTTTAGCATCAGGAAAGGAATATTGCAGAATGATGTGAGAAAACTAAAAGCATTGCTAACAGAGATAGAGCAGAGGTGCAATCATGAACTCTCTAGAGAAAGGAAAGGGCTATAGGGACACAATTTTGTTACCTTAATCCATTTCCTAATGGGTCAGTTATATTTTGCCTTTGCAGAAACCTGTTTTAACCTAAATAACCATTTGGGGAGAAAAAGAATGGCAGATGAAATCATTAGAGTACACAGACATAAAAGGTCCTGCTTCCCTTCATTTTCCTGTCAGTGCTCAGCAGTAGATATATGAAGACAAAAAAAAAAAAAAAAAAAAAAAAAAAACACTCAACAATTCACACTATTTCTGATTGTAGCTATGGAATTTAGCAAGATGGCCCCAGAGAACATTTCTTTGTGCAGGTGTGGCTGAAACGACTAATGTGTGACCTCCGTCCTCTGCTTCCTAAGTGCTATGATCTTTCTAAATGGAGTCAAAAGGGGACACTCAATACATGAGTTCTTGGGGGCTTTTAACCATCTTTAGACAGTTAAGGTTCACTGTTAAGTATCACTGTGACTTCCCATCAGCCATCAACTAACATTTGACATTTGATTCTCATTATTATTTAAAGCATATTGAGTATCTCATGTGAGACAGATACTGTATAGATGATATAAAACACATGGCAGTCAAAGTCAAGAGATGAAAAATCAATTTTGTATGACAATGTTTTTCATAGATAGTTCTTACTAAGCAAAAATCTCAAAATAAAATAGTACACAGTGCAAGAGGCATGGTTTGTGTTGCATTTTTTAAAAATTCTAAACTCTCAGACTCATTTAATTAAACATATCTGAATTCATACTTGATAAGCTTATAAAAACTTTTCCATAGGCATGTTATTGTCTGATCATATTAAATATTTTTAAAAAACTATTTTTGTATAAAAATAAAACATTGCACTTATCTAGCTAGTGATTACTCAAAGACAAGTCTTTCTAATTTTTGTTTTTTAAATTTTATTTTACTATAATAATTTATTAAAGGAATTGCTCATGGATTTTGAATGATTGGAAAAACAATTACAATTATGACCCTGGAATAGTTATTTGAGTCTTCAAAAGTTAAGATACTACGTATTGACTGTTTAATATACAGCAAAGGCCATTAATGGTGCTTTTAATGAATTGAACTCAAATGAGCAGTTCTAAATTTTTTCTGTATTTACCAGTAGTAGGTGCCTTAGTTGATCATAAGCTCTCTTAACTCCATTTTTCTCAGCTAAGGGGCAATAATAACTGCCTTAATTAATGCTCTTAGGTGTAATAGGCTCAAATGATATAATGTGTATAAAAACACAGTTAAACATCTACACACGCACCTTAGCAGTTGTTTGTTTTTCAAATAAAGAAACTTCCAACTTTAGAAAGTTTCCATTTTGAATCATAAAACTGTTTTCAAACCCTACAAAAGATAGAAAATATTAATTTTATGTTTCACATTTGAAGAAATCTTATAGATGTAACTTGCTATACTCTTCAATAAATTTTTAAATTGTTAATACTTGTTAAAATAATATGAAATGTAAGGAAAAGCAAAATGTCTAAAAATAAAATATTGCCTATTTCTGGTAAAGCTTCAATGGATTTGATTATAGATGCAGAGAACATGTGGAAGGATTTTTTAATATACTTGATATGCAAAAATAAAACTCTGAAACTGCATTATTGTTAAGCATCATTTAGTTTGGGAGCACTTTCAATGGATATTACAAAAAGAATATTAGTCAATTCTCCCTGAATACAAAATACTTTAACTTACAGTTTAGAATAGTTCAGTCATAATTTCAATAAGATTTTAGTAGGATAGTTTCACACTTTTGAAAGTAAACAAAATTAAACTAAAGCCTTTAGTAGTTTCTAATTTGTTTACTCTCTGTTTCCAAAAAACTTTTAATGTATTGCAGAACAATTATTTCCAAAGAATGAATTAAGAAAAAATAGCTTGAAGGAAAAAAAAAGTAAAGATTCACCCACTTTATCAGGTAATAAAATCTATTACCCCTGAAATCATTTCACTTAATTTTCACTTGCTCCCATATCCCATATCCTATTTTACTGAGTGAAATTTAATAAATCTTTCAGTCTAGGATTAAATTTTACTGTTTTATGAACTGTTAAATTGCATTGTATGCTTATTAAAGCTGGTGTTCTCTCACTCCAAGACACATTCTCATGTCTACCCTGGGGCACAATTAAACAAACAACAGAGATTTTGTTTTCACCATTGGAATATCTTCCAACAGGGAGCAATAGATGAACATCAGCAAGTTATTTAACTATAAATAATGTGCACTTAGTAATCCACATATGCCTTGAACTACATAAACTATATTTTAAAGAGGATAATATATCAAATAAATAACAATCCTCACTTCATGAGTTCTAACTTAGTTAAAACATGATAGGTACTACAATGCACCATAAGTAATATGTTAAAATACTTTACATCATTTATATAGTATACTTTCTATGCAGTCTAATGAAATTATTTTTTTCATTCTCATTACTTTCATTACTCATTGCTTTCTTTACTTCTTAATGCCAGGAATAAAACTACTGTTTATATTCGGATTGCTGTTATAAACAGAAAATTCTACTGATGTGTACAAAGTGGATAAAGAACAAAACTTCAGAGAAGATGCACCTGAAGAAGAAATCACAAAAAAAAAATTACTTTTTATTTGCAGACCAGTATAGCAGACTTTTCAAACTGTACTTAAGAGAACTTCAATTATATTGACATAAAGTCTTCAGAACCCATGCTTGGTTGTATGAGAGTCCTTGGAAACTCAGATTGTGAGAGAGGTGGGAAGACAGACTTCACCTCTGAATCTGGGTTGTGTTCCCTTAGGCAAACTGCTCATTTCCTCTGAACCTCATTGTACTAATCTATGAAATAGATGGTGTATACCTCAAACAGATGCTGAGAAAATAAGTTACATTTAGTCCCACTTTGAAAATTCAAATGAAATAATGGATGCACAATGCTTCACTGAACTGAACACTCAAGTAAATTTAGCTACTATTGTCGTTATGTATTATGGTTCGGTTTTATGTTTACACTTAATAATTTAATGTATTTATGACTTTGCTTTCTTACTCTATTTTATATTCTAGGAAGCAGCTGACTTTATTGAACTTTTTAAAATTTTCCTCACTACACATTAGATATTGTTTAACTGTTTATTGATTTAATCAATAAATGATTGCCTACACCTTAGTTTCTCTGTTAAGAAGTATAATATTTCTTTTAATAAATAATGTAACAGAGGTTTCTAACACCTATTGCTATTGATCAAAGACCACAATAATGCAACATGTTAGGAATAACTGGGAAAAAAAATTTTCCTGCCTTGCATTAATGCCAAATTTTGACTAAATTTCATGAAAATGGGATAAATTAATGAACATGAGGCAACTCTGTATTTTTAATTAATACATCGACTATGCCTGGCTGTTTAACAACCTGTACTACTATTCCACTTACAGATAACTCAGGACTGAAAAGAAAGAAAGAATTCGTTTTTCAACTTTAAGTGTTAGACATTTGAAGGAATCATTTTTTGAGAAAACTGAGTATTTATTTTCATACAAACCCTCATAAGCCTGTCCTTTGTTAAGTGTTGTTAGCAACTTCTAAGATGACATTTACTAGAGCAGTATCAGAGATTCATGCTTGGCATAAAGTCTCTGCTTAGGAAAAACACATTTTATAAACATTATATGAGAGTCAGCCAGTGACATGCCTCATGTGAGGCAGCTGGATCCCACATGGCCGATTGAACAGTTCAAGTCCCAGACCTCGGCACCTTTTAAGACATGCCAGGAATGTGTGCATGTGTGCCCAATTCCTGAAAGAAGGGCAAGACAGAGTAGAAGGGATTGTGGCATGACCGTTCCCCATGAGGGAAGCTTTCTCTTTCCCTCTCTGTGTATACATCTCTTATATCTTTCTCCAGTGAGCACAAGTACTCACTAGCAAATAAAAAAGTATTAGAACAAAGTGCTTGAATTTTATGAATGTAACTATAAATGTAGATTACTGTGGAAATAAGAAATTTGCTTTCCTAAAACAATATTCTCCAAATTTCTTTTAGGATAGAGAACGGAAGTCTGCACAGTAAACTTTATTTTCCCTTGGTTCTATTGTTCTTGTCTGTTCTTGGTGATGTTTGGTCTTGACTCTAATTTGTTTTCTAAATATCCCAGTGCCTCCCTCAGTTTAATTAATTTTCTAACTACTCCCTTAGGGAAACTTACCTCCTTTGCTAGTCTTGTCTGAAACTGTGCAGCAGCAGCACTAACAAGGAATGGCATCACGTTGGCCCTGAATTTTATTAAAGAATGCAAAACCTGAGGGGAGGGAATTTTACATCTCCAATAAAAGTCCTCTAGTATAAAACCTTTTAAATGAAGTGCCTACATGCCCACTCTTAACAGAAAGTATTCCTTATAAACATTTTCCTCTGGGAGTTAGTGTCTCAGAGTTCAACAACTAATTGAAAAATACAATTTCCATTATAATAATGTTTCATAAATTGTTTTCCTAGGATGAAATGCTAGAAACATCAATAGGCTAGAAACATCTATAAGAGGATATCATATATTTCACAGTATTTAGTTACTATTTTGTCATAGTTTATTATTGTTATTATCTGATACTGCTTTGCTCCAAATGACTAAAATCTAACATTCCTACTTAGTAGATATATTATTAAATTAGGTTTATATTAGTGTGTCATCTGATTTTTCATCTATCTGACTAACTAGGTCAGAAAACACACTAGTTTATTGAAGATAAAACTCTTTTCCTCCAATTATGTCTCCACAAGGGAAAATTCTCTGTAACTTACATTCTGCAGAAAAGATTTTGGGATCATCTAATGTTAAGAGTGATTTTACAGATGATTTATGTTGTCCCTGTCATGAGGAGAATGAGTTTAAACTGTTTTTTGTTTGTTTGTTTGTTTGTTTGTTTTTAATTTCTTGCTTTGTTTTATTTTTGTCTTTGCTGTCTTATTCCTTGCTTCTCCTATTGACTGGTTGGAATCCATTCTCCACACTTGAGCAAGAATAAATGTGCATACTATCCAGAATGCCTTATTGCTCACAGGATCGAGTCCATGTCATTTCATGTGACTTACAAGGTCCTTGGCAATTTAGCCTCTTCTTGTGTATTCTCCCCCCACCACCTAATTTTCTTCCTCCCTCCCTCCCTCTCTCTTTCTTTTTATTTTTGTAGTTTTGGTATAAAGCATGTGTAATTGTCAGAAGCAGAGAGAGAGAAAGAGGGAAAGTGAAAAATCACTTGTCCAGAGGGGATTGACATGCCACAATCCCTTCTTATTCATTCTCTTCTCAAGATTTTGGGGTGCACACACACGCATGTGCCCAGAATAATTTTCAAGCTGCTAGGTCTGGAACACAAACTGCTCAATTGACCATGTGGGTTCCAGCTGCCTTAACCTCCTCTGTCCACCTACTGGCCTTCATGTGTCCCTTTTTATATCCCATTGTCCTTTTGATTTCCCTGAACCATACTGAATGAGGTTTCACTTCCTCACAGAAGACATGCTTTCTTACCTTTGAACCCTTGCAAGTGTTGTTCCTACTGGATAGGCTATTCACCCTGGCTTCTCACAGTCCAGTTTCTAGTTAGCTTAGGCCTCACCACCCTCACAACCCAGGGTGTGGACTAGAAGTCACTGCTATGTGCTCACTTGGCACTGTGTCCTGCTTTTTCAAAATGTTCATTGTAATTTATGGATGCTTCCTGTGTCTGTTTCCTTTTATAAGACCTTAAATGCTGTGAGGAGAAGGATTATGGCTTCTTCAGCTACTTGTTCATCATGATTAGATATTATTGGTCTGGTATATGGTAAATGTTTGCTAATGTTCAGTAGTTGAATTAAAGACCCCAGGCCAGAGTACTAAGCAGGACAGAAAATCTGAACTAGAACCCAGATCTTGTATACTAATTAATTATACTGTCTCCTACACTACTGTACCTTTGTTTCCTTAAGCAAATTTGAGAAAGGATAATCACAATCATATGTCTGACGTAATATCAACAAGTAACTGGCTTTCATTAATATTTACTGGACCAGCCTATGACCTCGTGGCTAAGGGAGTTGGGTCCCACATGGTCAACTGTGGGGTTCTAGTTCTGGACTTGGCAGCTTGAAAAACATACTGAGCAAATGTGCGCATGTGTCCAATATCCCAAGAGGAAAGACAAATAAAGGAAAATTATTTAAGCTTGTTTTTATTCCACACTTGACATTGTATCAATGGGAAAACAAGTATCAATAGTAGATGAGAAAGTTTTTTGTTTGTTTTTCTTATTTTCAAGTTTCCCACTTAATAAGTGAGGGCAAACTCTGGAAAAATAAAAGAAATAAAACATCATTGGGCCCAAAAGAAATAATGGACTTGGGCATTGATCATATTGTTTCCTACACTGCACAAGGTATCCAAACATTAAGTACCTCGTGATGAATGGATGAATGAGTACAATATCATCTATGTAATAGATTTTACCCCAGACAAGAAAAATGTGATCAAATCTCCAGAACCAGTCACGAATTCAAAGAAAATATAGAGGACAGATAAAGATGTTTAAGATTATCATGGGGATGTAATCAGCAAAATACAGATGGTATAACAAAATCAACCTATTTTAATTGGTAGATTTTATTTAGATTCCAAAAGTAAAACCCAGCTGTAATGAAAAACATGTGAAATTTATGAGGCAATTTGAAATTATAACTTTAGGGACCAGCAGTTAGTGTAATGGCTATGTCGCTGGACTCCCATGTAGTCAACCGCAGTTCACGACCTGGACCCGGAGGCTTAAAATTCACACCGGGTGCATGTGTGTGTGTGCCCAAGATCCTGAGAGGAGAATGGAGGAGAAGGGATTGCGGCGTGGCCATCCCCCCTAGGGGGGTGATTTCTCACTTTCTGTCTCTCTGTCTGTCTTGTGAGCACACGCGCGCTATAGGCAAAAAAAAAAATAAAATAAAAAAACCTCTCCCCCCCAAAAATTTATAACTTTATATATTTGTGACATTGAATAATTATTTATTTTAGTACTATACTAGTAATTTGATTATTTTATTTTTGTTTGTTTGCTTTTGAGATGTTTTTGCCTTAGGGCACATGTGTTCATCAGAGAGAGAGACAGACAGACACAGTGAGAAAGAAAGTGAGAAATCACCCCCTAGGGGGGGATGGCTATGCCACAATCCTTTCTCCATTCTCCTCTTGGGATCCTTGGGATCTTGGGCATGCACAGAATGTACCCGATGTGATTTTGAAGCCACAAGGTCCAGGATTTGAACCGTTTTTGGCCATGTGGGAATCCAGTGGTATAACCACTATGCCATCTGCTGGTCCCTTGATTGTTATATTTTTTTAAAAAATAATGTGAAATCTGGGATTTTTTTTCTATCTTTTTTTTTGGGGGGGGGGGGGTTGTGTTTGCCTTACGTGATTGCACTCACCAGAGACAGAGAGAGAGAGAGAGAGTAAAAGGAAAAAATAAGAAATCATCTGCTGGAGGGGATGGTTCTGCCACAATCCTTTCTCCTCCATTCTCCTGTCAGGATTTTGGGTACAAATGCACATGCACCCAGCTTGACTTTAATGCCACCAGGTCCAGGACTCAAACCATAATCAATTAGTGGGAGTCCAGCACCTGAACGACCATGCCACCTGCTGGTCCCCATTCTGGGATTTATTATGATACAAAATGGGAAAAGAAGTGAAAAGGGATAAAGGTGAAATAAATGACATAGCGATTGATCATTTTTGAAGGTAGGTAGAGTACATGAGGGTTTTCTGTTTATATTCTGTCCACTTTTTTTACATATTTCAAAATCCTCATAGTAAAATGTAAATGTAAAAATGAAAAAAAGGCAGTTTAGAGAATAAAAGTAACCTTACAAGTTTATAGTTAGTAGATGGCAGAAGAGACTTGCAATGATTTGGTTCTAAACAAGTAGTTTTTCACTGTACCACAATATCCCACAATGCTCAGAGAATTTGAAACTACTTTGAAATTAAATGGCAGTATCTTTTCAGAGAAATTGTCTTAAACCACTTTCACTGGCAAGTGTTGAAAAGTATGAAAAGTTCATAAAAGGGCCAGCCCTATGGTGCAGCAATTAGGTGCTGTGCAGATGAAAGACAGATCCCACAGGAGTGACCAGGGTTTGAATTCCATCAGCCTTATGTCGGGTGCTGTGTATGCCCAGGATCTTTCCAGGATGCAAATTTGAAGGAAAAAGTATTGCAGCATTACCAAGCCTCAGTGGGAGGTACTTTCTCTCTCTGTGTCTCTCTCTCTCTCTCTGTCTCTCTTTCTCTCTCTCTCTTTGCCTTCTTCCCTCCCTCCTTCCCTCCTCTTCTTTCTCTTGTGCATGAGCACATGCCCTAGCATTAAAAAAAAAAAAAAAAATGAATGAAAAGCAATGAATGAAATAGTCAGTGGTCCTAAATGAAAGTGATCATAGAAATTCTATCAGTCCCCTCTATGGCAACTAATCCATAAGGCTTGACCAGATCACATGCAGCTGCAATATTCTCTCCGACCACTGAGCTGCTAACTTTTTTCTTTTTTGAGAGTTTTTTTTTTTTTTTCTTTTTTTTTTTTTTTTTTTTTTGCTATGGGGCGCATGCTCTCGCCAGACAGACAGAGACAGCAAGACAGAAAGCGAGAAATCACCCCCCAGGAGGGATGGCCCACCGCAATCCCTTCTCCTCGGTTCTCCTCTCGGGATCTTGGGCACGCACGCACACGCGCCCGGCGTGAGTTTTTAAGTCACCAGGTCCAGGGCACAAACCGCGGTCGACTACATGGGAGTCCAACGACATAGCCATTATGCTAACTGCTGGTCCCATGAGCTGCTAATTTTTGAAAAACAAGAAGCTATAAAACTACAGAAAAATAAATGCATCATTCTCCCAGAATGCTTTTTCTTGCTATAGCATTGAGACATTGATGAATTTTGTTACCACAATTTGTGCTATAGATATGTGCAATAGCCATGCAACTTTGTATGCCATCAATCAGCTGCTTATGCCTATGAAAGATATACTGGCTATGCCATTGAGAGCAGAAAGGATTCCTCTACAAGTTTGATACTTTCATTTTCAATTTCCAATGAATGTGACTGAGAGGTTTTCAAACACATTTATCTGGACTTTTGTGAGCAGAGTTAAAAAAGAAAGCATCATAAACCATGACAAAATCTGGCTTTGAAGAGAATGGAAGCAGTATTTATCATGATCTGAGAAACTCACATTCAAATTCTAGCCCCGCCATTTACCGGCCAACTGATCTGGCCAACGTGGTTTCTCTAAGTTTAGTATGGACAAGGGAAAAATTATAAAAGTAATACCGCAACAAGGTAATTATGAGGGTTACATGACACAATGCTGATAAACATTTATCACAGAAACTGGCACATACAAGTTTTGTCTTATGCTAATGTTGCTGTTACTATTAAAAGAAGCCAAGAATTTAAGAAACTGAATAGTTGTCTTTATTCAGGAGTCTTCTTTTGTTCACCATGAAGGACAGATCAGTTTTCTTCATATAGAACACATAGAAATTAAATGTATAAACATAAAAAGGAAGCCTAATTTTAGCCCTCACTGATAAACTAGTATAAAAATATACCATCATTATCTTCAGTTGAAGAGAAGACACATGTTAACATTCATTAGCAGACATCACACCAGGTTTTAGGTCAGGCTCTGGAATTAGGAGCTATTATCTATGGCTATAGATAACACATCTAACTTATCATCTTATCTTTGAAATCTGTTTAATACTGAAATAATACTTTTTGTAATGTGTAAACTTAATATTGTATATAAATGTATTATTCTGGCACTTAATGAAGATTTTTCCTTTTCTTACCCCTTAAAGTAAGAAAAATAAAAAAGTAAGATATAAGTTAGACTATCTGTTCCTTTTAAGTACTTAATGTAAATTTCATATTAATTTTCAGGTTGAAATACTACAGTTTTTCCTAAGCCAATGTCCTCTTCCTAGTGAAAAAAAATCACCTTTTAAAATATTATACATATATATGTATGCCTTTGTTTTATGGTGTATATAACATTTGTAATGAACTAGAACATAATTTGTAAATTAAGTTCATATATTTTGTCATAGTCCATCAAAACGTTAAAGATGATTGTCTTGCAGAATAGTCTCTGTTTTTTGTCTAACTATTACTTTCCATCTAACCTTTTTTAACACCTACTGGGTAACAGGTACTGTGCTGTATCCTGGGGAATGCATGTATCGATAATACTGCCCTAGCAGAACTCAGTCTCCCGGAAAGAGAAATTTGTACAATTATTTATGATGTGAATAATGTATTAAATACTATTTAGGTTAAACCATATGACATTATAGATAACTATCATTTACTTATAAAAAAATGGCAGTTGGATATGATCCAAATAATATGTTTAACATCCTTAATTTCTCTTAACTGTCCTAGAATTTTCTAACATTAATGTGTCCTTTCATTGAACAAGGATAGTTAACTCCCAGAATATAAATAGTATCACTACTAAATAATTTTATTTAATTATTCATTTTGTACTAAGTTGATCATAGGAATTATAGGGTCAAATTATTACTATAATTTATGGTTTTCCCTAGCAAAAAATACATCTTATATCTAACAACTTCTAGATCAATAAATAGTTAATCCCAAACTTTTCATTTATTTTGCCTGTGCAAATATTTTCACATATGCTCTTTCCATCTCCACAACATACTATAACTTAAGTCAACCCAATCAGGATTTTCCCCTTGTTTTATAAGAGGAATTGCAGAAACATAATTTTGTTTATTTTTTTCCTAAAATATGAACGTTTTCAGGAGAAATTCTAGTAACTGCAATGCTAGGTCCCTTTGGCTGCTATCTCTTCCTGATTTGGCACTGTTTTAAATTCTCCTGCAGAAATTCTGGCTGCTGGCCTCTGTAGCACATGGCTTGCCAGCCACAGAACAAAGTAAGATATAATTGCTATTTAATAATTTCCAAAGATAAATTTTGTATTGCAGTTTGCTCTCTTTGATGAGTTGTGGCCTTGAAAATGGCACAGCACAGAGATAGTCTATTTTCATCTAAATTGAATTAGTAATCCAGATGCAATTTAAACTACCCAAATAATAATAAACGATGTGTCTCCTAATATTAATGTCTCTATTGTGATTGCAAAATAGCATAATTAATCTTTGGATTATTTTTAAACTATAATAATATTGGTTCGCTAAACTAAGACAGTGTATATGTCTTCATTTCATTCATCACAGATATGAAGGACAGAAATTCCAAAAGTCCAAGAAAGCAGATATTAGTGACTTAGGAGAAATAACAATCTATTTAATAAAAAAGAAATGAAGGAGCTCTAACTGGATAAAGCCTGTCACTCACCAAGAAGGAAGAGCACATTTTATGTAGACTTGACAAGGCCAAGCAGAAAGTGCATTGTGTTTCTAGACCGTGTATCCAGGACATGACGGAAAAACTGCCAAGACTCATCACACCTGCTGACAACTACCCATGCCTGCTGATTCATGTGAGTGTGAATGATGCCATCAGAATAAACATGCAAACCATTTTTAGAAGCCATGCTGTCCTAGGCAGAAAGCTAAAGGGCTCGTGGGACACAGGTGTTGTTTAAAACTCTTCCTCCCATTCATTGTGTGAGTTAGGAATGGAAGAAATGAGGAGCAGCTGGTTGTATAAGTGGTGGCAGAATCATGATTTAAGATACCCAAATTGGTAAGCATTAGTTAAGTATAGACAACATTATTATATGAACAGGAAAGAGTATTATTTCTCTAGGGAATTGCTAACCAAATTCAAAGGATTTTTTCTTTTTTTTTAAGAATTGTTTATTTGGGATCCAGAAGGTGGTGTGGTGGTTAAGGTGCTGGACACTTCCACATGGCTGACAATGGTTTGGGTCCCGGACCTGGTGGCTTGCTTTCTCACTGTCTCTCTTTCTTTCTCTCTCTGTCTCTCTCTGATCAAATTAAAATGAATGAATGGATGAATAAAATTAAATAATTTTTTTTTGTCAAAAAATAATTGTTTGTTTATTTATTTATTTATCTTAATTTGACCAGAGAGAGAAAGAAAGAGAGGAGGAAAGTGAGAAAGCAAGTTGCCAAGTTCGGGACTTGAATTTCAGTCACTTATGTAAAGTCCAGCACCTTAACCACCATGCCAACTGCGAGCCCCAAATTCAAATGATTTTAAAGTAAAATTTATGAGAAGAGGAAAATAATATCAAAATATTACAAATGAATATAAAGAAATAGATATGCTACAGAAAGTAAAACATAGGGTGTTTCCCCAGGTGTTCATAGGAGAACATAACTGCATTACACAATACTGGTGTCTTCAGGTATCTTTATATCAATACCTATGTCCTCAGGTAACTTCATATCAACAGCCACGGTATTATAACAGAAAAGAATCTGTGTGTGTGTGTGTGTGTGTGTGTGTGTGTACACATGTGTATGTGTAATGGCAAAGGAAAATTGAGGAATTTAATATTAGAATGCAGCAATTCAAGTGTATGCTTTCATAGAAGAAATAAGTCTGGTGTGTGTGTGTGTGTGTGTGTGTGTGTGTGTGTGTGTGTGTGTTTTGGAGAGGTTTTGCTATAGGGCACGTGTGCTCACCAGAGAGACAGAAAGTAAGAAATCACCCCCCCCCCCAGGGGGGATGGCCATGCCGCAATCCCTTCTCCTCCATTCTCCTCACACGATCTTGGGCACGCACATGCATGCACATGCACCCAGCATCAGTTTAAGTCACCAGGCCTGGGACTCAAACCACAGTCGACTACATGAGAGTCCAGCAACATAGCCATTATGCCAACTGCTGGTCCGAAGAAACAAGTCTGTGAGAAAGCAGTATAGATGAAAATGAAATCTTATTTGCTGAGGTGAAAATGTGAAGGGGGCAGAATGTTGATAACAAAAGTAAACTCAAATGCAAGTGGCGCCTTTTGTAAGGGCGATATAAACTACCCTGTTAGGTGATTTAAATAGAAGATTATTTCACAATAACATTTAAAACTGCTAGAGATTAATTAAACAAAGTATAAGAAGGGGGCAGGGAAAAGAGCATACAAAACTCTTAGATGCGTTACTCAACTAAAGAAGTTAATTTCTTTGTTTGCCTAGAAATTTAATGCCTGAAGAAGCAATAAAGTTACTTTGGATCAATAAAAAGAAGCTTGTGGTGAAGGTGGGATAATGAAAGTCCATGAGTATAACTTACCATGCTGACATTCAGGATCATCTTGAAGAAAGATGGTTAGGAGATGAGAAGTATGGTATAAAATTACAAATGTAGCTCATTCTCTAAGAAATCAGATTTCTAAACTTACAGAAAACAGAAAGACCCAAGATTCTTATACAGTAAGGTAGCTCAATCAGAAAGGATTAAAATGGAGTCCTTTGAATATTGAAATCTTACTATAGGAAATGACCTGAAAAGGAAGAAACTGGGAATCATCTAAAAAATGTACTACATAGGAAGCATCCTGAAGAGTTAAGGCTTTAAAAGGACATTTACAAAAGACAGAAAAGAAAGAATAGGGCTAAGAAATTTTTCTTATTTTTAGTTTTGTAATTGGAATGAAATTTTGAGGCTAGTTCAAAGAAAACTAAATTTTATAATGTGATGAGGTGTGTGTGTGTGTGTGTGTGTGTGTGTACATATGTGTATGTGTAATGGCGAAGGAAAATTGAGGAATTTAATATTAGAATGCAGCAATTCAAGTGTACGCTTTCATAGAAGAAATAAGTCTGGTTTGTGTGTGTGTGTGTGTGTATGTGTGTATGTGTGTGTTTTGGAGAGGTTTTTGCTATAGGGCACGTGTGCTCTCCAGAGAGACAGAAAGTAAGAAATCACCTCCCCACCCCCTCCCCACCCCCAGGGAGGATGGCCATGCCGCAATCCCTTCTCCTCCATTCATATTGCCCATTTATTCATAAGTAAAATGTTCCTCGATTCATCTCAATAAGAATAACAGTCTTCCTTTTTTTTTTCTTTTTCTTGGAGAGGTTTTTGCTATAGGGCGCGTGCACTCACCAGAGAGACAGAGAGAGACAGGGAGACAGAAAGTGAGAAATCACCCACCGGGGTGGGGGGGGGGGGAGGTGGCCACGCCGCAATCCCTTCTCCTCCATTCTCCTTTCACAATCTTGGGCATGCAAACACATGTGCCCGGCTTGAGTCTAAGCCACCGGGTCCGGGACTCGAACCATTGTCAACTACGTAGGAGTCCAGCAACAAAGTCATTATGCTAACTGCTGGTCCCCTGGTCTTCCTTTTTAATGTGCATAACTACCTGTGCTTTTTAACCAATAATTCTATTGGTAACGAGCAATAAATTGCCAGGACCCTCACACTCAACTGCTTGCTGTTGAGCAAAAGCCCAGTTTAAGTAATGCGCTGCGGAAGAGCAGCTGAATCTAACATAGCTATCCCAGTTCAAATCCCGATTCTGGCTGGCTGGAGAAACACTGGGCATACACACGGATGACCACGATCTGATAGGCTGGAGGACTGGAAGAAGGGCATCAGATATGACCAGATCCTATGGAGGGTGCTCATCTCTCTGTCTCTCTCTTGTTCTCTCTCATGTATGTGCATACATACTCTATTGTGAATTTTAAAATAAACAAACAAAATTCCCACTTACGTAGCTGACTCTTGAGAGGGTATTTCTATGTGGTATGAGGGCAATTTACTCTCATCTACTCCCTAAACTGGATAAATTTAAAACAGTTACGTCTAAAATCTAGATCTGGGTTATAATTCTTTTCACTACTAATATTATAGATACGTTTTCATCAATTTAAAGTTGATGTTATATCTTCAGCTGTTTCAAAACTGAAAAAACTCTATGAAGAATATTACTAAGATCATGTTGCTTAATGTTCTTGATATAAGCATTTCTTTAATACATATGTCATAGAACATGAAAAAATCATTTTTTCAAGTACACTAACATAATATTTCCATTTAATTATCATGGAAATTGCATATATTTTGTTAGTGTTTTTTTTTTTTCTTATCTGCAAGGAGCCTTAAAATTAAATTTGTACTCAGAGTAAGCAACTATAATGACTATGTAGTCTTTGTCTTAAGTAACTCTTACTTTTAAATTGCCTTTAAAGCAAGGGAAACATATAGATGTGACAGGACCTACCATGTAAGTCAACTGGTATCACAAATTAAATTTAGGACTAGTGTGATTGTTAAACACTAGGAGAATAGTAAACAACAAAATTCTTATTTTGAGGCAAAAAAAACAAGGTTTAGAAAGGAGAAAACTATGGGAAAAAGCCTTCGAAGGCCAAAATGGAGAAGCATTGGGAAAATAGCTATTATTTTATACTAGCTGGTTTAAGTAAGTTTCTGGGTTCAAGTGAACTAAATCTCACTGTGGTGAGAAATTTTTTAAATAAAATAACAAGGTCCTGCTAAGATACTAAAACCTATAAGAATATAATAAATTTGATTTTTGCAGAAATATAAGGTATATTCTGATAATCATCCCAAAGTTTTATATTATTAGTAGCTTTTAGCCTCAGTAGAATGCTAAAGAGAGGCAGTGATCACAAAGGCTATTAAGAACACTGTAGTAATATCAAGTATTGACCTTGGAATTAGGTAGATCTAGGTGAAATCTTGCCTCTGCTATTTAATAGCTGTTGACCTTGGGCAATATTTGACCTGGGTAAAGAAAACTCATATATAGGAAGCATTCAAGTTATAGCACACTAATTTTATTTGCTTTTTCAAGGCAGTTATGGGTTATTCTACATCTATGGTTTTAAGAGTTATCAGATGCAAAGGGATCACAGTTTGGCAGAAAGATGGTTTTAAAATGAAAACGTTAGCGATAGAAATGAAAAAGAAATCTTATCTGAACTTCTCTTATCTGACTAAAACAGTATTTTGAAAAATATAGCAACCATTAACCTTTGTCCAAG
Source organism: Tupaia tana (assembly GCA_026018925.1). Lineage (NCBI taxonomy): Eukaryota > Metazoa > Chordata > Mammalia > Scandentia > Tupaiidae > Tupaia > Tupaia tana. The sequence continues at coordinate 44,259,180 of JAKSZU010000002.1, read as the reverse complement.
GGAGGTTTCCGAGTTCAGCTGCCTTGGAGACAGAAGGCCTCCTTTCATTAGCATAAAAAAAAAAAAAACAATAAAATGCCTTGTATACTTTCCTACTAAAGTCCTAAATCTAAAACAAAGACAAAAAAAAATCCTTTTTTTTGTTAAAAAGCTATATAAACTTGGAGCCAGCAGATGGAGTGGTGGTTAAAGGCGCTGAATTCCCACATGGGTGACTACGGTTCGAGTCCTGAACCTGTTGGCTTGCTGTCTCACATTCTCTCTCTCTCTCTCTCTCTGATCAAATTAAAATTTAAAAATGTATAAGTAAATAAAGTTAAATAAAATAATTCTTGGAAAAAAGCTATATAAACTATTATTTCTGATTATGCAGTTACTCATAACTGAGTTATTTCTACATGTTTGCAATAATATATAAATATTGTCTTTTCTCCTGCTCATTTGTCTATTGTCAGTGAATTCTTAGGCTCTCAATCATCTGAACTTAAAAAAGGCAAGGGAAGTTTTCCTCCTAACAAATAAATTCTGCAGACAGATGTATCTGGATTTTAATAGGGAATTATGTGTAAACTCTGGTAATAAATGTTCAACTTGGGTGTATTCCTTATTATTTGAATATGCAATGATTCTGGACTCTACTTCTTATTACTATCACCAGTGAATTTTTAAGAATTCCAACACAATGTCCAGGAGGTGGAATGGTGGTTAAGGCACCGGATTCCCACATGGCCGACTATGTGATTTAAATCCTAGAGCCGGTGGCTTGAAAATCACTCTGGTGTTTGTGCATGAATGCTTAAAATCCTGAGAGCAACATGGAGAGGGACTGCAGCATAGCCATCCCCACTCAGGGGTGATTGTTCACTTTCTCTCTCTCTCTCTCTCTCTCTCTCTCTCTCTCTCTCTCTCTCTCTCTCTCTCTCTCCCTCCCTCCCTCCCTCCCTCCCTCTCTCTGTCTCTCTCCAGAGAGCACATCTGCCCTATGACCAAAAGAAAAAGGTAGGAGAAAATGTTATATTCACAGTTTTAAAAGTAAAATAAAAATAACCACTGAATCAATAAAGAACACAGTGGTACTTAAGAACATTATTCTCTTCCATTTTTTGCTTTTTTTTAAAATCAGTATCAATAGTAATGAATATTTTTGTTTCTCATCTACTATACACTGTACTAAGCTTTCTACATGCTAATTAATCCTCACAGCTATCTCAGAAGCAACCAATGTGATGCTGTTTTACAGCCAAAGAACCACTCAGATACATTTAGTGACTTGGAAAGGGTAAGTCAGCTTGGAGAACAGAGGTTTAACATCATAACCTATTAACTACCACATAGCCACAGCAGGTCTGGACTAGAATGGCTCTGCTAAAAAACTGCTGGAAATTTAGAACCCAGCTTTGAGTCTAAATATGAATTTTCAACCAGGTGAGGGTGGAAGCTTGCTTCTTCAGTTCACATTATATTACCCTAGAACACGATATTGTTTGGGGTGGGGTGGGGGGGGGAAATTTATGATATTAATATTTCATTCTAAACTAAAATGTTCATTAGAGGCCTTTATCTAAAAGGCTTCTTAGGAATTGGGACAAGGGGTTGGTAATAATAAAAAAAGGAGACTCATTGCTCTTGAACAAAAGATTTAACAGTTAAAGGCCAGTAGGTGGTGTGATAGTTACATCACTGGACTCCTACATGAATAACTGCAGTTCAAGTCCCAGAACCAGTGGCTTGAAAAATCACACCAGGCATGTGTGTGTGTGTGCCCAAAATCCCAGAAGGAGAATGGGGGAGAAAGTATTGCAGCATGGTCATCCCTCTTAGCTGGGGGCAGGCGGAGGGTGTGATTTCTCACTTTCCCTCTCAGTGCCTCTGTCTCTTTCTCTCTAACAAGTGCACATGTGCCCTGTGGCAAAATCCTCTTAAAAAAAAGAAAAAAAAAAAGATTTAACTGTTCCACTGTACTTTTTTTTAGAGAGAGATTTTTGTTTAGGGCAGGTGTACACTCACCAGAGAGACAGAGAGAGACAGATACAAAAAAACAATAAATCACCCCTCAGAGGGGATGGCAATGCCACAATCCCTTCTCTTCCATTCTCATCTTGGGATCTAGAGCATGCACGCACATAGACCCAGCATGAGTTTTAAACTACTTTGTCCAGGATTAAAACCTTGGTCAGCAATGTGGGAGTCCAGCAACGTAACTGTTATATCATCTGCCGGTACCAATGGTCCCACTGTACTTTTCTATTTAGATGACAGCTTTCAGAAAATTATGATAAATTTCCAGTGAAACATAATACATATGAAAAAAAAAATGAAACAACGAAACAAAACAAAACAAAACAAAAAACACCATATTGCATACTGACAAACTGGAGGGAGACTGACCAGGAACAGTGCAGGGACCTGTTTAAGTAGGTTAGAGAAGAAACATCTACCATGCAATGGAAATAGTGACATTTGTTCTTTCCGGGCTTAAAGAATATTTTAAAAATACAACCTACCCTCAATTTATTTACATGATTTTTAAAAATTTATATATATATATATATATATATATATATATATATATACACATATATATATATATATATATATATAAAATTTCAGAATATTTTTAAATTTTAGTTACTATGGCATCTCTTCATTTAAGAAAATTAGATAAATTAAATAAATTAAGTTATAAGTTTCCATTAAAAGAAAATATTCAGCAGTGAGATGGTGGCACAGTGGCAATGCAACTGGACACTTATGGGAGTCTCCGGTCATATCCTGGGACCACCCTGTACACAGTAGGCATGCATACGCCCATGATCCAGGCTAGCTAGATATGAACTGCAGTGTCTTTCTCTCTCTCTCTCTTTCTCTCTTTCTGTCTCTCATGGAAAAAGTAAATAAGCTTATAAACTTAAAAGATAGATAGATAGATAGATAGATAGATAGATAGATAGATAGATAGATAGATAGATGATAGATAGATAGAAGATGCCCAGAGGTGAGGTTATTGCCCAAGCTCCTTGAGCCAGTTGATGACAGTCTGAGCTAGAATCTGAGTGTGAACTCACAATACACTGCTATTTTACTCGTCACAGTGGCACAATGTCTTCCATACAGACTCTGGACAATTCTGAAGCCCATATAAACAGCAGACCTGCTTTAAGATAGATTAAATAATGTAATAACATAAATTTACAGAATTATTTTAAATAGATATACTCTCCAATCACCAACTAAAGGCCTATGTGACTTATTGATCTCCAGGTTTCCCTGTGGCAGAAACAGGGCAGTGAAATCAATAGCATGCAATCGTCCACTTGAAGATAAAAATGCTCTATTCAGTTGAGGCACTTGACATATTCAAAAAACATCTTATTGTGACTGTGGCATTTTGTACATAGTCAAGAATCAGAAATAATTTAACCATGTAAATAATATATCAGGCTCTTGCCTTAATTGGCAGTTTCGTAAACAGACTCTCAGGGAATGATAAGCATCTGTGAATAGAGGAGAGGCGTTTTACATCTACGCACCACGCAGACTGCTGTACCTAAAGAGAAAGCTTTCGGACTCTTGCCTCTGCTATCTCTCTAAGCACAGTCCCAGTTTCTATTTTACTTCACAGTATTTATCACCACTAATATAGTGTTATATTGTGTCTGTTTATCCCTTTTTTTTGAGTGCTAGTGGCATCTACTGGGTGAAGCCCAGAGATGCTGCTTAATGGTCTACTTTGCACTGGACAGTCCCTCACAACACAGAATTATCAAGTCAAATCATCAATAGTGCCTCAGTTGAAAAACTTTTCTCTATAATGTAAACTCTGTGAAAACAGAGACTTTATTTCTTTAGCTTAATGATGATAATATCTCAAAAGGTGAAGAGGGCAGGGGTCCAAAAAGCTGTGAGAACAGGGTGGGTGGGAACACCAGAACAACTTTAAGGAGAAAAACACAAAACTGAAGTTAGCACTATGCCATCTAAGCATAATCTTAAAAAATAGTCAGAAATTGTCATGTGCGACTAACCTCCTGAGAATCTATTTTACATAATTTTTATAAATTAAGTTTGTCTCAATTTCCTTCTATAGAGGAAAAAAAAAAAAAAAAAAACAGAAGCCCTTATCAGGATCCTCATGCCCTGATCCTGTCCCCTACCAGCCCTGCAGCTAGCCAGCATGTTCTGGTAGAACAAGGACACAAATCTATGGACATAAACCCATGGACATTGTATCGTTTCCAACATCACACAGCAGCAGTCTTACTGCCAATACCATAACTGAGCCAACTGCACATAATTTTAAACTATTTTCAAAAATGAATAAAACAGGGACCAGCAGCGTAATGGCTATGTCGCTGGGCTCCCACGTAGTCGACCGCAGTTCGCATCCCGGACCTGGTGGCTTAAAACTCACGCCGGGCATGTGTGCGTGCGTGCCCAAGATCCCAAGAGGAGAATGGAGGAGAAGGGATTGCGGTGTGACCATCCCCCTTGGAGGGTGATTTCTCACTTTCTGTCTCTCTGTCTCTCTCTGTCTGTTTGGTGAGCGCACACGGCCTATAGCGAAAACCTCTCCAAAAAAAAAAAAAAATGAATAAAACAAGAAATAATTTTTAAGAGGTTTTTTTTTTGTTTGTTTTGTTTTGTTTTGTTGTTGCTATAGGGCACTTGCACTCCCGCGGACAGACAGAGAGAGAGAGATAGAAAGGGACAAATCACCCCCCCCCCAGGGGGGATGGCCACGCCACAATCCCTTCTCCTCCATTCTCCTCTAGTATTTTGGAGATGCATGCACACACACGGTGTGAATTTTATGCCGCCCGGTCCAGGACTGGAGCCATGGTTGACTACGTGGGAATCCAGTTACATAACCATTACACCATCTGCTGGTCCCAACAAGAAATAATTTTAATGGAATATATTTGTGTGTAAGTAATTTTTTAAAGAATTATTTATTTAATTCCATTTGTTATTATTATTATTATCATCATCATTTTTTAATTTGACCAAAGAAGAAGAGAAAGGGAAAAGGACAAAGGGATCTGTCAGGTCCTGGACTTTAACTGTGGTCATTCATGTGGAAATCCAGCACCTCTAACCACCATGCCACCTGCCAACCCAGTGTAAGTCATTTTTAAGGTTATCAATTATATTATTTATTGCCTGTAATGGTATTATAATTTACAACTCTTCCTAACAGTTTAATTTTAAAATTACAGATGAAGAGTTCTCTGTTTCTTTTCTCTTGAAAAAAGTTTAAAAGACATACATATAAATATCCATATTTTTAGACCTGATACTTATGAGTAATAGTTCACTTAATTATTTGCATCCTAAAAATACTGTTGACATTGGAAGATGTTCATGACTTTACTCAGTTCAGATGTGGACTGATTTTTGCCCAGCGTCTTCTTCAACAGTGGACCATCTGATGCACTGGGTACAGCTAAAGTAGATCTACAGCCTATGAGAAAGCATTCTGCTGGCAGATGCAAAAAGCAATATAGCAATAAAAGCAATAAGAGTTAAATCTCTCATTAAAACATAACACAACCTAAAGATCAAATATAGTCATGGTTTTGGTACATGCTTCACCATTATACCATTTTTCTAGACTGTGATATTTCTAAAATAGTTTATAAATGTTTACATGTTAAATACAATAGGAGCAAAGAACAAAGATACCTCCAGTGCTTCCCTCTTCTGTTCATTAAATACTGATGTGTTCATATTAAATTCTTTATTCCTACATTCTGTATCTCTACATTCTCTATGTAGAAATTCTGAGCCACTCACAATAAATAAGCCCCAGACATCTGGTCCTCAGACCTGCACTGCTCAAACTTCATATACCTAAGCCTGAAGCCATTATCTTTCTTCAAAACATTTTCCTTCATTTTCTCTCTCTTCGTAAATGATGCACCATAAGTATATTTGCAAAAACTGGAAACTTGGTTATCATTTGACCCCTCCTTCTTACTGTTTCCTTATGTCAAGATAATCTCTCTATATATTTAAAAACTCCCCGCTTTCTTCTCCATAAAGACTAGTTGAGACCAAACCACAATTTCTAACTATAATACTACCTTTTTCTCCTTCTCTGCCTGATGATCTTTTGTATTTTATCGGATTGCTTTATTCCCCTCCTTACAATTCATCAGTGGCTCCCCACTATCCTCGAAACAAAGTCTAAAATTGTTCATTGTCTTTCAATGCCCTTTGGCATCTTCTTTGTCCTTTTTCTCACATTCTGCCCCTCCCCCAAAACCTTTACAGTTTTTTGTGATGGTTAATTCTATATGTGAACTTGACTAGGATATAGGTGCCCAAGCCCCTGAACCTTTACAGTTTTCTGTGATGATTAATTCTCTGGGTGAACTTGACTAGGGTACAAGTTGCCCAAATATTTAGACAAACATTAATCTGGGTATGTCTTTGAAGTGGTTATTAGATAAGATAACTTTTGAATTGGTAGACAATAGACACAATAAAGAAAATTGCCCTCCTTAATGTGGGTGGATCTCCATAGTCAGCTGACAACCTGAGAAGAACAAAAAAACGGACCCTCCCAAAACTAAGAGGGAGCTCCTCTAGTTTGACTGCCCTGACTTGGGACATCAGTGTTTTCCTGCTTTTGGACTCTAAGTAAATTATCAGCTATTGCATACTGAATGTGCCAGTTTTTAGATTAGAAGTACAACGCTGGCTTTCTTGAATCTTCAGCTTGCCAACTACAATCTCAGGATGTCTGACTCTCCACAATTGTTTGATCCAATTTTTTATAATATATTAGGGGACTTTGAAATTTCATGCAAAATACATATTATGAAAAAACTATGCATGGACTTCAGATATTTTTGCAACAAAATAAATACATGCTTTAATTTTATTTTTTTGCAAGAACTCTTTGAAGTACCTTCATATATTACTTGTTGGTACTGTTTTTCTGGAAAACTCTGATTAAAATAGACTTTAGTACCAAGAGTATGGTACTACTGTTTTATATATATATATATATATATATATATATATATATATATACCTAAACATGTGGCATGTGGAAGGAGCTTTGGAACACAGTAATGGGTACAGGCTGAAAGAGTTTTGAGGTACATGTTAGAAATATAATCATTAAGGGCAATTCTGGTGAAGTCTCAGATGCAAATGAAAACATGTTATTAAATACTGGAGTTACTGTGATCATTATATAGAGGCAAAAAAACCAACTAAACTGTGTTTTAGGATTTTTAAAGGTAGAATTTATGATGATGAAACTTGAATATTTAGCTGAGAAAATATCTAAGCAAAGTGTTGAAGGAGTAGCTAGCTTGGTTCTTTGTAATTACTTAAAATAAAATGCAAAAAGAGAGAGATAAACTAAAGAAGGAACTTGTTAAGCTAAAAGTAACCACAACTAGAATTCTTGGAGAATTCTCATCCTATTTGTTTTGCAAAACGGAGAATAGTTGCTTTAAAGAGAACACTGGCTGACAACCATGTAAGAGAGATCATGGATGCTGCAGTTTGAAAGTGTCCAACAAAGTTTGTATGTCGACAACTTAATCCCCAATGCAACAGTACTGAGAGGTGGGACTTTAAATAGGTCATTATTAGGTCATGAGGGCTCAGTCCTCACAAATAGATTGATTTCATAACAGCAGCAGTGGATTCATTATCTCAAGAGTGGTTTTGTTATAAAAGTCAGTTTGATCCTTCTTTGTTCTTGCATGCTCTCTTATCGTGTGATGCCTTTTGACATGTTATGACATAGCAAGGTAGCCCTCACCAGATGAGGCCCCTCTATCTTGGACTTCCCAGCCTCTAAAAACATGAGCCAAATGAACTTCTATCGTTTATAACTAGCACAATCTGTGGTAAAGAAGAATAAAACAATTAAAACAATCACCCTTCCAGCAGAGGCTGAGGATGGAGACAGGACTATTACAACAAAGATGTGATAAGTTTGAACTAAATGCAACAAAGAAAGTGGGATAAAATGAAGAAAGACTAACGGGCCTTTTTGGATTTTACAGGAAAAAGACCCTATGAGCTATCTGTGCTATTTTTCATGAAAGAGGAAAAATAACTCTGAAGGTGATTTGGAGATCATCAGGGATACAAAGTGTAGAGCCATCACCTTAGTTTAAAAAAACTGGAGGCCTTGGGAACCAGCAGTTAGCGTAATGGCTATGTCGCTGGACTCCCACGTAGTCGACCGCGGTTCGCGTCCTGGACCCGGTGGCTTACAACTCACGCCGGGCGCGTGTGCGTGCATGCCCAAGATCCCGAGAGGAGAATGGAGGAGAAGGGATTGCGGCGTGACCACCCCCCCTGGGGGGTGATTTCTCGCTTTCTGTCTCTATGTCTCTCTCTCTCTGTCTGGCGAGCGCACGCGCCCTATAGCGAAAAACCTCTCCAAAAAAAAAAAAAAAACTGGAGGCCTCCACGTAGAGCTTTAGGGGTGTTACCTGGTGCCTTGAGAGTGATATCCCCACCTGGGAGAACCACAGGTGGAAGGATCACTGTCATAGTAAGTACAGCAGGCAGTTAATGACCTGGAGTCTCATCCTCAAGCCTAAGATTTAGTGGAATTTGCTTTGTAAGTTTTGGCTTCTTTTAGAATCCTTCACCCCTCCCTTCTTTCCTATTTCTCCCTTTCAAATGAGAATGTTTGCCTTATTTCTGTTCCACCATTGTACTTTTGGAAGCACATAACTTGTTTGTTTTCACAGGTTCATAGTTGGAGAAAAAATTTTCCTAAGGAAGGACAAATCACACCTTGGAGTCTCACTACATCCTGATAAAGATGATATTTAGATAAGATTCTGGACTGTAGACTTCAGTTGATACTGGAATGAGTTAGAATTTTGGAACTGTTTGGGTGGAATGAATACATTTTGCATACGAGGACATGTTTGGGGGTGGATAGTAGATGAAATGCTATAGAACTGAATTTTGTTCTCCCAAAATGCATATGTTGAAGCCCTAATCTCTGCTGTGATGGTATAAAGAAATGGGACCTTTGGGAAGCAATTAGGGTTGGATGAGGTCATGACAGTGGAGTCTTCACGATGAGGTTAGTACCCTTTCAAGAAGAGATCCCAGAAAGCTTGCACTCTCTCTCCCTCCACCATGTAAGGATATGACAAGAAGGTAGCTATCTGCCTGTCGGGAATAAAACAGGATGGTGATGAAGACACAGAGAGGGGGAGTTTGCAATCAAGCAGAACCTAGCAGACTTTAGCAAAGAATGTAAGTGAGGAGTTTTGAGCAGGAAAGCTCAGATTTGCTTCATTCTTCAAAGGGTAATTTAAGAACAATATTTGGATTTGTCGGTGTTGCTTTGATGCAAAAACAAACCCTTACAATTGCTTTACATATTAATAGAGGGGCCGGTAGGTGGCATGGTGGTTAAGGCACTGGACTGCCGCATGGCTGAATGTGGTTCGAGTCCCAGACCACGCAGTTTGCTTTCTCTCTCTCTCTCTCTCTCTCTCTCTCTCTCTCTCTCTCTCCCCCTCTCTGGTCAAATTAAAAAATAACAATGATAACAAATAAAATTGTTTTAAATTGATAAATAAAATAAATATTAGTAGAAAGTTACCAAGAATCTTCTTTATTGAAGAAAAGAAGTAAGATTACATTTACTTAACACAAATAATCTCAAGTAAAGTGATAGCTCCTTCCTGAAAATAGAACCTAATTAGTTAAAGAAATATACCATTTCCTTTACCTCAAAACAAACCCTGGAACTCTACCCTTAATCAAATTTATATATTTCATTTAAAGACCCAAATCGGACGTTAATTTTTCTCATCCATAACAAAGAAAATGCATCATTCCAAAGAACTGAATTATTTAAAATAAGTCTAATATAAAAGGAATAAACAAAATATGGAGCAATTATCACACTAGGAAAAGAATGATGTAGAAATGTGTATGTGTGTGTTCAAACACAAATAACTGAAAAATGCTATATAAAATTTTTGTATTCAGAGTTTCTATTTTTTGTAATGTTCAATATATACAAGTTACTACCCATTTTAAGATGATGTAGTGAATATTATTATGGCTCTCTAGGCTCTTAATCTTACTATTTAAAAATAATTTGATACTCAAAGGAAAACTATGTATTGTCTACATAGCACTTTTGGTTTGGGCAAGCTAAAATTTCTATTTTATAGGAGATAGTTTAAAAGTTATAAATTGGGACCAGCAGATAACATAATGGTTATGTCATTGGACTCTCATGTAGTCAACTGTGTTTGAGTCCTCAACCTGGAGGTTTAAAACTCATGCCAGGTGCATGTATGTAAGTGCCCAAGATTCTGAGAGGAGAATGGAGAAGAAGGGATTGCAGCATGATCATACCCCCATGGGGGAAAGGGGGTGATTTATTGCTTTGTTTCTCTCTACCTCTCTATGGTGAATGCATGCGCCTCATAGCAAAAATTTCTCTTAAAAAAGTTCTAAATCATAGGTAACTAATCTACCTACAAATTCTGTCTTCTCTAGTAGAGGTTCCAGTTGACTTGTGTACTCTTCCTTGTAGAAAAGTTTTACCTTCATTTGAATGTTACTAGTCTATAAATGCGTTTGTTCTTTGCATTCTTTTTTGAACTGATTATAATATTTATTGGTTCATCAGAAAAGTCATGATGCACTTTTGCATAGAAAAACACATCATAACTTTTCTGATGATCCAATGTTTAGTTCTCTAGAGTTAAAATATTTAATATGTATTAATTTTTATATATGAGAGTCATGCTTTTTATCTTTGTTATTATTTATTTATTTATTTATTTGAGAGGTTTTTGCTAAAAGACGTGGGCACTCGCCAGAAAGACAGAGAGAGACAGAGAGACAGAAAGTGAGAAATCACCCCCCAGGGGGATAGCCATGCCACAATCCCTTCTCCTCCATTCTCCTCTCAGGATCTTGGGCACGCACGCACACGTGCTCGACGTGAGTTTAAGCCATCGGGTCCAGGACTCAAACCTCAGTCAACTATATGGGAGTCCAGTGACAGCCATTATGCCAACTGCTAGTCCCTATCTTTTTTATTTAAACATGATTATCTATTCTGAGACCTACATAAAAGGAAGGTTCAGGTAAGCCACTGTGAAAGAAACCTTATATAGAAATATTTTTGCCATATTTCTTTCCAGTTTTTCATTCTAAAATTTATATTGTATTTCATTACATAGTCTTCGAAATTGCTTCTAAGTTGTATATTCATGCCTACCTTTCTTTCCCAATTATTATGATCTTGGACAGAAACTTTCCATAAACTTTATTTTCATCCTTCCTAAAGTTCTTAGTACAAAGATATTTTGATGGTAAGTTCTCTCTGTAGCATTCACTAGAAAAGCAACAGAGTAATTGAGGGCAGAGATGAGAAATAAACAAAGGAACCAAAACAGTTCCTTTGGCAATCAGGTTAGGTCGAGAATTGCCCATTGATCAAAGAATCACAATTTCACTTTTAGTTTAAATATATTCCTTCCTAAAGATGAGTAATGCTCTAGTCACTGCTTGGATAATTTCTGAGACATGTTTGCTACTGGGACTGAAACTGCGTGGAAGCACTTGAAGATCTGCTTGTAAAGAAAGTTGAAGAACTATGAATAGTAATCAATCATCTGCTTTGCATTTCAAAGCAATAAGATTTGATAACACTTTGAAGATGAACATTCAAGTAAATTGCAGTATGTGAGGAGCATAGTTTACTAACACTTCAGAATCAAAATAACCCCCCCTTCTTTCACTTGCTTTACTATTAACTTCCCATTCTTATTTCAAATCCTGGTTGAGTCTCTCTCTCTCTCTCTCTCTCTCTCTCTCTCCTTCTCTCTCTTTTCTGCTTCTTATCTTACTCCTGACTAGTTGTGAAATGTCTCTCTCTCTCTCTCTTTTTTCTTTTTTTTCCCTTTTGATTTTTCTGCTGTTCCCCATCCTTTCTCCTTTTCTCCCTCTCCTGTTTTATTCTCCCCCTCCTACTTTTTTCTTCCCTTCTGCTCTCACTTTCACTTGTTTCTTTACTTCTGACCTATAACAAGAATGGTGGTAGTTAGGAGGGGGAAGGAATGAGGCGAAAGGTGATTTACACACATCTGCCCACATCAATGGTTTAATATTCACTAATAAAACCAATTATTGTATAATAACTTTCTGTTGGCACTATTCCTTTTACTTCAGTAGTCCTGAGTAGAAAGAGAAGACGCAATTTAAAGATTCAGTGAGAAAGTAAATAAACTCCCACCAAGATCCCCAACCTTGAATTCATGAGGCCATCTTCTGGCTGCTTCACAAAATAGGACCAGAGCATGTTTTATTCTACGTGCTCTTAATTTTTATGTCAGTCTTGGTGCCCTTCTTATAGACACACAATTGCACGAACATGGTTTAACACATGACTTTTACTCCTGTGTGATATTCTGTTGACTTATTCTGCTCTCTAGGAATCAGGAACTCTTAAAAGAAAACTCTTTTCTGCCTTGGATTTAGACATGATATAGTGCATCTACATATCTGGATTCTGCAGAAGTAAATTACATTTTTCTCTAAGGAAATGAAAAATAAGCTAATAAAAGACTGCCTAGTTTACTCCTACTTAATATTACAAAAACTTCTAAATGACATTTCATTTATTGAAATTTATAGATCTAAAACAAAAACCCAAGGCCATTTACAAATAACTTATAAATAATTATGTAAACAGTGACTCAATAGTCAACTAATTGCAGTTCATACAGTTCATCACTGCTGTTTCATAGAATTCTGATATAGAAAATATCTGTCCTCTTCAACCATTTTTAGAAATGTGTTTGTTATAAAAGTAAAATGGCTAAAAATTCCAAATACTCTATTTCTGAAAAAAATAGATAAAACTATGATCACAATATGAAAAAAAAAACAGAATAAACCATGACATCAAAACTATGCTTCCATCATTGATCTTCTATGCATAAGAATGAGAAATCAGAATTACTTTTTTTTCTTAATCTCTTTCTTCACTCCTATTTTAGTGACTGATAAATTCAATAATTCAGGATCTGACAAGTGTTTAGAATAATAATCAGCAAGTCAGTTAGTAAATAAAGACATTTATTAAAGTGAAATATAATACATCTAGAAAAGCCTATGAAGTAAAAAAAATAAATAAATCTTACTTGTGTAATAGCCAATCTACTTATATTAACTAGCAACATATTCTAATATTTTACAATTAGAACTTTCTATACATGCTCTATGGAGTCAAGAAATCTCAACTATTTGAAAGTAGTAAAATTATTGTCTGAGGAAGGCTTTGCATAAATCTGTGTTTTTCTACGTGTATATTTGTAGGTAGAGGCAAAAGATAGATACATAGGTTGATAGAACTATTAGATAAGTTGGGAAAAACATGCTTCTCTAATTAAATGCATAATCATGGATGCTGATCCATGTTACTGATGCTAAATGGTTTCTACTTTAATGAGCCATTTTAAATGAAATGGTTGCCTGCAATTAGACATCTGCAATCCAAGGAAAGCAAGCCAACTCTGCAGTCTGGCTGCCAGAATTACAGTGCATTCCTCAGCAGGACAATGAAGAGAAAGGATAATTGTAATTATAACATATACATCTTTAGTGTTCTCTGGTTGTAAGAGTGTGCAAAACAAGGCTTCTTAATATATTTAATTGCTGACTGCTAATAAAGGGTTGTCAAAAGATTTGCTTTTAATGCATCCATATTCCATTAGCAGTATTATCAACCACTAGTCACAAGGTACCAATTTCAACACCAGAACCTACATAGAAAGAAATGATAAGTGACTCTTATATTTTATAGCCTTGACTTTTTTTTCTGGGGTCACAAATAAGGTGTCAGATAGGTTATGGTTATGATGTTCCTAATTTGAAGACAAATAAAACATCCCTTCAAATAAATATTTGGATAAGTATCAACAGTTGTCTTTCTTTGTCATAGATAACAATCAGCTAAGACAATGTATTTATCTTAATATTAACAACACAGAGCGCTTACTGTAGGTATTGTTATCATCATGTTAGGATAACTTGGGCTCAAAAGAGAGAAGTAACTTCCTAAAGCCCACATAGCTACTGCACAATAGAATGGTTGTCAGAATTTAAACTCAAGTCTGATTTTTCTTAAAGCCCATGCTTTCAAGTATTCTAACCTGTTAACTCTATTTTCTCTTTATTAAAATAGCCATAGCACCAGAGATGGCATGTAAATTTTTGTTGTGCCATTCTACTGTGTGATTTGGGTAAGTTGTTTACCTCTCAATTCCTTATGTACCAAATGGAAATGCAAATATTTACCATCCAGGTTTGTCTATATATAACACAAAGAAATAAGATACATATTGTATCTTATTTTAGCACATAATTCATATTCAGTGATCTGACCTACTAATATTAATTAGTTGATGACAGTTACTTGATTCAAAAGGTTTAGTTTTTATGTTCACTATACTTGTGATAATTAGTCAAATTAATTTGAAATATCTTTGTTTTTTTAATTTGATACTATGTATTACTTCAATGAAATAATTTAATGTAATTACTTTTAGAGCCAAATTTTCTGCAATGAACAGGTACCATTTGGCAATTTGTTCATAACCATCTGCAAATAGATCATTTTCTGATTAGATTCTGACATGCTTAATTGAGAAATATGATCATGTTATCATGTTCACTAAAAATTAGCCTGTGTACACTTCAGACCTCTAATATACACGCGTACATACACACACACATATCCTATACACGTCGCTAACTCTCAATTACCTATAGAAGATAACTTTGCTTCATATGTTTAAGACCTTTCCCCCTTACCTTCTCACTGTACATTCTCACCTGTTCTCTAGTGTTGCATATTGTGTATTCCACACATGGCTCAATAGGAAATGGACTGAACCCTCACTAGAGCACAGCCACAGGGAAAATCTTGAAACCAAAGTTTCACATAACTCTCCTTTTCTCCAAGAAAAAGCAGAAATCAGCTAGACAAATCATTAAACGGTAAGAAGAGTTGAAAGAGCACCATGCAATGAGTAATGTGCTTATAGCATACCTGCCTAGTGGGCAAAACCAGTGGTGCTGTGGGAAGCCTACCCTGTGGCACAGGAGAGGTAGGCCAGGCTGTCCACAGGGAATCTTCATAGACTCATTGTCCTCATCAGGTTCTTATGCATTATGAGAATACTATACAAAACCATCTCAGGGCTTTCTTTCTTAAAGTGTATTTCCAAATCAAACATAATATTATATTTTCTACCTGCTCTACATTATTTAGGACAGTATTACTTGAAATATTACCTACTCTCCATTTACCCTGATTTTTTTCCCCCAGAAACTTGCATGTTTTTGTGTACCAATGCCAAAAGAATGTAAATCAGAATTAATTGTTAAATAGTGTTAAATAGGCTTATTTGGGGGAATTAATAAAATCACTTTTTAAATATAGCTTAGTTACCAGTGTTCAATAAATACTTAAGTAATTGCATATATGAGAGAGTGAATTGATTAAAGTAATATCTTAATTGTACCACATACAAGGTAACATTTAATCTGAGAAATATAAGATGTCAGATATTAAAAATGAAAGAAAAATACAGGTTACGGAAAATATTGTTAAACATTAATATGTGTGATACCTTAAAGCAAGTCATAAGTTTATGACTGAACCAGTTAGCAATCTGACCACTAATGGGACAACTTCAAAATATTCTATTATTTGCCTGCTTTTGTTATATGGTTCTTATGTTGTAAAGATATTATAAAAATGAAATTATTAACAAGTACAGGTTTTGATTTCAAAATGCAGACTCATTGTTTTGAATCATCTATGTTTTATCACTTTTTAACCTTTATAAATAAAGAAGTGCAATTCAAACAGCAGCAGATGCACAGCCCTCATAGTCTCAGATATTTTTTAAATTCTTGATAGAG
Organism: Tupaia tana; assembly: GCA_026018925.1. Lineage (NCBI taxonomy): Eukaryota > Metazoa > Chordata > Mammalia > Scandentia > Tupaiidae > Tupaia > Tupaia tana. The sequence continues at coordinate 44,243,223 of JAKSZU010000002.1, read as the reverse complement.
TGTATGCACATACATGTGAGAATTAGAGAGAAAGAAAAAGAGAGAGAATGGAAAATCCTCCATGGGGTCTGGTTATGTCATGATCCCCTTTCTCCATCCCTCCAGCCTATTGGATCCTGGGCACTCTGGCCTGTGTTGGCATGTTTCAGGCAAACCATGGTCACTCTGTTGGACATGGCATCTTTTGAACAGTACATTACCACTGTGCCATGGTTCTGGCCTCAATTTTGTAGTCTTTTTATGTGTATTGTTTAAACATGGAATTATTACTTGATTTTTTTGACATTATATTATTTGGGATGTGTGTTCTAATTTCTACCAATATAAATCTCTGTCTTCATTTGTAGGTGCTTTAATAATCAACGTAACTATCATAGATTTACTTTATAAAAAGGCAAATGTTATAAATGTTTATGGTCCTCACTGTCACACGTGATTTCTACTTGTATCTACGTCTGAATTACAAGTTTATTATCAAAACAGAACTATAAGCAATTCATGAGAACATTATATATATGTTTTCTTTAAGCATTCTAAAAATGCACTAGCTATTGATTTTTTTAATACCTTTCATTAGTTCCTGAAAAAAAAATCACTGTTATAATCTTCTGAATCAACTGACACTATCTTTGCAGTAGCAAACCTTGATTTTCTATTAAATGCAGAGGCTAACCAAATATAACCACTTTTAATGAAGTTTAGATCTTTTCTCTGGACGTTATTTGCATAAAAGGTTATCCAACACATGAGGATCATTCTGCAAATCCTCCTATGAAAAGAAAATTACAATAATTAGCTAAGGCCTATCTATCTTAGTGTTGCTATGAGTCCATTTTTCAATCTTTACCAGATTTTAAAATTCCTGAAAAACCAATGACTACATTTAAAATTAACTGGTTGACATTAAGATTTAGGTAGTTTTCTTAACCAAATTCATACAAAAGTCTTGTTAAAAATTAACTCAAAGAAAACTTGTTCTAGGCCAGCAAGTGCTGTCATGGTTAAAGACACTGGATTCCCACATGGCTGACAGCAGTTCTAGTCCCGGACCTTTCTTGCTTTCTTTTTCTCTCTCTATTTTTCTCTGTCTGGTCAAATTATAAAATAATAATAATAAATGGAATTATACAAAAATAAATAATTCTTTACAAAAAGAAAACTGGTTCTATAATTGTCATGTAATATATATTATGAATAGCAAAATAAAAAACACTTATTTTTAGGAAGGTATGGAATAAATACTCATTTTCCTTGTCTAATTGGCAATCAGGTGAGCACAACATGTCATTTTAAAAATGCCAAAGTCAAAATAGTCTTTGGGCTATCAGTGTCCAGTGAAAAATGATGCTGTCTTAACTTAGATCTGGAAACCTGTGAATCTACAAATATTGAATATCAAAATTGCATATTTAAGAAATAATTTCATAACTAAGGTAAGCATACATTTAAACCAAAATTAACCACTTAGTTTAAAACTATGCTACCTGTATAGCAACTTAAAAATATTGAATCCTTTCTCATATGATTTGCTCATGAATGTAAAAGAAAATGTCTTCCATGCAGAAATAAGTAAAAAATGAGACCAGCAGTTGGCATAATGGCTATGTCGCTGGACTCCCATGTAGTCAACCATGGTTTGAGTCCTGAACCCATGGCTTAAATTTATGCTGGGCAGAAGAGGAGAATGGAGAAGAAGGGATTGAAGTGTAGCTATCCCCCCTGTGGAAGGGGTGAGTTCTCGCTTTTAGTCTCTCTGTCTCTCTCTCTTTCAGGTGAGTGCACGCATCATATAGCAAAAAACTCTCCAAAAAAAGAAAAGAAAGAAGTGAAAAATAATCCATGTGTTTGTCCCACAACTGTATAAGGCAAATACAGACAGTTCAATTATCATTTGCTTAGAAATTTCTTCAACAATTGAATAGTATCTTCTATTATAAGGAATTGGCAGTTCAGATCTAGTAGAAGTGGTTTAGAGAAAATATTTCAGAAATTACAATAGTGATGACTCTAGATTTAACATTTACAGAATCTCATTTAACTAAAATCACAAGACTTTCAAAATATTTGGCCATCAGCTACTCCAATTTTCTCCTAATGTTATTGCTTTTGGAAAATCCTACTTTTGGAAAAAGGTCGGACAGTTAAAAAAATTAATTAATAGCTACAGAACTTTAGTCTGAAGGACCACACTTGTTGTTTATAGAAGCTACTTACTATATTAATGATGGTAGAAAACCATAAGCCTGATCATTGCCTCAAAGTAGTACTAGATTCACTGAATTCACAAAGTAAATGGAAAAACAGCTCTTATGGGAGTTTAATGTTGGAGACGTAGAGAAAATAGCAGAGATACTAACATACAAAGAACAATAAAATTTTAAGACACAGAAAAGGCATGTCTCACATGCCACAAACCTCACATTTTTCTGAGTTCTTATATTAATTGGCCATATCACTTGTTCTATCACTTAACTAGGTATTATCTTAATCATTTAAAGTATTTCTCCTTTTCCCAACTGAGTTCCAATTTCTAAGTATAGGAATTGTGGCTTGATCAATTTTCATTAATGCCTTCACACTTAGTCAAATGCTGCCATGCACATTTGAACATTTCACATTTTATATACTCCATAAATCCATTCTATTTTGTTTTATAGTTCATTTCTTTATTTCATCTATGTGCAAGAGAGACAGAGAAAAAGACAGTAACTGCAACATGATCTTCATTCCACAACCTACCCCCAACTTCAAGCAGCCCTGTGTCATGAGCACATGCAAACCTGGCACTTTCAGGGAGGTCTTCTGGAATGTTCCCATGTGGGTCAGACTTGCAAGGTATTGCGTTATCATCACATCACTGTCTGATCCCTATGAATCTATTCTGAATGGTGAATAAAGATTATACATAAAGCAAGGATGACCATATAAGTTATTATTCAAACTCAGGCTTTTTTTTTTTCTTTTGGAGAGGTTTACGCTATAGGGCGCATGCGCTCGCCAGACAGACAGAGAGAGACAGAGAGACAGAAAGTGAGAAATCACCCCCCAGGGGGGATGGTCACACCGCAATCCCTTCTCTTCCATTCGCCTCTCGGGATCTTGGGCACGCACGCACACGTGCCCGGCATGAGTTTTAAGCCACCAGGTCCAGGACACGAACCGCGGTCAACTACGTAGGAGTCCAGCGACATAGCCATTACGCCAACTGCTAGTCCCCAAACTCAGGCATTTTTGAGAGCGAAAGATGACATTATTAACTATTATATACATTATACTAGGCAGGAATGTCTAGGACCAAATGCAACATATGATCTTCAATCTAAAATAAATGTGACCTCTCTACGATTTTGTTGAGGGCTAATATAAAGTCAAGACAACATAAATAGAAATAGCTATGGACATACCTATAGGGTATACTGCATATACTTTATTTATTTATTTATTTATTTATTTATTTATTTATTTATTTATTTATTTTTAAATAAGGAACCACTCTAAACCCTCATCTTCAGTGAGAATGTGATATTTCAATGACAGAATGTTTTTTTCTATTGAATGCCATCTTTAAACTCCTTAAACATAGCACCGTTTCTCTTGCCCCTCAGACATATTAAGCTATAAATAATCCCAGAACTACAGTCAAGTAGTTCCAGTTTTCTCAGGTTGGACCCTGGTTCAACCTGGTATTTCCCAAGAGTATTCAAATATTATAGGTGTGGGACCAGTAGATGGCATAATGGTTACGTCACTGGACTCCCACTTAGTTGACCCTGTTTTGAGTCCCTGACCAGTGGCTTAAATTCATGCCAGGCCCATGTGTGTGCGTGGGTGCCCAAGATCCTAACAGGATAATGGAGGAGAAGGGATTACAATGTGGCCATCCCTGCAGGGAGTGATTTCTCACTTTCTGTCTTTCTGTCTCTTTCTAGAAAGCACAAGTGCCCTTTAGCAAAAATCTCAAAAGAAAAAAAGAAAAAAAAATTATAGGTGTGTTTTTGCAATAAAAAGGGTATTGATCTGTATGACTGCTGTAAGTTCCTTTTAAGCATTTATGCTTGAAGCAATTAACAGAATGAAAATGGTAATTTATCAGAACATAGTAATATTGCTGTTATTTTTAAAAGAAAAGGCTAGGAGCCAGCAGGTGGCATGGTGGTTAGGGCATTTGGACTCCCACATGGCTAACCAGATTTTGAGTCCCAGACCTGATGGCTTGGTTTCTCACTTTCCATTTCTCTCACACTCTGGTGAGCACATGTGCCCTGTAAAAAATTGAATAATAATAATAATGGCAAATAAAATAAATAAATAATTATTTATTTTTAAAAATAAAAACTAAATTATGACTTCTACTAAGTCAATGATGACTGTATTCTTAGCAAATTACAAAAAAAAGATACAACTATTTAAAAAATAATTTGGGGGCCAGCAGGAGGTGTGGAGATTGAGGCACTGGACTCCCACATGATCAACCATGGTTCAAGTCCTGGAACTGGTGACTTACTTTCTCACTTTCCCTCTCTTTCTCTCTCTGTTTCTCTCTGGTCAAATTGAAAAATGATAGTAATAAATAAAATAGAATAAATAATTCTTTTATAAAAGCTTTAAAACATAATTCAGAAAAGTCTTTTGGAGAATAACTTATAGTAGAATTTTAATGTGAATATTCACTGATGATTCACTTCCCTCCTGTTGTTACCAACTTGCCTTTCTCCTTTTATTTTTCCTACCCGTACCTTTTCTCAAGTCATATCAATTTTCTGAAGTGTGTTCAGAGTTTTTATCTTTCACATTTTAAGCTGACTATTTATTTGATTCAAATATGATATAGCAACTCAACTCGCAGCACATATACCCCAGCCTGGGCTAAGAAATTTTAAAACAAACAAACAAAAAGGAATGATCTTATGTTGAGAGAGGAGAGAGTAATTCTGGAAAGTATTTAAAATCTATTAGTGATTATATAGATACATTTAGTAATTCTATACAACATAGGAAAGAGACAGCAAAATAAGTCAAAGGAGAAAGACTTTATAACAACATATATTAAAATCATCTGTAAGAATTTTTCCATAAGGTATTATATTTAGTTAGGAAAAGATAAACTTAATTCTCCACTTAACTCTTTCATGTTACCTAACGGTTAAGCTATATTTTGAAATGACATCTACTTATTCTTTATTAATAAGTATTGTTAAGTTGCATACTTTATTATTATTATTTTTTGGAGAGGTTTTTGCTATAGAGTGCATGTCAGAAAGACAGAGACAGAGAGACAGAAAGTGAGAAATCAACCCCCAGGGGAGGATGGCCACACCACAATCCCTTCTAATCCATTCTCCTCTCAGGATCTTGGGGACACAAGCACATGCGCCCACTGTGAGTTTAAGCCACTGGGTCTGGGACTTGAACCGCAGTCAACTACATGAGAGTCCAGCAACATAGCCATTATGCCAACTGCTGGTCTCAAGTTACATACTTTATTGCATTTCACTTATTATGCATTCACTTAACCAAATTTGGTTTTAGATTCCTCAACTGTAAACAGAAAATGCTACAGCAATTGACCATTAAGAGTCCTTTCAATCCTATGATTATGACCCTATAATTACAGCTACAGCCACTCCTCACTTAACAACCTACCTGTTGAAAAAATCTCTGAGGGTTAAGACCTGTTTGCTCAGCTCAAAGAATCCCTTTACTTAAAGAATCACTTAACAACCTGTTTAAAAAAATCTCTGAGGCTTAAGAATCCCTTTTCTCAGTTTGAATGAGTCTTGGGAATCCCCTATTTTCACTCTTTGTCTTGTTCTTGAAGTCAGTATTCACTACGTAAAGCATTCACAATCATGCAAGACTACATATTTCGTTTATAAATTAGTATTCTATTGTAAACCCACAGTAGTATTCAGAATATTAAAATGATTATGCTGGACTTATTGTGTTGTGGTGTGTTTTGTCACTTTTTGACACTTATGCACACCTTTCATATGGATGGCATGGCATTATTCTAGTGTGGTGCTATGTGATAGCTATGTGATACCATGTGGTGCCAGGACACACTCCAAGACATTTATCTTTAAGCTTTTCATCTATCAACCAATTCACTTAATGACTTAGTCCTAAGAACGTAACTCGGTCATTAAGTGAGAAGTGCCTGTATTGCAGTGTATAAAATGTACTTACAGCCATGGAGCTAGGCAATTGCAAGGTATTTCTGAGATAAAATAGATTTTCAAGTTTATGGTAACTGGATTACTCACAAAAGGTTGCTAGGTATTTTGCAATCTACTCTTACCTTCGAGATTTTTAAAATAATTTTTATCTTAGCTCCTACAGTGAAAAGATTTGTCATTTTGCTGATATGACTCATAGCCTAGTTCTATGATGTCTATAAAAGAATGGTAAATGCAATCTTTTATTTGCCAGTATATGAAAATTTTACTTTTGTCATTTACATAGATTTCATTTCTGGGAAACAATAGACCTGGAAAGAAAAAGATTAGTGTTTAGCATGAGTCACTTTTTTTTATCAACATGACTGTGGAAAATTTACTCACTGTCCTTTGTATTTGAAGATGACACTATTGACCCAGTCGAAGTAGTGCCTACAGAGTACTATTTTGATTCTTTGAGTCATTTTTTCTAGAAATGACTATGAATTCAAATTACCTACCCATCCTTTCTATCCTATCTAGTCATGATCAAACACAATATTTTCTTTTTTCTTTTCCTATTCTTTCTTTTCCTTTCCTTTTCTTTATTACTTTGCCAGAAAGTGAATAGAGACAGAGACAGAGAGAGAGAGAGAGAGGGAGATGTAGAGAGATAAATCACCCTGCCCCCATGGAAAATGGTCCCACTGTAATCCCTTTTCCTCTAATCTTGTGGAGATTGTGGAACCCCTTGCACACACACTTGGCATGTTTTTCAAGCTGCACTGGTTTTAGAACTCAAAGTGTGCAGTTGTTTATATAAGATCCAGCTACTTTAATCACCAGGTCACAGGCTGGCCCCAAGCACAATCTTCTATAAGCTATCTGATATCAAGATGAAGGTTCTGAATAAGATGACTTTAAAGTGGACAGGTGTATTCCTGACAAGGACTGGCCCCTTAAAAGAACTAGTGGTACAATATGCCTCCCAAAAAGAAAAAAAAAAATACTCTAAGCACATTTTTTGCATTTATCTATCTATCTATATCATCTAGCTAGCTAGCTAGTTAACACCATATATAAATTCCAAGTTAGCAGCAGATCTATTTAACTGTTTACACAAACAAGCTAATCAGTAATAAATACCATGAGATTACATGGAGTCAAATGCACAGATATGACATATACTATGAGAATATTGAACAAATAAAAGATTAGAAGGAAAAGTAGTGGAAAAATGTTTAAAGTACATTGGCTATTTCATATTGAAGTGGAAGTGTGAATTGATAAACACAAACCCTCTGGAGGAGGTGTTAGGCTGGGATTGACTCATAATCATATTGGGAATAAATACATTCAAGATACAGTGCCTTTTTTTTGTAATTCTGATACAATTCCCTGGAGAATAAATGACACAAGGAGAGGTGGGGGGAATAAAATAAACCTGAGCTACAATGAACATTTAACAAATTAAAAGCAAAACAAAAATGTCTTAAAATTAATATTTAAATCTATTGCATGTACCCTTAATTCAATATTTGGTGTTCTTCCTATCTCATTCTCTCTCTCTTTTTTTCTATCTGAAAATAAAACATGAGCTCAAAAATATCAAAACAACATGTGTGTCTCTGTGAAATGAAAATAAAGAAGAGTACCATCACTGTGGTGCTCTAAGAGGAGAATCAATGGACTATTAAATGAAAAATCATCTGTTTTCCGATTTTACTTTACCACCATTACATTCCTCCAGTGAGCCATTATCTGGTAGAGGGGCCTTAATCGCTTCTTATGCTGGCACAAAACCCCATGCATTTAGTACAGCTATTCATATCATAATGTGCAATCACCTTCACAAAAAATTCCAACTAAAATATATGCTTTCCCACTACAGCACTGCCATTAGTGCATCTAACTGCCCACTGAACTCCAAAGACTTAATGTTATTATATTCCAGCCTGTTGAAGGCTCATTATTTAATCTGGGCCTATTTGATGGTTCACAGTTACTTGGTTAATTTCCTCCCTTTTTCTTTCTCCAGTTGGGTGTTAGTCCCTTGGTGTAAAACATACACATATATAAGTAAATGATATAAAATCAAATATTGCCACTAGGTCATGTATATTGCTTACCTAGCAGTGAAAGTATATTTTGTTAACAACTCCTCTCTCTAGCTGCTGTATAGTTAATGGTAAGAGGATATGAAAGCAAAACTGGCAACCAATGGACCTGGAGAGAAATGTGCTTCAGACTGTTCCAAAACAGCTGCTATAGGATTCAAGAAAACTGCCATGAAACAAATTAAAAATGCTTAGGAAAACTATGTAGTAATGAAAAGAAAGCCCTCACCATACATTTTACATTTCAAGAAAATACATGTATAAGGCTCCTTTTGAATATATTCAATTAAAACATTATATGTATTTGTGGATTGTTCTTGGGAAGTATGATGAGAAAATATCTTTAATTTGAGGGAGAGGGAATGAAAAAATTGAAAGTATTTTGCACTCTTAATAATTGTAGAAACCTTAATGAATTTTTATTTTCTTCAGAAATATTATTGCCTTAATTGGAAAAGTTATATAATAAATGACTTAATTCAACATATGAACATACTATATCATGGCTGAAAGTCACTCTTGGTTGAGGATCACATGTAAGATTTGTTTTCAAATTATTTCTAAGAGGAACTACAATAGCACAAATTCAAATTACTTTACTGGTCCTCAGGGTCTTCAGAAAAGCAAAGGTAGTCAACCGAAAAATCTTAAAGGGTACTTCCTATTATAAAAGAATAGAAACCTCAGCATACTGGTAGCATTATCCTACTAGGATTCTCACAATATACTCAGGAGCAAATCTAGATTCAGGGAGGGGTCATCAAGCTAGGGACATGAAATTCATAAATTTTCCTTCAAAAATTACTTGTGAGTTGGAGGCAATTTATTTATTTTCAATTGCTCGTGGGAGATCAGTATTCAGAAATTGCAAAAAGATTTTTTGCATCCAAATTAAGACTTGACCTTACCTTTTCTCTGATATATGGTATTTGTCAATTATTTTCCATAGGAATGTTTATAATAAAATAGTTGTTATGACTTCTATCATAATAATGTACCTGACATTTATTTTTTCTAGTCATTTATGGTATAATTTTCTTCCTACCCAACATATTATTATCTCTTGGAAAGTAGCAAACATGATCTCTCTTTATTTTTCTTAAATGGGAACTGGAATACGATAAGTGAATTTGTCAATAGCAGAGTTGAATCTTTCTGAAGTACTCAATTAGTATCACTTTGAGGTTATTTTTAATTTATTTTAATTTATAAAATACAAAAGTGAGCATTATAAGTCTAAAAATAATTTAGGGGTACAGATGAGGTAATAGTACCTAGTATAGCAATATAAATAGGATAGTAAATCATATTTCTTAATAAGTATGCTTCTATTATCAAGAAAAGTAAATACAATTTGACACTATATGATTTATAGGAGCAAACTATGAACCTGTGTAGTTTAATTTAAGAAAGAATAAAAGTTATTCATTGAGGACAGAATCCTGACTGCTTTTTCCTATTTTCCAAAATCCTTTTTAGAGGGCCTGGAGGAAGTCACACCCACAAACATTAATGAACCATTTTTTTCCAAATGACAACAGGATACTTTCTACATCCTGGCCCTGGCAGAGTATTTTTGAGATTTTTTTTTTTTTTTTTTTTTTTTTGAGAGGTTTTAGCCATAAGGTGCTTGTGCTCACCAGGAAGACAGAGAGAGACAGAGAGACAGAAAGAGAGAAATCTCCCCCCCAGGGGGGATGGCCATGCCGCAATCCCTTCTCCTCCATTCTCCTCTTGAAACCTTGGGCATGCACACACACATGCCCAGTTTGACTTTAAGCCACCAGGTCCAAGACTCAAACCGCGATCAACTACATGGTAGTCCAACGACATAGCCATTATGCCAACTGCTGGTCCCAAGATGTATTTTTTTTTTTAAGAATTATTTATTTATTTAATTCCATTTGTTATTATTATTTTTAATTTGACCAGACAGATATATATTAAAATCCATTAGAGTACATTCTTTTGGTGATCTCTTATGAAGACACAGAACTTCCTTTCACCTTTGTATATTAAATCTGTTACAGTACATTCTTTTGCTCATCTCTTCCCAAGACACAGATCTTCCCTTCCAATTACCAACCTATGAACTGTGGAACCCACCTATAACCTACAGGGCCCTAATTCTACATGTCCTGCCTTTTGGGGCCAAACCAATGGAAAAATTCACTATTTTCCAAACGTTGTCTCTCACTCTCAAAATAAAATAAAAGGAATCCCTGTACCTGATCACCCTGAGAAAGGCATGTTTACCTTTCTCGGAGCTAGTCACACATATTTGTGCTTAGAAATAATCCACATTAATTATTATTTTTGCAGAGTTGATTATTTTCCATTGACACCCCAAAGACATATGACAAATCTACTATGTATAAACAACTCTTTCCTTCCTTCCTTCCTTCCTTCCTTCCTTCTTTCCTTCCTTCCTTCCTTCCTTCCTTCCTTTCTTTCTTTCTTTCTTTCTTCTTCTTAGGGTATTTTGCCTTAGGGTAAGTGCACTTGCTGGAGAGAGAGAGAGAGAAACAGAGACAGTGAGAGGGAAAATGAGAAACCCCTCTTCCTCCAAGGGGGATGGCCACATTACAATCCCTTCTCCTTCATTCTCCTCACAGGATCTTGGACGCACACACACACACATGCCTAGCATGAGTTTCAAGCTACCAGGCCCAGGACTTGCACTGCAGTCGACCTTGTGGGAGTCAAGTAATGGTAATCACTCTGCCATCTATAACATAATTTGGGAGGATTATTATGGATTCCATATATTATTGTGACTCTCAGTTGCCCTAGTTCCAATGACAAATGTAAATTGGCACAATTTATTTCAGATATGCATTCAATACACGTGTACTAAAGTTCTCTTTCATTTCAAGTATTGACAAAATCATTCAGGCAGCTGCTTCAGTCCTATTATGGAAGAAAACTAGACTATACGTTCTTTGCTCCTGTTGCCACTAAACATATATAAGGACAGAGGTTTATCTCCCTAGTGCTCATTGCAACAAGTGACTATTCTAAAGAAAACTCATGCAATATATTTAAGGAATCAATTTCTTTCCAATTAAATGCTTACTGCATGCATTCTTAACCCTTAACAAAGTTAGCGATTTAAATTTGAATATATTTCCAATACTCAGAAATAGGAGAGGAAACAGAACTTTCTTATTATTAAAGTTTTATCCTATATTTTTCTCAAGATAAATATGTTATGATTAAGGATAGAATGAAAGATGAAAGGCAGTTTACTTTCCTGTGAAGGTTTGTCAGCCATTACACTTAAATATTTTCATCTTACCTAACTCCCTTGCCTTTTTTCTCTACTTTCATAGTTTACTCCCACTCATGACTCTTTTTCTCTATCTATCCCATTCACAAGGCTTGCTAAACCAGAAACACCCCTAGAACAAATCCAAACACTTTCCATTCTTCTTTCAGAAATCCATTTCCTCCACAAAGCTACTTAATTAGAGAGAAGTAAAGTGCTAATTTGCTAAGGGGAAAAGATCATTTGCATATCAATTTACACACTTTTCTCAAAGTATTTATAATTAGAGAGCAATCAACAAGCTTTTGAAGGCTGATAAAAAGGAAAAATGATTCCTGTGGAGATTAAGGAGCAGTAAAGTATGTAGAGGAAGGGGCACTGAAAGAAAGAATCAGTTGTCCTCAGATTCAGCAATTAATTTAACCTCTGGAGATCTCAATTTTTTTAGCTGTAAAATGGGGATAATTGTCCCTATTTTAAACCTTTCACGGGCTATGAGGATTATACTCAATATGATAAGGGCATAAGATAAAAGCATTGTCTCTAAAGAAATTGTTAAAATTGGTGGTTTAAGTTTGAATATATTTCTTTAACCCCTTTAATTCACACAACTTCCTTTATAAATAAAAATATTATTCCCAAGGTGGTTGGAAATTTAAATAGTAGCAAAATATTTAAAATGTCTGGCACATAATATGGAATTTATACATAGTATTTATAATTACTATTTTAGTTCCAAATTTTATCATATCTTTAGTGATTTTTCTAGTTAGTCAGTAAATCAAAATTTCTAGGACCCTCCCTAGTTGTTGTCTTCTTCAATTATAGTACACCTTTTCTTTTTACTCACTAGATTCTGCCTCTAAAAGGAATAAAGGGAATGTTTCATTATTTGTTATTCCTCTCCCACCTTCAATTTACCTCTTGCCTGTGTTCTTCTTCTCCCATTTCTATTAATTACTTTTTTTTAAGTTTTTTTTTTTTTGTTTTTTCTGCCATAGGGCATGTATACTCACCAGAGAGAAGAGAGACAGAAACATTCAGGAAGAAGTTAAGAAATCACTCCCCAGGGAGAGTGGCCACCACACCGCAATCCCTTCTTCTCCATTCTCCTCATGGAATTTTGGGCATGCACACATACACACCTAACAAGATTTTCACGCCTCAAGGTATGGGACTTGAACTGTGATTGACCATGTTAAAGTACAGCACCAGAACCCCCACATCACCTGCTGGCCCCACTCTTACTTACTTTTTAAATGAAACACCATTCAGATGGGACCAGCAGTTAGTGTAATGGCTATGTCGCTGGACTCCCATGTAGTTGACTATGGTTCACGTCCTGGACTCGGTGGCTTAAAACTCACGCCAGGCATGTGTGCATGCGTGCCCAAGATCCCGAGAGGAGAACGGAAGAGAAGGGACTGCGGTGTGGCCATCCCCCCTGGGGGGTGATTTCTTACTTTCTGTCTCTCTGTCTCTCTCTGTCTGTCTGGCGAGCACACACACCCTATAGCAAAAACCTTTCCAAAAGAAAATGAAACACCATTCAGGTGTAATAACTATAATCTAAAGAATATGAAAAATTATCTGGGCAAATAATTTTCAAATGGTATACTATGAAGCCTTAGGTTTATCTATAAATACTCAAGAGCCCATGTAGGCCTGTAGAAAAACAGAAAGATAAGGAAAGGGGATGAAAAAAAGGACGCTGGGGGGGATAGGAAGCTATAGGATTAAGGACTGAGTCAGAAGAGTTGGATTTCAAGACTTTCTGCATTTCCAACAAAGACAGTTTATTATTATTATTATTTTAGAGAGAGATTTTTGCTATTGGGTGCATGTGCTTGCCAGAGAGACAAAATGCAAGAAGTCACCCCACCCCAGGGGTTATGGCCATGCCACAATCCCTTCTCTTCTAGTCTCCTCTCAGGATTTGGGGGCATGTACATGCATACGCCCTGCATGAGTTTTAAGCTGCTGGGTCTGGGACTTGAACCACGGTCAACTACATGGGAGTCCAGCAACATAACCATTATGCCATCTGCTGGTTCCAAAGATGGTTTATTTTTATCTTTTGAGTAAAACAATTTTGTTAACACATGCACACAAACCACTATTCAAACCAAACATTAGTCTATATATAAGGAATACAGGATCCATTGTATCAATACCTGAGAAATTAATAGAATTTCTGTAGTGCAAGAAAATAATCTCTGAAGTCATTAACCTGTTTTCTGTTCACTTGTATGGCTAAACTTTAGAATAAATAATAGTAGTGGAGGTTGTGCTTCCTCAGTCACAATCATGAAATTCAATTTAGTTGTTTTTTAGAAGTGGATAATCAGATGACGGATGCAGCCAGAACAAAATGATGGTGAGTTAAAGTACATCCAGCCTTCATGATGCCATGACAACTGAAGATGGATAAAGAATGTCAAAACACCATCCTTGACCCTATTTTTTCCTTGATTCTGTTAGAGATTAACCCATGATTACACCATACCTCCCCTTTTTCAGTCCTTAAGATTCCCTTATCTCATCCAATCAGGGAGGTGAATTTGAGTTTTATTCTGGTGTCCTCCCTGAGAACTCTCCAGATTAAAGGCTTTTCTTTTCTTGCAAAGTTGCTTTCTCCATTATTGGCAAACCAAGTGATGGGCAAATGAACTTGAATTCAGTGACAGAGAGGGGATTCATTTAAGAATACAAAGCAGATTGTCAAACAAGCTAGAATTAGAACCAAGTATCAGGGTTGCCTTGCTATGATTCTTCCACACTTGTTAAATTTCAATTTTTGTTTTCACATTCTTGCAGTTTCCTTCTCCTCTTGCAAGTGTGCAGGTTTGGAAGCTACGCTAGAAAAAATTCTCTTTTGAACCAGCAGTTGGCATAATGGCTCTGTCACTAGACTCTCATGTAGTCAATCACAGTTCGAGTACTGGACTTGGTGGCTTACACTCAGCCAGGGTATGTGTTCATGCATGCTCAAGATCCCAAGAAGAGAATGGAGGAGAAGGGATTGGAGCATGGCCATGCCCCCTGGGGGGGGGGGGGGGTGATTTCTCACTTTCTTTCTCTCTCTCTCTTTCTGGAGAGCACACATGCCTTATAGCAAAATCTCTCCAAAAAATTTATCTTTCATAATAAGAGATTAATGAAGATCATCATAAAAACTCTCATATATCTTAAAAATTTATGGACAGTTGTTTGGATTATATTTTCTCCTTGTTATAATTAAAGATAATGATTTGATCTTTAAGTCTCTAGCTGTAAAACAGACTAATAAAAAACTGGTAGTTTCCCAAATGTTTTTCCTAAGTATTTCCGTGACTTTGGATAGGCTATTTTTTCTCCCTAAAACATTCCCTGTCATCCTGTGGTTTTCCTCTCTGCCAGTGAACTCTTCATCCTCCAAGTCTCTGTTCAGTCTCTAGTCCTCTGAGAGGGCTTCCTTCAGATCTGACATGGTCTTTAGACTTCATCTCCCCATCATGTACTCTAGCTGGATAATCACTTAACACCCCAAATGACATTTGGCTAGTTTGTTTTCAGACTATGTACTCAGGTCTATTGCACTTGAAAAAACATTATATTATTTCATCTTCATTTAGTCTGTGCCTACCAAAAAGGCTAGTAGATATAAAACTTTCAGTGATGTTTCTGATATTGAACAGAAATTGAGAAGTAACCTATCATCTTTATGAAAAGTTCTAAATTTTACTTATAATGCTTCAGATGAATCTATTGTTTATAGTATTTTTGACCAAATTTATCTTATATGATTTCTAATCATGTAAGTAGAATTTTATGGATTTTTTTTGGCAAAATAATATTAGAATCAGTATTGAAGTCATTTAACTTTGCTGTTAGTATTAACTTTTACTCACATGTTTTTCATACTGTCATATATTAGTGTATTTGTTCACATTATAACTGTCATTTAATCTTGAGAAACATTTTGGATTGTTTTATTATTCTTAAAGTCATAATAATTTGTTTGCTTCATATTACCAACTATTTTAAAATAAATTCCTCTAATTTGAAATTCAAAACAATATTACTAATTTTTTTTTTTTTTGGAGACGTTTTTGCAATAGGGCATGTGTGCTTGCCAGACAGACAGAGAGAAAAAGAGAGAGAGACAGAAAGCGAGAAATCACCCCCCAGGGCGGATGGCCACGCTGCAATCCCTTCTCCTCCATTCTCCTCTCGGGATCTTGGGCATGTACGCACACGTGTCCGGTGTGAGTTTAAGCCATCAGGTCCAGAACTCGAACCGTGATCGACTACATGGGAGTCCAGCCACTTAGCCATTATGCTAACTGCTGGTGCCACTAAAATTTTTAATGTAAGGTAAGTCACATTAGAGATAAGATTAGGGGCCAGCTGGTGGCATGGTAGTTGCACTAGATTCCTGCATGGCCAACTGTGGTTCATGTCCTGGACCCAGTGGCTTGAACCTGATGCTGGATGCTTATGCAAGCATACCTAAAACCCTGAGAGGAGAATGGAGGAGAAGAGATTGAATGTGACCATTCCCCCAGGGGAGTGATTTCTCACTTTCTTTCTCTCTGTCTCTCTCTCTCTTCTCTGGTGAGCAAATATACTCTATGGCAAAACCCTAAAAAAATAAAAATAAAAAAAGGTTAAAAGAGTAAAACCAGCAACATGGCACAGGAATTATAACAAGGACAAAGAAATTAAGAAGTAAAATGTTGGGCCAGCAGGTGGCATAGTGATTGAGGCGCTGGACTTCCACATGGCTGACTATTGTTCAAGCCCTGGACCGGGTAGTTTGCTTTCTAACTTTCTTTCTCTGGCCACATTAAAAATAAATAAATAAATAACAATAGTAAATAAAATTTAAAAATCTTAAAAAAAGACCTGAAATGTTAAATATGAAGTTAAATATGTGATAAAACAGATGCTGTATCAAAAACAAAAGATCAGTTCTGCATGATCATTGGTAAAATAAGCTCCCCCTGGTGGGAATAATCCAACAGATAATTCAGGAGATTATATTTTGAAAGTCAATATAAAAATAATATTTTTTAAAGAATTATTTTATTTAACTTATTTTTCTTCTTTCTTTCTCTTTTTCTTTCTTTCTCCTTTTTTTCTTTAACTTTTCTTTTCTTTCTTTCTTTCTTTCTTTCTTTCTTTCTTTCTTTCTTTCTTTCTTTCTTCTTTCTTTCTTTCTCTCACCAGAGAAGGAGAAGAGAGAGAGAGAGAGAGAGAGAGAGAGAGAGAGAGAGAGAGAAAGCAAGCCGCTAGGTCCAAGATTTTAACCATGGTTGGCTATGTGGTGTGGGAGTTCAGTTACCTTAACCACCAGGGTCACCTGCTGGCCCCAAAATAGTATTTTTTAAGAAGAATTCTCTAGTATAAACATTAAAGCCAATTTGTTTTAACTCAAAGTGTTCATTGAAAACTCTTCTTAGAGAAAGAAATATAATGTAAGATATAGCAATTTATTTAAAACATGAGAGTTAAGGCATCAAAATTCATTCCTGATTACCAATGAGCCATCAGATAAAGATCACAAACTCACATAAAATATTTTCAATAGTTATTTTAAAAATCGATTTTCTTAATTTATTTTAACTTTTTGCAAGTATGATTCACATTTTAATTGTGAAGGTATGATCTTTTTACTTATCCTTATATTAAAAAAGAACTTTCAAATGGTTAAAGTTAACACGCATTTGAACAATTCCAAAGTGCTTTATCCGCTACAGGGAAGCAGCACTCTGGCAGCCTACTTCCATTGTGTGTGATTCCTGTAAATAACAAATGAATATGCTACTCTAAAATGCATTATGTATTTCTTTGTATTTAAGCATAAGAAAGAAGGAGAGAACGTATATTTCACTGAACAAAAAGCTTATATTATGAAAGTAATAAAGTTCATCTGGCATTTTAAATAAAAGGAGCTTTCTAATTTTAACTTAATCTAAAATTTAGGAAACAAAGCAATCTGTAAGTCAAGCTTAGGGTTTTTAAGGTACTACATACATCACTTCTATCCCATTTTCATGTTTTGGAGATTAGAAGCTCACAAGACAAAGGGTAGCAAATTCTCTTTGCATCCGAATATAAGTTTATTTTAAAAGACAGAACTAGAAAGTTTAACTTGTTATGTCACAACTTTGGTGACTAGTGTGTTTATTTCTAATCACAGTCATAAAACAAAAATATTAAAAGGTCCTGATTACCTAAAGGAAAAGTGTTTTAACACTAGTAGAGAAGCCAGTAAGAAACAGTTACTTGTCATGCAGACCAAGACTGAGAAGTAGTTAGATAGAAAATGTCAAAGTAGCTTCAATGAAAATAAATTGTTCATCATCTTTCACTGAACAACTTACATACATTAATAGACCTCATGCTCAAAGATGACAAAGCCCACTTTGAGTCTTTCCTTTGGTAAAAAAATCTTTGAGTAACATCTATTTCTCATGAATTAGATAGAACTTACTGTATTATATGTTTATAAACCGTTGATGGCTTTGGACCTGCAGTAGCACAAGCACCTGAAGTAAATTAGCATTCAGAGTAATGAAGAAAGCAACAGCATTATTTCATAAGTCCTTAAGGAAACCTTACTCACATGAGTTATAAAATTTAAAGAAGAAAAGGTCATGAGGTTTTTTTCATGCATACAAATCAGTAATGATGACAGACATCATGCCTCTAAGTGGATTAATGGTGTAATTTTTCTTTTTCAAATGAACAGCTCTCACCACCTAAAAGACATGGGCCTTGGCCTTAAGTCATGGTCCCATCTTTTTTTGACAGCCTGCCCTCCTCCACTTAGAAAGAGGGACTGCAAACAGCTTTTCCCGTATTCTTTATTCTTTGTGACAAGTTTACATTGCTCAAGACAAAATCGGAGCCTTTTTTTCTCCTGATCTTTATTTACTAAACATCCTAGGGGTATGTTTTTGCTTACATATTTAACTCTTTATTAGTATAGAGCTGAGCCTAGACTGTTGAAGAACTCTACTTAATATGAGGAAGCATATAACATCTTTAAGTAAAAAAAGAGTTCTCCTTATATGATTGTGCCTTTGTATGGATTTTAAAACTTGTAACAGCTCCTTGACTAAAGTTCAATTGGAAACTGTAAATAAATTATAAACAGTATGCTGTTGAAAACTGACTTGAACAAGAATTTTATAGTTAGCGAATGCCATTGGCTGCATGTCTGTATCACTTAGTGGTGGTAAGAGTAAAAATTCAGCTCTGATATTTTATTGCTCATGAACACTTTGTCCCTTAATGAAGTATTTGGATAGTTTTAAATCTTAACTGGTAACAAAAAGATCAATATCTACTTAGCAGAAAATAAAACACACATTGCATAACTCACTCTTGGGAATCTGCCTTTCTCAGTTCATATATATAGACACTCTAATAGATATTTGGCACTTTATGACAGAATTAACATTTTTATTTCAGTATGCCTTTGAAAATAGTTCACATCTATTACTTATTTAAGAAATTGAAATAGCTGAACCCATGGGCATGTAAATCACTGAGGATCTTGTTAGAAGACAGACTAATTCGGCAGGTCTGACTTAGAGTCTGAAACCTATATTTCTGCACTTATCTTGAGGGTGCTGGTTAGTGGACCACAATTTAAAATTCTAATTTCAGCTTAGCAACAAAATTACTCAGACATTTTAAGTATTTTGACCTGTGAAGGTGATCACTTATAGCTGAAGGAAACAAAACACAAATAAATACAATCTTACTACCATTTGCTATAGAAAAAATGGGAGAACGACTGCAATAAAAAGTTTTTCTAAATGTCAGCTATAATATCACAGTCTACTATTTTTGAGGAAAAAAACAGATTTGATAGCTTTCACCATGTAACATTTTGGCCAGTTGTTGCTGATTTGTGTGTCCAGAATACATTAAAATACCGCAAAGTTTTCAGTTAAGGTACTTTGAGTTCAGACCTTAAGTGAGAACTCTCCACTGATTTTTATATATCTTCATAACACACTTCCTCTTTTGATGTTGCATGTAAGTCAATACACCCTTTGACATTTAAAGAAATTTTATTTCAATGCTTTGCTTCAGAGTGTTTGGCTATAGGTCACTGGTTTCTCAAAGAAATAATGTATATGTAAGGACAAAGTTATTTAAACTGTCATATCCTTTAATGCAAATTATTGCTATGTAGTTTATTAATAGTTAATATTACTACAACATATTTAGAGAGAATATAAACATACGGTCATGAATATTACTCTACAGATTTTATATCGAAATTATGAAATTTTTGCATTTCAAATTATGTAACCAAATTTAGGACACAGATGTACAAAACGTAAGCTCAGGATAATTTTTAAGTATTATTTTGTGGTATTTTCTATGTCTTTGGCAATATGTGTACTATATACTCAGTGAGTTTCACCGTCATTTGCATCTGTTTGGAAGAATGTTTTTAAGTTTTTCTAATTTTAGTCATAAATATTTATAGTTTATCTTTTAGGGGCATGGCAGTTAAGGGTGCTGGACTTCCACATGGCTGACTGCAGTTCATGTCCCAGACCTGGCAGCTTTCTCTCTCTCTCTCTCTCTCTCTCTCTCTCTCTCTGTCCCTCTCTGACCAAATTAAAATAAATAAATAAATAAATAAAAGTTAAAAATTAAAAAAAATAATTCTTATGGTTTATCTTTTAATATTTAGCAGTCAATTAAGCTACAAATGTAAAAAACTAGTAAATGTTAACGGGAATAAATAAGTGCAGCTATAAATGCTAACATAGAAGAGTTGTATTCTGCCCCCAAAAAAGTACAATTAAAAGTAAGTAATTATAAATTAAAATAGAAAAAAGTAAAGGTCTGCCTTTTCTCTTATAAACTCCCATGGCATTCCTGCTAGTTCAGAGAATTCTTACAAACATGACACTCATAAAGGTATAAGTGATCATTTGACGGTATCCACACAGTCACACCAGTAAGATTCCATCCACTGGTGCCGGCAGGTGACGTGGTGGTTAAAGACACTGGACTACCACCTGACTGACCACATTTGAGTCCCAGTCTTGGTGGCTTGCTTTCTCACTTTCTCTCGCTCTGTTTCTCTCTGGTCAAATTGAAAAATAATGATAATAAATAAATACATAATTCTGAAAAAAAATTATTCCATCCACTGAATAGAAACTTTAATATTACTATTACCTCAAAGGGATGCCAAAGATAAGTGACATAAAAATAGTTTGAGTAAAATAAGATCTTCACAATTATTCCAAGGCTAACACATAAGATATGAACATGCTTATTTAAGTCATTTTTTTCCACATTTTATCTCATGCTATGCTTTGTCCCCAAAGGTTCATGCCCTAAAAATTTGGTTTCCAATATAATGATATTGGAAGGAGGTGAGACTTCAAGAGATAAGGCTTAGTGGGAGATATTTGGACTATAGAGGTTCTACCCTGATGAATGGATTACAATGTGCTGTCTTGAGAAGGCAGTAGTTCTCTTTCTCACCAGAGTTGTTAGTTCCCAGAAGAGCATGTTAAAAAAGTAAGAGTTGTCCCCTCTTTGCATGAACCCACTGACCTTCTTGCTTTTATCAGCCAAATTAGACAAATAGATATAGAAAGTTTCTATGACCTTCATGTGAAAAAGCTACATGATAGAGAGACTTTGTTAGAGTAGTGAGGGCATATAGTCTGAAACATTGTTTATCTTCTTCCCACAAATTCTTGATCCCTTGTGCTCATTCACAACGAATCAGAACTCCCATCCTCATGAGCAGGGCTGAGTTTTCACTTTGAAGTCTACATTTATGATGACACTGACATATTCCTTTTTTTCCTGGTTTACCATTAAGAACAGAAGGGCACATGTCTTGAGAATTGTTCTGAAGTGTCAATTGTTGAAATGCCTATCAATTTTCAGGCGGTATATAAGGAGGGCCCTGGTTAAGGATAAGTGGTCAAGGCAGATATATCCAGTAAATAGTTCTTTCAGTGATCAAATATGCAAAGACACTTTAATCAAGATTATTAGTTAGCAGATTGGCTTCTTTAGAAAGCTTAAAATCTAGCAGGAATTGGTT
Organism: Tupaia tana; assembly: GCA_026018925.1. Classification (NCBI taxonomy): domain Eukaryota; kingdom Metazoa; phylum Chordata; class Mammalia; order Scandentia; family Tupaiidae; genus Tupaia; species Tupaia tana. The sequence continues at coordinate 44,221,599 of JAKSZU010000002.1, read as the reverse complement.
ATAGTACAGTCTAGTCAAACGGTTAAGGTAAAAGAGAGCCTATGTAGAAAATAAGGAAGCTCTGGGCCTGAAAGAGTGTATGTGCCTCAGAGGTGGCTGTGAGCAACCCTGGATAGTACACTCTCTTGCCTAGAGCCAGCCCCAACGCCATTATAGTTTTATTTTGCTTTTATCTCTATATTAAATACAACTCAAGGATTTATAAAAAAAATAATAAATAAGCATTCATCACAAAGCCCAATCATTCTTGATTCAAACTAAAATTAACATATCTAAAAACACTTTACATACATTTACATTTAGCACTCGACACTTCCAAAATATTTGCATAAACCTGGTCACATTTAATTTTCAAATCACCTTTGAGGTACACTTTCTCATTTAAAGGATGAGAAAACAGAGATACAAGTCACAATTCCAAAAACCTGCAGTTGGTAAGTAGCAAAGCCAGGACTAGAATGCAGGTCTCTGATTTCAAATCCTCTGCTCTCCCATTTTACATTTATTTCCTCTTACTCAGCTACTGTCATATCATCTCAGAAGATGGCATTTATCATGCATTCTGAGAAAATTTCACAATGAGGAATTACTAGTGGGCTTTTCTTGTACTTAAAATACAGCAAATGTCACCTTGATCAATTCTACCAATGACCAACCATCTCTGACAGTGGCAAGGATGAATGTTTTATAGATTTTGCCTCTCATTCTGTGATCCCTAGAGCTAGGGATAAACCCAGAACATCTCTGAATGGACACAATCAGAGGAGCCTTTCCATCCAGAACAAATTCTGCATATTTCAGCAGCCTAGGCAAATTCCTTTGAGAGAAAGCTGAACATTAATGGCAAGAATCCTCAGCCTTCTATCCCACAGAAAGAGAAGATGATTCTGAGCCATCCTAGGTCTATGCCAAAACCTGAAGCTAAGAGATAAGAAGCGAGCCAGAAATCAGAAACAGGTTTGAATCCTGCAATGTAGTCACTACTACAACCATAAGCTTAAATACCTAGACCTTGCAAAGCATAGTTATTCAGACAGGGGAATGACACCTGAGTTTAGCTATCTATTTATGTCATGGAAATTTCCTTTCCTTTAATTTAAAAAAGTATCTTTTTTTCTGTGTAACTGGAAAATAGCTTGTGACCAGACTGAATGGGAAGACTGGGCAAAGGATCACAGTTTGAGCCCCTGTTGAGAATGTTTCCCTTTCTCTCTCTGACCCTCACGTTCATGAAAAACATAAATAAATAAGCTTCTTTAAAAATAATTTATTCTAAATATATTTAATAAATTATGTAGATTTGTAAATATAAAAGCATATTTTTCTAGGATTATTTGTTAAATAATAGAAAATAACCTAAATATCAGTAAATTGCTATATTCTTATACATTGGATTCTCTGTAGTAATTTAAATATATAAAGTAAAGTAGAGAAAAGTGAAAATGGGCATAAAACTAAATTCATGTTAAGGTATATGTGTAGATGGGTTTACTCACTAAAAATTATAAAAGACTATATAGAAAATCACTAACAGAAGCATCTTTGAAGAGTTATATTTTCCAACTTTATGACATTTTAACTTCTTAAAATAATAAGGCATATAAGAAAAAAAATCAACTGATTAGATATAAAGATGTAACAAAATAAAAAACATAAATGATGGAGCAATTTCCAATTTTAAAACAATGGAATTCTTCAAAGAAATAGTAATTTTCTTTTCAATATTTTGTATCTCAAATTGAGTTGTGTATTGTAGAGTCTACAGTGTACTTTATTAATGAATTCAGTAGTATTCCTATAGAATGAAATATTTTATCTACAAAGGAAAATTGCATAGCTATTAGCCAGTTGACTTTAGGACTGGTGTATTATATTTATTAATTTATTTTGTCTTTTTTGTTTAGTTACTATAATATACCAAGTGCCCAGAAGAGCAATTGGAAAATACATATACGTTTTGTTTAGGACATAAATGATTAAAATTTTAACTAACAAGGGGAGCAATAATACCTGACTTTTTTCTTCTCCTCATTAGCAATATACAGCACAATGTCTGTTACACAATCAACACTAACTATTGATCAATGATAACTAATTCAAAAATAACAACAAGGGACCAGAAGTTAGTCTAATGGCTATGTCTCTGGGCTCCCACGTAGTCGACCACAGTTCGTGTCCCGGACCCGGTGGCTTAAAACTCATGCCGGGCATGTGTGCTTGCATGCCCAAGATCCCGAGATGAGAATGGAGAAGAGATTGTGGCGTGGCCATCCCCACTGGGGGGTGATTTCTCACTTTCTGTCTCTCTGTATCTCTGTTTCTGTCTGGTGAGCTCACGCACCCTATAGCAAAAACCTCTCAAAAAAAATAACAACAATAAAATATCATCTGAGAAATACTGAGAGATCCTGGAGTCTTTGTTATTTCAAAGACTAAATTATGATTAACTAAGGTAAAGTAAGCTAAGCACCTTTCAGAGCTCACAGAATATAAGTGTCAATTCATTCTTTCCTTCCCCTGTAGAGTTTTACTTTCAAGATGACTATACAATCACAGTTGTTTTTTTTAATATATGCAATATATGTGTAGGTCATTTGTCTATTCACAAATAACTTAATTACTAAATCTATATACCTTGTTATCTGGTTGTATTCTATTCTATTCTTGTGGGTTTCTCTCCCTCTTTTCTTGAACACTGTTTTTATTTTCATTGAAACATAAATATTTTACAACTTTAAATTAATTTTGTTAATAATATTGTGGAGTCAAATTAAAATATGTGCTTAATCATTTGCAAACATACATAAGCCTATACTGTCCTATAATCAGGACATGTTTTGAGACTGAGATTTTTTATTTAGGCTTTTTTTTTTTCCTTCTGTAATCCAGAGCCTATGATGCAGCTACAATTGATCTGCTCAGTCTCTCACCTGTTGACCCTGATAAGGCATTAGGGGTAGGCAAATCAATTTACAAAATAAAGAAAATCTATATCCATTCAACTCCACTAAAAGATCCAAAATATATTGTTTAATGGTTCTGCTCAAATATTCCTTAAAGACAAACTGTTGCAGGAAACATAACTGACAGACAACTTCCAGATTCTGCACTTTTGCATATGCCACTGTGTTCAGCAGGCCATACTTTAAGCTGCTTCCAACCAACAACTGAGATTGGCAGTCTTACTAGAACCACACCATTCCTGCCCAATGCCAAATTTGTCTAATGAGCAGTTCTGTGATTCCCTACTGGCCTGGCTAAGAAGTTCTTTTTTTTTTTCTTTTTCTTCCTTTATACTTTCTTTCATCTTTCTTTTTTCCCCTCCTTCCTTCCTTCCTTCCTTCCTTCTTTCCTTCCTTCCTTCCTTCCTTCCTTCCTTCCTTCCTTCCTTCCTTCTTTCCTTTCTTTTTTCCTTTCTCCCTCCCTCCCTCCCTCCCTTCTTCTCCTCCTTCTTCTCCCCCTCCTCTTCATCCTCCTCTTCCTTGTGTGGTATGTTGTGGTATGTGTGTTGTGTTTTAGACAGGGTCTCACCGTGTGGCAATCCTCCTCCCTTAGCGTCCAAAGTAGCTGGGATCACAGTCACACACCACCATGCCTGGCTCTTCGAGATAGGGTCTTGGTTTGTTGCCCCCACTGACTTGAGTTCACGTTTTTCTTGCCCCAGCTTGGACTACAGGTGTGCACCATCTCATCAGGTTTTTAAAAGTGGGCTGGGACTCACATCGGGCCTCCCATATGGCTTCAGCCTGCCAAGAAGCAGTGTCCCACACATTCCACTATGACTAGGCTGGTATTTTGTTTGAGGTTCTTCCTATCTAATTTTGTCTTCCCTCTCTCCTTTCACAGTTTCATGCCTGCATCTTGGTCCACAAACTCTCTACTCATTTATTTATTTACTTATTTTTGGAGGGAGAGGTTTTTGCTATAGGGCATGTGCACTCACCAGAAAGACAGAGAGAGACAGAGAGATAGAAAGCGAGAAATCTCCCCCCAGGGGAGATGGCCAAACCGCAATCCCTTCTCCTCCATTGTCCTCTTGGGATCTTGGACATGCATGCACACGCCACCAGCGTGAGTTTAAGCCACACGGGTCCAGGACTTGAACCACAGTCGACTACACAGGAGTCTAATGACATAGCCAGTATGCCAACTGCTGGTCCCCTCTGCTTATTTTAAATTTTTGCTCTTAAGTTTTCATAGACATATCTGCCAATAAATCTCTTGTATATTTAATCTTATTTTAGCACTAGCATCATGGAGGACAAAAATGGACACAATATTTAGTATACATTTTAACTATAAAATTCAATAGTAATCCATGTCTTGCATTGTATCGATATACATTTGCAAATACACAATAAAATGAAAATGTAATATTTTGAAAAACAAATATGCCACCAGATATATCATGGGGTGGTATCATACTTTTTAGAGGGTAGTGGTAACTATTCAAATTTAATTTTATCATACTCTGATTAATATTCTCTAATATATTTAAATGTTTGACTATTTTTAAAAACTATCATATGCATAGCAATATAGTTGGTCGAACAAAGGCAAGAAAACTCAGTTTTCACAGGAGACTTGAATCAAAACATGATACATCTCTCTGGGTGATGTCCATACAGTGTTCATCTCTGAATTAATAAACAAAAATCAAAACCTGAAGCACATAAATTGATTCATAGCTGAGTCATTTGGGGGGCAATACAGAATTACTAAAGATCACAGAAGGATATTCTGCTCAGCTGTGTTCTTGTGGCTACATTTTGAAAAAGGCAAAATACTGAATATAAAACTAGTAAGAGTAGAATTCTATAGGTTTCCTTCCATATTTTCTAACATTACTTATTTAGTTTTTGTTATTATACTTTTTAAATAACTTATTTTAAATAGTTTATTAAAGAAATAGGCATAATGCAGTTTAAAGAGCTGTATATTCAACATTTAAAAGTTTTTGTTTGTTTGTTTTTTGTTTTTTTGGTGTTTTTTTTTTTTTTTTTTTTTGAGAGGTTTTTGCTATAGGGTACATGCGCTCACCTGAAAGAGAGAGACAGAGAGATAGAAAGTGAGAAATCACTCCCCAGGGGGTATGGCCACACTGCAATCCCTTCTCCTCCATTCTCCTCTTGGGATCTTGGGCATGCATGCACATGCGCCCTGCATGAGTTTAAGCTACCAGGTCTGGGACTCAAACCGCGGTCGACTACATGGGAGCCCAGCAACATAGCCATTAGGCTAAATGCTGGTGCCCAACATTTAAAAATTTTGAAATATCAATGTGGATGGGAAATTGGTATGCAAAATATTTTTGCCACACTTAACATTGTCATTTGGTGGCAATTATAAATGATTGCTGTCCTACATTGGTAGCATGTTAAAACAACAAATTTAGTTGTATTAATTGTCATTAGTTTTATTTACATAATATTTGATACATTTTACCTAACTTCATGTTTCCTTTTATTTCGGCCACCCTTTGAAATATGTAGAGTATCCGAGAGGTATTCCTACTCCCTCTAGAATGAAACTGCCATCTTAGGAAAAGAGATGGACATTAAAAGAAAATTTCCTAACAATATATGTTACCAGTTATGGATAATACTCAATTATAAGGTCAGTTCATATGTATCTAACTTAATGATAGGAGGGTAAGTAATGGCATGTACTTCCATTTTAACAATAAATACAGAAAATTCTTTGCATTTTCAAAGAACTTTCTATATGTTTGATATTTAAAAAATACTATATAGGCTATAGTAAAAAAATGAATTAAGATGCACTATTTACAACTAAGGAAGTTCAGACTATACTTCTCAAAAAAATTTTTTTTCAGGTGATGTTATCCTTTTTATTGTCAAGATCTTGCTTGCAAATTAAAAACCAACTTAGAAGAAAGGTAGCTTGAGTTTAAAAATTTATAACATGCATGCTCAGAAGGGGACAGAATTCCTCGAAATCCATACTTTAACCTTCATTCATATATGAAATAAAGGCCAATTTATAATTATTTTAGTTGTTCATAGATTAATTCTAGTTGCTGGAACAATCATAACAGTTTTTAAATGAAGGTTAAAAAAAATTCAGTATTCTCTTGCATAGTTTGGAGCCTTAGTATCTGACATGTAGTAAAGCTATATATTATAAAATATCACATGTTTGGCATTAAAAATTCTATACAGTTTGCTTTATTAATATAATCTCCTTTATTACCATTTTCTTCACTACATGGGCTTTTGGGGAGATGAGAAGGCAGACTATGTTCTGAAAAAAGAGTAGTACATCAAATGACAGAAAGATTAAATTGTATATATAAATTGTTAAAACAGTTAAAAATAACTTTCTAAGAATTATTGATTTAAAAACATGGTGACAAGCAGTGTGGGTTACTTTTGGAGGAGAAAGTGTAAATTATTATAGCAATTGTGTAAGATAATCTAGAATTACCTACTAAAATTATAATTGTATCAATATTTAACCAAGCAATTATTTTGCATATAGTTCACTTTGACTGTAGTCCCCTAAGCTCCAAGTCTAATGACTTACGTGGCCCTATTCCACTCACTTCTTAGCCTCATAGTGACCCTCAATCCACATCTTTACTGTCTATCTAACATCTCCTCACATATTCCCTCACATCTTATCTAATTTCTGTGATTTGGTATTGCAATCTTTTGCTTATTAATGCCTACAACATTCATCCCTCTATTCTTCATCATGGTCATTTAGAAAAACTAAATAGGTTAAATGCAATTATTTGTTGACACTGCCCTTCCCTGAGTATCAGGAGGCTGCTAAATGGATTCTTTTAAGATTTATGACCCAAATCCCACATGGGTCATTAACCCAGAACTATATCTCCCTAGAATACTGTTCTATGTCTATCTAGCATACTCCCTTTCTCGCTTTCCAAGAAGACAATTTCATTTCCTTTGCCACTTCTTAAAACTTATAAATTTTTCTCCCTACTCAACTCTATTCCAGCTAATATATTCACTTCACATTTCACTAATAAGGTGAAGGAAATGAAAGAAAAACTATATGTCCAGCCCAAATCCACCAACCCATCTTCACTTGAATTCCTGCACTCTGCCTTCTCTTCATTGACAACGGGAAAACCGAATTCCTGCTAAGACTAGCTCCTTCCAAGTGTCCCTTCTGTGATTTCAACTTTGCAAATGCCTTCAATATTTCCTACATCATAAGTTGTTTTCCATACCTTCTGGAATATTCTTATCAGCATAAATCATGCCTTAATAACTATCTCACAGTCCCCACAACAAAACAAAAACTTCATTTGACTTCATATACTTATTTGAGTGCATTTTTCTAATATCCCAAATTGAAATGTCTGAAAATAGCTAATTATAATTGATGTCTCTACTTTCTCACTTCACATTCCTTCAGTCCAACCCAGTTTCATATTTATCCACATCATTCAAACAAACATATTCTACTGAAACCACTAACGGGGCCAGCAGATGGTATAGCAGTTTTATCACTGGGCTCCCACATGGTTGATGGCAGTTCAGGTCCCAGACCCAGTGGCTTGAAACTTATGCCAGGTACATGTGTGTGTGTTTCCAAGATCTGAGAAAGAGAATGGTGGAGCAGGGATTGCAGTGTGGCCATCCACCCGAGGAGGTGATTTCTCACTTTCCCTCTGACTGTCTCTGTCTGTCTCTCCCTAGCAAACACATATGCCCTAAGGCAAACACCTCTAAAACAAAGCAAAAAAAAAAAAAAAATCAAAGCATAGGTCCATAGTTATGTTTCCATTTATGTTGTCTTGACTTTATATTAGCCCTCGACAAAGTGGTAGAGTGGTCACATTTATTTTAGGTTGAAGGTCATATGCTGTGTTTTGCCCTAGACATTCCTGCCTAGCAGAGTGTAATAGTTAATAACGTCATCTTCTACTCTCAAAAATGCCTGAGTTTGAATAATAACTTGAATGGTCACCCTTGCTTTAGCTATAATCTTTATTCACCGTTCAGAATAGCTTCATGGGGATCAGACAATGATGTGATGATAACGCAATACCCTGACAGTCTGACACGTGTGTGTGCATGCCCATGATTCCAAGGAGAATGGAGAAGTGATTGTGGTGTATCTGTTCCCCCAGTGTGCATAGCTACCCAATTCTCATTCTTTCCCTCTCACTGTTTGTCTCTCTCCAGCAAGGGCAATGCCCTAAGTCCTCAAAAAAAAAAAAAAAAAAAAGAAAAAAAAAGAAAAGAAGAAAAGAAACCACTAACTACTCCTTATTGTAAAATCCAAATGATCAGTTATCTTACATAACCTTACCATACTTGACCATTGTTAGAAGCATGATTTGACATAACTGACCAACCGTCCTCCTCAAAACACTTTCTTCTCTAGGCTTCACTGAAATTCTTTAGCTTGTTTCTTTTCTTTTACTGCATAATTCTCTTCAACTGCCTTTGGTTTTCTTTTTATTCTTCATTTTATTTTTTAAAGTTTATTTTTTCATTTCTTCTATGCGTGAGAGAAACAGAAACAAAGAGACAGAGACAAAGCATCTTCAACAATATCTTGATGCCATGCCTCTCCCCCGCCCCCCAGCCTCAGCCAGCTCCTGATAATGGGCATGTGGATCAGCCTCACAGAGGACCATATTTTACTGCTACATCACTTTCTGGTCCCTTTTTATTTTTTAATTTAATTTAATTTTTATTTTTTTGGAGAGTTTTTTTTTTTTTTTCTATAAGGTGCGTGCGCCTGCCACAAAGACAGAGACAGAGAAATAGAAAGCGAGAAATCTCCCCCCGGGGAGATGGCCATGCTGCAATCCCTTCTCCTCTGTTCTCCTCTCGGGATCTTGGGCACGCACGCACACACGCCGGGCGTGAGTTTAAGCCACCGGGTCTGGGACTCAAACCGCAGTCCACTACATGGGAGTTCAGCGACACAGCCATTACGCTATCAGCTGGTCTCAGTCCTTTTTATTTTATTTTATTTTTTTTTTTATTCAACACTGACATTTTATTTTCTGAAGTTTCTCATTCTTACAAAACAAAACAAAACACAGGTATCAAAAACAGCAGAGTTTACAGAATTTCTGCACCGGTTTTCATATAAGTGAGTGATTATGAAACTGGTGCCCGATGTAAATAATAAACACAGGCTGATCTCCCTCTTGGTCACGTGATCAGGTGGTTTGTTTTTGGAGCTACTATATAGTAATAATTTTTATAAGCACCAGTCATTTTTTGAGAACCGATTTGGTCTGTCCAACAAAGTAAACAATTTTTTGCTGTGTGGCATTTTCTTCTTTTTTTTAGAAAACATTGAGATAAAACACAGAATGTGTTATTGGATTGGCTCTGAACCGAAACTTCTGAGATCCCAATTACCCTGAAGAACACTGAAGACATTTATAGGGAGTCCTTTTTATTTTTAAGATCATTCCTCATCACGCCTCTTCCCTGGTCCCACTGAGTCCCTGCAAGATTTTACACAGCTCTTTGGTCATCTATGTGCTGCTGACTTACAACTCTATACTCCAATCATGACTTTCCAGCCAGGTTTCCAACTCAAAAAACATTAACCATCTCAAAATTGTCATTGTCAAAATAATTCATTTTTTCATTTGACAAATATTGATTGGATATCTATTATATACTAGATACTGTTAAATGCACAAGGTATTCAGTAGTAAATAAAATATTTCCACTTGGACAACTAAGAGACAGTTCAAATACAATATATCAAAAGAGTACCTGTGATTTTTTTCTCACTCCAAATTCATAAAAGAAAGGTAAATCACCAGTCTACTAAGTTATGTATTTCTTTCCTTCAAACACATCTTACTTGTTTCCATCTCAAGGAGATTGAATTTGTTCCTTCTGCCTAGGACAGTCTTCTGATAAATCTTTGTATGGCTACACAATTCTCATCATTTAAGGCTTATCTCACAGATTACCATGACCCACAACCCTTGCTAAAGAGCACTCCTTACTTCTAATCACTTTCTATGCTCTTACTCTAATGTATTTTCTTCCATTTAGCTTTCATTTACTAAGTGTAGGATAACTTCTAGCTTCACCTAATTTACCACTATATCCCTATTCCAAGAACAGTGATTGATACACAGGAAATTTTAAATCAATATTAGTTTAACATTAAGAAAACATTAGGCTTGGGCCGGCAGGTTGCAGGTGGTTAGGGCACTGGACTTTCACATGGCCAACAGTGATTTGAGTTCCAGACCTGGTGGTTTTGCTTTCTTACTTTCTCTCTCTGTCTCTCTCTGTCTGTCTGTCTCTCTCTGGTCAACTTGAAAACAATAAGAATGAGGTGCTGGTAGGTAGCATGGTGGTTAAAGACCTGGACTCCCACATAGCTGACCATGGTTGGAGTCTCGGACTTGGCAACTTGCTTTCTCAATCTCTTTCTGTCTTTCTCTGGTCAAATAAAAAATAATAATAATAATTTATGAATAAATTTAAATAAAATAAGTATTAGAAAAATAAAATAATAAAAATGATAAATATGATTAAATAAATAATTCTTTTTTAAAAAAAGAAAACAGGCAAACTGTACACCATAAGCTCCTATCTATAATAAAATATATACAAAGGCACAATTAATTTAATATAAATAAATTCATGGTTGATCTCTTTTCTAAAGCAGTCAAAGTTAATATATCACCAGTTAATTAAGATGGTTTGTTAAAATATATATAATGTAAAATTTTATTTTAAAATGAAACAGCTAACTAAATTTATTCCTATATATACACTGATGTAGAGACAAGACCTTTTTTATGACTCTGTTGATTACAATTCTTCTATTTTACAAAAGCCCCAAACAAAATGGATTATCCATGATTTTCAGCTTTAGTTTCTTTTTCTTTTCTTAAGGAATTATTTTAATTTAATTTCAATTGTTATTATTATTATAGTTTTCTATTTGACCAGAGAGAGAGAAAGGGAAAACAACAAGGCAAGTTACCAGGTCTGGGACTTGAACCACAGTCAACCATATGGGAGTCTAGTGGCCCAAACCACCACATCACCTGCCAACCCCAGCTTCAGTTTCTTTTAAGTGAAATGAGAATGAAGAGACACTTGAAGAGCTGTCAATGTATAGAATCTACGTTTTAAAATTGTCTTGCTTACACTTAAATTTTAAAAAGTTAAATAGCTCATGTTTATCAGTTTTTCCAATGCAATCATTTTAGTTTTCATAGAAACAATCCTATATTTTGTTTTATTATTTCAATATTTTATGCAATGTTTAATGGAATTATATAATTAAGAAAGTAAGCATAAGCAAAAGCTAGCATGAAAGAAATACTACTTTTTTAAATTATCAAAGGGTGTGTGTTCTCTAAAGAGAGAGACAGAGAGACAAAAAGAGAAAGTACTCAAAGTGGGGTGTGGTCACACTGTAATACTTTCTCCTCCATTTCTGCATTCTGTGAGATTTGGGGCACTGTGTATACCTGGCATGTTCTTCAAGCTGCTGGGCAGAAATTTGAACCACAGCTGACCATGTGGAATCTGGCTACTTTACCACTAGGAAATAAGGCAAGTCCCATTACTGACCTTTTTTATGACTAACCAATTACAAGGACCAAAGGTAGGAACATGCTAGAGTAGCATACCAGCAGTGAGTTTGATATTCACTCCTGTTAATAGCAATCAGTATATTTTAACCAGTGAATAGAAAGTTTAGTTATACACATAAATCAATTTGAGGAAGATAGATTAAGAGAGTTTCTGTTGTTTGGGTTCTTTATAAATTCTAGTTGTCAGTCTCTTAGCTGAAGTATAGTTTACAAATTCTCTCCCTACCCCCACCCCCCCGGGGGTTGTCTATTGTTTTATTTGGAACTGCCTGGGATGGGATTGGTGGGAGGTCACAGAGAAAATGTTTTTAAAGGACTAAAGAATGCATGTAGCAAGAGGAAGAGGCTATGAAACAAGACAATACAATACATACCTCCAATAAAATGCTAGTAGAATTATTATCAAATGTGCACAAGTTAATGTAATGTTCAATGTTGAAGAATATGAGTGTTTGTCCTTGGCCTTTGGGTAGTGCACAGTGTATGGATACTTTGAAAAACCATACTGTATCTCACAAAGGCTTATATTAAATATATGTAAACTAGAAATTATAAAAATATGAATAGAAATCCAGAAAAATTCATATATCTATCTATCTATCTATCTATATATATATATATATATAGAGAGAGAGAGAGAGAGAGAAATAGCAAGAGAAAGAGCTTCTGTTTATCCCCAAAATGGTAGTTGCCATTCTCTATGTGTGGTGTGTTAATGACAGAAAATTTAAATTTTTTTTCTATTTTGTGTTAATAAGAGAAAATTTTAATTTTTTTTCCTGTAGAAAGTTCACAAACTTTCAACAGTATATATCATTTGTATGATAAAATTTAAGTCATGTAAAATATTCAAAATTATATTATTTGAATAGTGAATAACACTTATATCTAACTTAGTATGATTTTGATTATTTCAAATATTACTTAAGATGAAATTTAACTCACAAGAGTCTTGAACCTAGAAAACTAAGATTTTGTCAGTATAATTTATGTGCATATGGCTCAGAGGATAGAGAAGTTCATATTTGAAAGGTATTTTACAATCTTTAATTTATCACTTATTTATTTTCCTTTTCTTATTGCTAAAGTAAAGGACCCGGGGAAAAGAATACGTATTTAAAAGCTCAGAATGGAGTCTGAAAAGTTCATTTTAAAGACAACATTGACAAGAGTAATATTTTGCTTGAAAGCCAGAACCAAAATTAAATGAACATTTCTTCCCACAGCACTTTTGCAAGATACAAGACACAGGTGGGGGTTAGACTCAGGCTATCTTTGTTGAGAAACAAAGGCACTAATACATGCACTAATTCTTTATTTTATTTTTATTTTTATTTTTTCACTATGAGGTGTGTGCATTAATTCTTTAAATGTTACTCAGCACTACTTAAACCCTCTCACTTTCAGGGGATTGTTTAGTGTAGGTGGCCAAATGGTTTGACCAGGTCTTTTCATGCAAAGAGTTGTAAACATGTTCACATTAAAGTCTGGGATGTTTTAACCATTTCTGAAGTGAATAAACAAAAACCTGAAAACAAAAAACAAAATTATTGCAATCAGAAACAATATTCTCACTCCCAACTCTCTGCTAGACCCTTCTTTCATTAGATATTACCATCATCTCAATTTTTTTATATCTTCAAACAGTACCATGTCCTTTCCAAGCTGCTTGGTCCTCCAGACAGCACTATTTCTTTTTTTAAAATTTTCTTTATTATTATTTTCTTTCTTTCTTTCTTTCTTTCTTTCTTTCTTTCTTTCTTTCTTTCTTTCTTTCTTTCTTTATTTTTAGAGAGATTTTTGCCATAGGGTGCATGCACTCACTGGAGAGACAAAGAGAGACAGAAAGTGAGAAATCACTCCCTAGGGTGATGCCCATGCTACAATCCCTGCTCCTCCATTCTCCTCTCAGGATCTTGGACACGCACGCACACATGTTCAGTATAAGTTTTAAGCCCCTGGGTCCAAGACTTGAACCCTGGTCGACTAAGTCGGAGTCCAGCAATGTAAACATTATGCCATCTGCAGATCCCTATTATTATTAATATTGTTGTTGTTGTTATTATTTAATTTGCTGTAGGGTACGTGTGCCCACCAGAGAGCGATAGAGAGAGAAAAAGAGGGAAAGTGAGAAAGCAAGCCGCCAGATCTGTGACTTGAACTGTAGTCGCCATGGGAGTTGAGCGCCTTAACCACCACACGACCTGCTGGTCCCAGGACCATTTCTCCTAAAACATACAATCCTGCCAGTAACCTAAACGAGAAAGACTAAGGGACCTCTTTTTCCTCTCTGTTCTTAACTACTTCAAAATCTCTTCCTATATATTCATTTGTGCCTCCTCTGCTCTGTACATGTCCACATGACACTAAAATTACAACTTTCTGCCCCTTGCTGGAATGCATCCAACAAATGTGCAAAAAGCAGACAGACGAGCCTTCCTAGGAGCAGGGTGAAGTTATCAAATGCAAAGGGCTTGAACTTAATATTCAGCCTCCACCTTCCTTGATGAATGTCCTTAGACCACATACTAAATATATCTGAACCTCAGTTCTATCATTTTTAAAGTGAGAAATAAGGCTCATGTTACAGCATTTTTGTGAAATTATTAGAAGGTAACCATATTTTCATGTAACTACAACAAATGGCATAACGTTTAGCAAAGAGTGGTAAATGATAAATATTACTTTTATTGTACTCTCTTATTCTAAAACCTTAAATAGCTTTCCATTATATACTTCCAAGGCCTTGCTGCTCTCTTCTATTCTTATTACAATGCTATTTGTACCTGAATTCATTTTGAAGATCCAGCTCAAGTACTACTTCCTCCAAAATTCTTTTCCCAATCATAACAAACTATCAAATTCTTATAACATTTCTAGTAAGTGTGTCAGTACTTCATGATGCTGAAATAATGTCATTATATGAGATCTATGACAAAAGAAACAAACTTTTGTTTGGTATAGGTTTTCTTATGACGAACTCCACTGAGTGACTTTATTGTCCTTTTTCTTTGAAATAAGTAGGTGAAAGAGACCTCTGCACCATCCCTCTGGTGACCACTGCAACCTTGTGTTTGGTTTTGCACAAATTATTCTTTGTTCCATTCCTATCAAAGGGCTTGAAAGTTACTGGAGAGGAAGTGGGAAAATTTACAAAATGGCCAAGGAAACTACAAAGAGAATAAAACAATTAAGTCCCAATCTAGAATTCCTCTGAGAGAATAAGGTTGCCCAAGTAGAGATAGATGAGAGAACATAATCCCCAGCTGAGATATGGTTTGGTAATGACAAGGCCTGAGAGTCTTGGGGAAGCACTGGGTCTGAAAACAATCTTGACTGATGGAGCTTCTGACTCAACCCTGCTGGCATTATGGGCTGACTTACAGCTGTTACATAAACTAAAGGACTAGATAACTAAAGAGGTGGAACAGTGGGAGTCCAGGCCTCTTGTGCAATGAGGTTGAGCCCTGGTTCAAGAGATGAATGACCAGACAAGACATGGAGAGGCAATTGGCATAACTGGTTTCCAACAACAGTTAAGGCAAATAGAGGCATGGGAGGATAAAGATAACCATTTGACTGACACATTTTGAGTAGAAATACCAGGACCCGAGATATGGCACTACATTCAGGACTATAGTAGCAGTTTCTGGAATGCTTCAAACGTAGTAGAAGCTATGAAATTCCCTAACTTGAATAGGACATATCTGAATTAAACATCCTACAATGGAGCCTGAAGTCCTATCAACCAACCTGATTAATCTGATCAAGTTTTTGTGTTTCTTGGACTTATCACAGGAAGGTAGATGTTTAACAAAGTCCAGTGGGGGAACTATAAAAGAAAATAATTTTTCCTCCTGTTAATGTGGGTATGTAACATTCTTAAGCTGTATCTTTCTGTGTATTTATATCTAAACAACAAAGTATGTAAAATCCTATCTAAGCACAATGTTTTCGATATATATTCCATATTACCTTAAGGTTATGTTTTACTTTCCTCACTAAATAGATGCAGACACATACCCCACACACAAACACATACTTCTTTTCTTATCCTCTACATGGCCTAATACTAACACTGCATATAGTAGGTGTCTGATAAATATTTGGGGAATGAATGAATGAATAATAATTTTCATGAAGAATTGATTTGGTACCATTTCAACATCTGATTCTGTTTAATAACTTTACTTTTCCCTTCTGGTTCAATTTGGTCACAGGGTATTCTGAAGATTAATGAATAAAATATTTATGAGTCCTTTTAGAAAGGCAAATGAAAGATCAACATAATATTTCCTCTGTGCATAATAAAGCAAGAGAATTCCTAATATCCCTTAGGCAAATTCACCCTAAAACTCTTCATTTCATTTTGTATGAAATATTCTTTTGATTTATTAATGTGAATTTAAAGACTATTGGCCAAGCATATCATAGAAATAAATGCATTAGAGTAGATCCTTGACCATTTCTTAGGCCTTTATATCACAAAGCTGAATAGGCTATACATTTTAGAAATTGTCTTTCTATGTAAATATAATTATTCAGATACTTGCCTCATGAAATGAACATCAACAATTTGATATCAAACTAGCTATAATTTATGGTCATTCTTCCACTTAATCTTATCCAGAGCATTAAAGTAAGTAAACACTTACTCTTAGATTGAAAAAAAATACTATTTACACATTTATATAGTTGCTATCTTATTCAGTTGTCACACTTTTATAAACAGGGCATCAAAAGATTTTGAGAATGATGTACTTTACTCTGAAGAGAAACAGCACTTGTACTAAAATGTAGAAATGGCATGCCTTGAAGTAAATGGGTTCCATTTATAGAGGATCTACTCTGGCTCATAGGACTGTCTTTGAGCAATATAAATTTATGGATTCCATTTCACAGTGACATTACAATTTCTACTGGATAAGGGAATCAAGACTCAGAAATGTTAAAAAGCAGAAGTTTACAAAGGAATTAATGAGTGGACCATGGTTTTAATAGTCTGCTGATTCTGATTACAAAGCTCTTGCTCTAAGATTGAAATAGAGTAAATTAAACAATCTTCCATAACAGGTATAAAAGTTCTAAGCAGCAATCCATCCTTTAGTTTTGTGTCTAACAAGCTATCTATTCCACCTAAAAAAGAAATTATCTCACATTGAGAAGAAATAAATGGTGCATACCATTTTCATAAACTTCTAACTAGACTTAAATACCTGTTAAGTAGGAATAAATAGATCATTCTAATGGCACATTTCAAATCATTGTGCTTGGGCTCATTTTTTATGGAGACTAGTAGATTTAAGTTATAGATTCTTTATAAAACTGTTTTAAGATTTCCACGTCAATTATCTATTCAAGACCACTCCATCCAGCCAAGTATTTACTACAGTGTTAATGAGTGTGTGAGATAATAAAAGATGCTAAAATAATAAATCCATTAATTAAATTGTATGTACTGTATCAAACTTCGTGTCAAATTTATAAGGTACAGGTGTTTAAAAATAATATATCTTATTTTGAGAGAGAGAATTTTTGCTATAGGGCACGTGAACTTTCCTGAGAAACAGAGAAAGACAGAAAATGAGAAATCATCCCCCAAGGAGGGATGGCCATGTCAACATCCTTCTCCTCCTCTCTCCTCTTGAAATCCTAGGAATGCATGCGTACATGCACAAGTGTTCAGTGTGGGTTTCAAGCTGCTGAATCTGGTGTTGAATTCTGGTCAGCCACATGGGAGTCCAGCACCTTAACCATTGTCACCTGCTGGCCCCAACTATATATCTTATATTTACCAGGTAAGTTTCCAACATTTTAATATATTCATTCATTATCTCTTTTCCTTAGAATATTTGGATTATTTTGAATTGATAGCAATTGAAATAAAGTAGAAACAAGACAAACTATCTGCTCTCCCCTTTTATCAGCAAGAGCAGGTCATCATCTGAGATGACACTAGACTCTGGACCTGCCCCGTTCTTGTCACTTTTCTACAAATTATTGTTCTCCATTAAGATGTTATAGGAGCCCCAGTGTCAAGCAGGCCTTTGAGTTATTCATCTCTGTGGGTTTTCGGGTATGTATGGTAAACCTACTAATAATTTCTATGTGTTTTTCTTTGATTAGTTTGTCAGTCTAATTTACAGGTTGCAGTGTGACCAAGCCCCATAGGATATATTTTCTCACTTTCCCTCTCTTGTACTCTGTCTGTCTCTGGTAAAGACACATACACTCTGGCAAACTAAAAATAAACAAACAAAACCCTCAGTTACAATTAACTAAAACAGACAAAGCAGGGGCATGCTTATAGTTCTAGTCATAAATTAAAGCCTACTTAGTCATGTCTATTTCTTCATTGCTCTATTTTCACTAACTTTTCTGAAGGCAAATCTTTGCATAGTAAGCCAGCCAGTGGTGTGGTGTTTAAGGTGACTGGACACATAGTTGACTCTATGGTTCCAGTCTTGGATGCAGCTACTCGAAAAACATGCTGGGCATGTAAGCATGACTGCCCAAAGGAAAAATGGAGGAGAAGAGATTGCCATGTGACCATCCTCTATGGAGAGTGTTCTCTTACTCTTCTTCCCGCTCTCTCCAGCTTTCTCCAGCAAGTGCACATGCCTTCTAACAAATTAAAAACAAACAAACAAACAAAATCTTTGTGTTGTAACAGACCAATCACATGTGCCCTTAGTACATGAGCTAACTCGCTGCTATGAGCTACTTACTTACTTACTTATTTATTTATTGTTTTGATCTTTAGTTTAAGATAATAAAACAATGAGGGACCAGCAGTTAGCATAATGGCTATGTTGAACTCCCATGTAGCCAACTGTGGTTCGAATCCCAGACCCGGTGGCTTAAACTCACGCCGGGTGCATGTGTGTGAGTGCCCGAGATCCCAAGAGGAGAATGGAGAAGGGATTGCGGCATGGCTATTCCCCCGGGGGGTGATTTCTTGCTATCTCTCTGTCTCTCTCCGTCTTTCTGGCAAGCGCACGTGGCCTATAGCAAAAAACTCTCAAAATAAAAAAAAAAATAATAATAAAATAATGAAAGACAAATCACCAGGAGTGATCTGTTTAATTAAGAAATAATTGTTAGGAGGCAATAGAATTTAAAGACTCCCCTCTCTTAGAAATAGTTACCTTTACCTTACAAAAGGGGATGGGAACTACTCTTCTAACTCACTAAACTTTCACTCATTAATCAAAAATGTTTCTAAGCTTTTTCCTTTTAAGGCATTTTTTCCTAACAAATAAATTGAGACTAGCTTAATTGCATTTTCCAAATCATTAGCTATTTTGATAATAAAGTACAAGCAGGTAAATAAAAAAGCTTTGAAGAAAATATTTGAAAATGAAAGGGCCTAATAATTAGAACGCAGATATAATATGATTATAATCAATTAACACATACATTTTTTTAATCGGACAGTCACTTCATTATGAGCACCTACTTCATGCCAGACACTGAGTTATAGAGGCTTCAAAGATAATTAGAGCTATCACTTTTCTCAACAGAGATTGGGAAAAAATGTGAAAACAGAACAAAGCAAAAATGCATTGGAGTTCAATTTGAACATGAAGTTATACATAAAGTAAATAGAAGATCACCCATATAAAATGTCTGAAGGACTCAGAGCAAATTCACATAAAAGGCAACAGATGACCTGAAATTAGAGTGAAAATTGAAATATACCATGAGTCAAATAGTTCAGAAAATGGGAGTATCCTGTGCTGGAACGGTTGATGACTAATGACACATCAAGGATGAGATAGTGCAGGGGTTCCTTGATAGAACTGTGATTAGACAAAAATGAATCTCAGCAAATAGGCAGGAGCCAGATCATGAAAGGCCTTGTAGACTTGGCAAATGAACTCCAGTGTCACCTAGTAAAGGACGAGGAATCATGAAATGAGCAAATTCTGAAAAGATGACACAAGAAAGGAGGGGGATATAGTACAGAGATGTTAGGAGTAGGACTTCAGTGAGGACACTATTGCAACATCCAGAGGAAAAACCATTGCATTCCTAACTAGGGCGTAGCTCTGTGGATGAAAAGAACCACAGATGGTGTAGCAGTTGTTGCTGGTTTCCCACATGGCTGACTGCAGGCGCATGTGCTTACATGCCCAAGATCGCAGAAAGAGAATGGAAAAGGGACTAATTGCAGCATGGCTATCCACCTTCAGTGGTGATTTCTCATTTTCCCTCTCACTATTTCTGTCTCTCTCTCTCTCTGGTGAATGCACACGCCGTAAGACAAAAATCTCTAAAAAAAAGAAAGGAGAAAAAAAGAGAAAAGTATCTATCTATTTGTATATATAATAAACGTAAATTATATAATATATATATATTATATTACATACATATATCTCTCAGAGAAAGGGATAAAGAAAATGAGAAAGCACCTCCTTAGAAAATGATTATGCCACGATTCCTTTTCCTCCATTTCTCCATTAAGGATTCGGGGTATGCACACATAAATGCCTAGCATGTTTTTCAAGCTGCCCGGTCTAGGACTTAAACCATGAAGTCAGTCATGTGGAATCTAGTCACCTTATGCACTACACACTGGCTGACCCACTATACAAAGATATATCTTTAGAAAAGTCAATGAAAATAAAGTCAATCATCACACCACTAGATAGCCCATAAAAGATACAAGATAGAACTGACAGTGTTTGATGATTATAGAGAAAAAAGAAAACAGAGATAAAAACAAACCTCTCGTGGGTAAAGACATAAGCCTGGGCTCCCTTTCTATTCTCAACCAGACAAGGCTTGGAAAACACTTTGTTAAGTTGGTTCTTTGGTTGGAACTATACTAAGTGAAGATCCCAATCTACTGAGCTGCTAATGTGAATATCTTTAATATGATTATTCCAGAACACAGAAGAAACTACAACTACAGAAGTGCAGTTTCTTATCATTTAGTTGAGAAATTTAACCCAGGGGTCAATTAAAATGCTAACGCAACCAGTAAAACCAGAGAATCCAATTCAATGTGTCCTTTCATATTATAGCTCAAATATAAAGAAAGGATGTGAAAGTCTAAGCACTATGATCTTATGTAGTGGTAAATGATTATGATACTGATAATAATAGGTCTTGCTCAAAGCACTAGAGAATTGCTGATAGTCCCATTTATTTATGGGATCATAGAAAAAAAGGAACAAGAGATTATATACATACATTGAATCCTCATGAATTGACTAAAAGGGATATTGCCAATGCTACAATGCCAGGCTACGTTTTTGTTTTTTTTTTTTTCTTTTATAACTAAAATTTTGTTAATTTTCTGGCTCCATTCATGGTAGAAATAGCCTACTAATTTCATTTCCTAAACATTTAATGACTTGTAAAAATACTTACAAAATGTGAAATGGAAAAGAAAAAGGATACTCATGCATGGCATAATGTACCAATATTTTAACACAGATCTCAGATTGATTTTGTTGGTTTATAATATAATCATATACTATTTTATAATTAAGGATTAATGTGATATAACAAAAAGATTTGAAAATGTATTACCAATTTTTGAAAGAGAAATTTAAAGTAAAAATAATCTGCATCCATTTGAGAAGAAATCTTTTTGTTAAAGATAAACTTTATGTCTGCTCCCCAAATATTTTCTGTTCTCTGTTGTATTTATAAATATAATAACATAAATTACTTGTACCATTTTTAGATAAACAATATTATTTTAAAATTACTCATACAAATAGACTTTCTCTAGTCCACTCATTTTAAAATTGTTCTCATGAACATTTTTCCAGTTTTAGTTAAATCTTTACATTTTGCAATATTTATTAAAATATAGAAATAAAGGGATAATGATCTCTTTTATGTGAGGACTCTTAATTTTTTTTTCTTTTCTAAGATTACATTTGAAAAGCATTTAAGGGGCCAACTGGTGACATGGTTGACTATGCAGTTGAGTACCGGACCTGGCAACTTAAAAAACACCTGGCAGCTTAAAAAACACATCAGGCGTATGTGCATGTATGCCCAAAAGCACAAGAGGAAAAATAGAGAAAAAGAGATCGTGGTGTGACTATCCCCATGGGTGGGTGCTTTTTCACTTTCTCTGGAGAGCAAACATACGCTCTAGCAAATTTTAAAGAAAAAGAAGAAAGAAAGAAAGAAAGAAAGAAAGAAAGAAAGAAAGAAAGAAAGAAAGAAAGAAAGAAAGAAAAGAAAAGAAAAGAAAGAGGCAAGCTTTTCAAGACTATACCAAAGGGAAGAGTGATGCACTAAGAATTCTTCTAAGGATTTTAAAATACATGGTCTACAAAGCCAGCAGATGGCAATGGAGGTAAAGGTGCCTAGATCCCACATGGCTGATTCTACAGCTGGAATCCCATATCTGATAGCTTGAAGATTATGTTGGGGACATGTGTGTGTACCCAATATTCCAGGAGGAGAACGAAGGATAAGAGATTGTGGCATAGTCATTTTTGGGGGATTTTATTTTATTTTAATTGTGCTAAGCTTTGGAGGAAAATATTATAATTTTTAAGGTTTTTAACTGTTTTTCTCCTAATGAAGATTCTCAAATATTCTTAGGTTAAAACCAAACTATTAGAACTGGTCTGCTATAACATGAGGTAAATCTCTCTCATATTCTTTCTTTGGGAAAAAAATGTGAATATAAGATACTTCCATATTCTAGTAGGATATTTTTCTTACCAAAAGGAAAGTTTCTACATGTAAGGATACAAGGAAGTTGATGTTTATAAAGTCTACATTAGACTAATATTTATTAAAACCATGTGGTAATGACCTATGAAATATAAATATTACCCAAGTGCTAAGCTACTTTCTAAACTGTAGTTATAATTTAGTTTGTAGAAAATAAACTTAATAATAATACATTAGGCAACTATAATTTGCTCAAATAGTATAGTATAAATCTAGAATCTTGTCAGGAGCCATTAGTCACATCTGGCTACTGAATGAAGTGTTAGTGGTCTGAATAATACGTGTACTGTCATACATACCTCAGCTTTCAAAGACTTGGTAGAAAAAAAGAATGCAATATATTTCAGTTATAATTTTTATGTTGATTATATGTTTGTTTAAAGAAAAGTATTTTTGATATAATAACTTAAAACAAATTAATAACAGTGATTCTTTTACTTGTCTTTTTTAGGGAATATGTTTTTAGCAAAGCTATTAGAAACCTGAAATCATGTATATGACTTGCATTGTATTTCCACTGGCAACATTGGTTGAAACAACTGAAATTGTTGTACAAAGACATACTCTTCCTTTACAGTTTATGCATTAGTACAGTTTACAGGTTTATACTAGAAATGAAAATGATAAATGTGATTATTAGTTTTGAGCCTTTCAAAGTAAGCTGAGGGGAAATTTTTGCATAATATAAGTTATTCATATAAACCAGATAGAAGAAACCATAATAAAGAGTAACCATATATTATTAGGTAAAATAGAGAATAGCTACAGTATTAATGTTTATTTTCAGTCTCTTGTTTGTTCTATATATGGCATTAATTAATTTCAGAGAAATCTCTGCATTGGAATACCTTAAGAATAGTTGTAATACCTTTCAAGATACTTGAAAAAAAATGTGTCATAGAAAATTGATTTAATAAATTATAAATAAAATTATTTGCATAATAGCTCTGATACTGTGCCTTTAACGTCAACAATTAAACTGAAATTTAAACCCAGATAACAACATTCATGCAATACTATTAAGAAAAACACAAACTGATCTTTAAGTGTGTATTCATACCGTCATAAATCCATCCAGCAAACCTGAATCGGGTTTTGGAGGTGCCTGCAATCGTTCCATCGACCACTTTTCAATGATGGAAGAGACTTGGGTATTTTCTGTATTTAATATTCTGAACCCCGTCATATTAACACCACTGTATCTATAGGGCTCTACATCAAGAGCAAAGAGGTCCTGAAAGAAAAATTTGTTTGTATTATTCTCAGCAGAGTATATTCAAATGCATGTATTAATGAAATAATCACTTATTCTTGCTTCTCTTAGTGTGCCTAACACTGTTGTGTCTCAAGTGATGTAAATATCACAAATCACCAAGACTAGATTGTTCTTGTGCTTTAGCAATGCAAATATATATTCACTGTACATAAACACTTACATATCTACCATATTCTAATTCCACCAGTGAAACAATTTCCTCTATACCTTTCAATTAAGATTTACTTATCTTTTGGCCGGCAGTTGATATGGTGGTTGGGGGTGCTGGACTCCCATATGGCGAACTGCAGTTCAAGTCTGGGACCTGGCAGCTTGCTTTCTCACTTTTCCTCTCTCTCTCTCTCTCTCGCTCAGTCTCTCTCTCTGGTAAAATTAAAAATAAATAAATAAAGTTAAATAAAATAATTCTTTTAAAAATGTTTGCTTATCTTTCTTCTCTATGTTAAGAATAGCTTGTCCTGGGCCCAGCGAGTGAGGTATTAGGTAAGGTGTTGGACTCCCACATGGCTGACTGTAGTTCAAATCCTGGACCTGGCAGCCTGCTTTCTTTTTTCCCCCTCTCTCTCATTCTTTCTTTGTCTCTCTCTGGTGAGTGCATGTGTCCTATATCAAATTAAAAATAATGATAATAATAATAATAATATTAAATAATTCTTTTTAAAAAAGGATAGCTTGTCCTTAAATTTTTTTTTCCTTTTTTTTTTCATTTCATTTTCTTCCATACATTCAATCACATTATTATTTGTCTTACAAATTGGATATTTCAGCATGTGAACATTTCTCCCCAGTATCGTTGATAAAACTACGAAATATCAACAGACAATACCACACCTCTTTGTGCCATTAATGCTTTATGCATTAATATTTTACTTTAAACTAACAGGTGTTTTTTTCCATGTCCTGCTTCCTTGACTTATTATTGCCATTGTTTTGTCAAGTTTCGTTTTTGTTTTTGTTTTAAGAAGCAGGTCATGACATATGACATCTAATGAAAAGTACTTGAAAGCTGAGGAAAAAGTTACAAAGACTGACCTTTTTGATTACAGAAACTTTGTAATTCCTTTACCTTCCTAATATATCTTCATCATAACAAACACTTTACTTCTGTTGCCTGTTCTAGTCTGTATTGAGTGAATGCTCTGGCTTTGCTCCATAGTTTTCCCTGGAGTAGAAGGTCAGAGCTATCAGGGAAGCTGGTAGTCACATGAGAACATGTAGCTTGTGAGACTTCTCTCTAGCTGGCATCAGTTCATCCTCAGAACTTACAAAAAACATTGAGAACCTAGGCTATATTTTTTAAGAATTATTTTATTTAATTAATTTGTTTATTTTAATTTGATGAGAGAAAGAGATAAGAGAGAGAGAGAGAGAGAGAGAAAGTGAGAAAGCAAGCCGCCATGTCCAGAACTCAAACTGCAGTTGACCATGTAGGATTTAGTGCCCTTAACCACAGCACCTGTCGGTCCCCAGAACCCAGGCAATATTAATGCCAATGGCCATGTGTACAGCTTGCCTCAAACTCATGACTGCATAGGCCAGATAGTGGGAATAAAATTCAGTAGAACACGGTTGCTTTGACCTAAACTGTGTTCTGTTTTGTGAAAAAACATAAGAAATCTTCAGGCTTTTTATTTTTCAGTTTATATAATCCAGTCAAAGACTACATTCAAGTACTAAATAAATAATGCACAGTAATATAGGATAAGAATTTAAAGGAATGGAAATGATAAGTTCAATTGGAGTCAGAAGGAAAAGAGATCACTTTAAATTCTTTCTCCCTCCCAAGAGGGCACTTGCCACAGAGAGACATGAGACAGGTTGAAGGGAAGCAATCCCAGTGGGGAGTGGTCATGGTGAAATCCTTTTTCCGCCATTTCTCCATCCTTTCAGGTGTTTTGTTTTATTTTAAACTTTTTCACCCCATTGGGCATGTGGACTCAACAGGGAGGCACAGAGAAAGAGCGAAAGAGAGAAATCACCCCTCAGTGGGATGGCCACACTACAATCCCCTCTTCCTTGTCTTCTTGGGACTTTGAGCACACAGGCACACATGCCCAGCATGCTTTTCAGGTTGCTGGGTCTAGGACTCAAACCACAGAGTTAGTCATGTGAGATCCAGCATCCTAATCACCAAGCCACCTGTTGGTCTCCATTCTGTCAGGATTTTAGGAATATATATATATATATATATATATATATATATATATAAATATATATATTCGGCATGGTTTCCAACCCTCCAGGGCTGTGATTCAACTCTATGTTCATGTAGGATCTGGCTCTCTGAACCACTATGCCATAGGGTGAGCTCCATTTTCAACTCTTATAGATAGGGAAAACTTCACAGAATAGATGATAACTGAACCATAATGAGGATCAGAGCACGCTACCCCAAAATATGTTGGTGTGTTAGTATACTGAGAATTTTATGCTGAGGGAAACTGAGAAAACTGCAGTAACAGGAAGGACACTCTCTGATCTTCTTTTATCTTTCTCCCCTGAAGTAGGCCCAAAAGAATTCTATGATCTATACCACTTTAAGTAAGTTAGAATGGAATGGAAGATAGAGGTTAGAAATTCTGTAGATTTTTTTGTGTGTGTGTGATACAGGAGTCAGAGACAATGCACTTTTTAAATTACTTATTTAATTTAATTTATTATTATCATTTCTTAATTTGAACAGAGAGAGAAGGGGAAAGAGAGAAAACAAGATACTAGGTCTGGAACCTGAACCATGGTCAGGCATATGAGACTCCAACATCTTAACCACCATGCCACCTACTATCCTTGACAAAGGACATTTTTAAGGAAATTTGAAGAGGGGTCAATTTAGGGTACAATACATTGAATTTTAAATATTTTGTTTAATTTTTTGAGAGAATCTCTTAAGTTTGTTGTTTTGCTTGTTTTGCTATAGGGCTGTGTGCTTCCTAGAGAGACAGAAAAAGTAAGAAATCATCTCTCCGGTATAAAAGTAGTGAAAATAGTTATGGATACTGAAGACTATGTGGAACGGGATATGTGTGTGGGGGGGGGGAGGAGTACAGAGAAGGATAGCATGAGAACAAATAGAGAGGCATGACATTTGTGGGACACAGAAATGGTTTATCACCTATTGATGATAACATGTATAGTATTCTCTACTGGACGGTCTCAAGTATTTCTTGTTAGGTAAATTCTCTTTGCAAGCCAAATGATGTATTGTGATTGAATGTTTAAAAAAATTATAATAAATAATAATAATCTGAAAAAAACGAAAATCTACTTGATGATAATGTGGATAGTAAGGTCTTTGTCTTGACTGATAAGCATGGTAATCATGCTGGAAAAAGAAATGATATACACTGTAAAGATATATGTGATTAAATATAATATTGAAAAATAATAAAAAAAATGTTTTCGGGATTTGACATTTAGGAGAATGGCTCATTTTGTTTTCTGTGAGCCTTCTACTTTTCAGTTATGTACTACATACTGGAATCCCTGTGAGTTTCTGGCTCAAATTTGACTATTTAAAAATGTAATTTGTTTTATGAGGCAAATAAATATTACTTTTGGGACCAGCAGTTAGTGTAATGGCTATGTCGCTGGACTCCCACGTAGTTGACTATGGTTTGCATCCCAGACCCAGTGGCTTAAAACTCACGCCGGATATGTGTGTGTGCGTGGCCAAGATCCCGAGAGGAGAATGGAGGAGAAGGGATTGTGGCGTGGCGATCCCCACTGGGTGGTGATTTCTCTCTTTCTGTCTCTCTGTCTCTCTGTCTGGTGAGCGCATGCACCCTATAGCAAAAATCTCTCAAAAAATTTTTTTAAAAAAAATAAATATTACTTTTATGCTTTGAAAAATTATTGAATGAAAAATTCAAGAAAGAAGCCAACCAAAAAAAAAAAAAAAAAAAAAAAAGAAGAAGAAGAAATAGATGGCCCTTCAAGATGCTGGGTCCTGTACTCAAAGCTTAGTTCACCATGTGAGAATCTAGTGCCTCAACCACCACACTACCTACTTGCCCCGAAGTCTAAATATTTTGAAATGATCTTAATGAAACAACAATTACAATTTTTCTACAGTATGTAATAATTTAGGAATAATATACATGGACATTTAATAGACTTCAAATAAAAAAAATGATAATTAAATCTCTAAATACAAACCAGCTGTAAAGAAAATAATTGAAGAGGAATAAAGAAAGTTGGACAGAGGTCCAAACGTGGAGAAATTCTCATATTTTGGCAGTAGATGGTAAAGAACTAGTGAAAGAGATAGACAGTTGTTTAACAGAGGAAGAAAAACCAGGATAATGTATTGATTTAAAAAATATAGAACTAAGAGCAAGTAGGTTTGATAAAAGGGTGAAGTCAGATTTCATATGTAATGAAGTAAAATTTTATGGTGGGTATGTGAAGAAAAAAATAAAGGTAACATTTAAGTAGAGAATTAAAGGATATTAACTTTTGAAAAATCTAAACATAGACAAAACAGGATAGAAAATTAAATCTGCTGAAAGGGCAGCTTCAATTAAACTCATTTTAAAAAGCGAACATAACACAAGAATTAGTGCTTTCCTAAAGAATTGATTTCTCAGCAAAACAATTTGAAAATACATTATGTCCTGAAAGTCCTCTAAACCAATCTTAAAATAAAACATAATATTTTAAGTCAATACCTGAAATAATATTTCAAAATCATCTGCTTCCCACTAAGAGTTAATTGTTCTCTTTGATTTCTTCTAGATTTTATTTAAAAATAAAGAATAACCACAACAGTGTGATTCACATTGCTTCTTCTCACTTCAAAACCTATTTTTATACTAGCAGTCATAATAATAAAATTTAGAGCATTATATTTATGTTTTAATAAACTACTTACCAGAGTGGTAAAGATATAATGATAGTACTCTGTCATCATTCCCATAGCTAAAGCCTAACGAAAAAAATAAAAAATAAAAAAATATTATTACTGAAAGTATAAATTATATGAAATATATTATGTCAATAAATGAGAACAAAATAGTAAGATGTAATGAAGAATCAGTCCACAATATTCAAGTTACATCAAAATTAGGTTAAACTAAATCTTTTCCCAGTAGTTTAAGAAGATTAGTGGTTACTGAAGGAATTTCTGAACCAATTCTCTTGATAGAAAAGCTATTAGTTGAATGTTTGCAATTGAAAAGCTTATGGCTTTACACATTAAAGAAGGCATTAAATTTGACACAAAACCTGAAATTAGCACATCTTAGTTCCTTCTATTTGTAAAGTCTTCACTACAAATACCCTAATGAGGAACACCATTTTATTCTGATGAACAGTATTACTCAATTAGGAAAAGAGTGCTGCAAAGTTACAATACCAACAGGCTCTTTTTTTTTTTTTTTTTTTTAGTATTTATAGACATTTTCTTAGCATGAATGAAGGAAATGTAAATCACCACTATCATTCAAAAAGTACATCTAATTAAATAACTGTGCTCTCTTTTTTATTAATAGACCAGTTGCAAATTACTGTTTTATTTCACTCCTCTACAGTTATCAATTTCAGGCTATCAATCTCAACACAATGACTTCTGGATTAGAACTTCTATGATAATAAGTGTCCATGTCATCTTCCCCCCTGAAAAGAGAAAATGGTTTTAAAATAGCTTCTGATCATGAACAGTAGCTGGCAACAAAAATTGGAAACAATGTACTTTTTTAGCTGAATAATGAGTTCTTAGTAGGAAAGGAGTATTCTCAGGTGCCTCTGCACAAACTCATGAAGTAGCTGCCCCAGCTATACTCTGTAGTTCTACAACATGAGTTATTCAGTTAAGATGAGAGAGAGATTTGCAAAAAAATTTGGAACATAAAAAATGTACAAAAGAAGAGAAAAACATTGATTAACGTAAGGTGAAAGAATTGAACAGAAGGGAATTTAGGAATCAAATCACCAAATAATTAATCCTGAATGGATAATAAGTGAAGAATGCTCTGATGAAATTTTCATCTTATCAAAATGAGAGCAAATTTCCCTTATTAAACAAACATTTGTAAGATTATCTTTTGTAGACGGTATTCTTTATTTCTGTTCTATAAGCACAGGGGCTTTCCATCTCTATAACTACTCAGTGACAGCTCACTATTATCCTTCTCAATGTCTTTTACTTTATCAACTCAATAGGTATAGAAATAGAGATATAATCAAAAGAAATAATAATTTAGATTTATAACTATAAATAATATTTTCACTGTGCCCAAATTGTTAGGTACTATTCTAAGCATATTTCATATTTAAGACTCATAAAAAACCCTGTGAGGTAGATCTTATTATTATATCCATTTTATAGGTGAGGAAACTATGGAGTTAAAAAGGATAGGGCAATGAGTAAACATGGACTCAAGGTCTTGGAATCTGGATTAGAACACAATCTCTACTGTTAGACTATTTTGGCCTAAAATAGTTGTTGTACTCCCACACTTTGATTTCAATGGATAAGCCAAAATTGTACATGTTAGGCTGTTTTTCTAAACTAGTGGCTAAATTAGAGCCAATCACAGCAGCTAGGCTTCAGTCAATCATAGGCATCCCACCTTTTAAATCAAGTTACTGCAGACAAACTATAATATAACCAATGATTCCTCTACCTCACTTCCTCACTTATGTTTGGTGTACGACACTTTCCTGTTCGGTCAACTTAAAAAGCCGAGTTGACCACCAGGCTGGCCAGAGTTTTCTGGAAGTTCGGGAACAGCTGCCCGATTTAAATAGTGTAAGGATTTGCTCTGATAAAACTCTACTAAATTGGCTGGTTTATTTTTCTTTTAACTACCATTTTAAAAATGATATATTTTATATTCCTAAAGATGTAGATCCACTTTAGAATCTACACTATCTAATAATTTGAAAAACTAGGCATGAAAAATAGTGATTGACTGTTTAAAAAAATAATTGAAATAATAATAATAATAATTGGAAAAAAACAATGAAAAGATATTGAAGGATGAAGTGGGGAGTTTAATGTCTCTGTATTGACTGGCATGCAGGGCAATCCCTTTTGAAAAAGCAATGTAATACACTGTCAAGTTACATGCAATTCAATGTAATACACAGATTATGATGATAAAAAAACAACAACAACTAGGCATCTCAGATCAGTGCATGATTTCATTTCAAATAGTGCTTTGGTAGCAGGGCTGGGAGGGAATTAAGAGATATTTGGGGAGATAGTAGTTTGTTTCCAACATAGGTGTTCTGTCTGCACTGGCCACAGAGGGATTTTTTCTTCATCACCCCCAGAAGAAATCTGTATATTGAGTCTGCTTGTGGATTTCATTGACCTCTGAATTTTTTATTTTGAAAATAAGAGTCAATTATGGACTGTAATGTAGGATCTAGAGAAAGCTAGGAATAAAAAAAGAAGATGCTGGTTATTTTTGATTAAGTACTTTCACTACAACTTTACTCACAAAAATAAACAAAAGGAATACTCTTGAAGGATTAGTTATTAATTTCCAGTGGGATCTAAAAGATTAAAAAAAGAACCTGTGCTGGACCTTTTTTAAATTATAGCCTGCTCCTTATCGCTACTTCTGAAAAAATTAGTATGCACACCTCAAACTACCTTTGAGAGAATAAAACTAGCATATTGTACATATGTACAAATAATGAGTACTGTTAACAGAAAATTACTTGTACTATATCATCTCTCCCAGAAAAAAACACAGATTAGTTTGTCTAAAACCAAAACATTATTAGAAATCTCCAACATTGAGCTAGTATAGTTTTAATAATGCTGTATGACAAATTAACACATGTGGTTTTCTTCTCATTTAATTTGCAACAAGTTTATCCTTCAGTTTAGAAACAGAAATTGTATTATTCAAAGTTAACAGTTGTAAGTGGAAAGTGAGTTCTTCCTACACACTTAGAAAATTTTTGTAAGAATTCTTTATTCTAATTTTATGTATTATGGTTATTTTTTTAATTTGACCAGAGAAAGACAGAGAGAGAGAGAAGGAAAGTAAGAGACCAAACTGCCAGGTCCAGAACTCAAACTGCAGGCGGTCATGTGGGAGTCCACTGCCTTAACCACAATGCTACCTGCCAG
Organism: Tupaia tana; assembly: GCA_026018925.1. Taxonomy (NCBI): domain Eukaryota; kingdom Metazoa; phylum Chordata; class Mammalia; order Scandentia; family Tupaiidae; genus Tupaia; species Tupaia tana. The sequence continues at coordinate 44,189,931 of JAKSZU010000002.1, read as the reverse complement.
CCCAAATACTTCTTAAATTTTTATTTTATTTTACTTCTTGCTACTGTAGGAATTTATTTGCATCTATTTTTACATTTTTCCAGGCTAAAAGTTTTTATTTCACACTCTCTGATCTAGACTTTGAAGTTCTTGATTACTATTTTTTCCTCTGTGATAGAATGTCCTTGTAAGGTTTTACTTCAGAGCATCTTGGCTCAGCCTTAGGGGACTCTCTTTGACAAATGTGGATGAAGGTGTAATCATCTGCTATTGAGGCATGCACGCCAATTAGTGCATTCAACTTGCCTCTAAGGAACTCTAGGCAGCCCGAAGCTCTACTCACTTTCAAAGCTTTTAGGTAGGCAAACTTGAAATATACTGCTGCTCAATATTTAGTAAAGGCTTGGTTAGTTTAAATAAATAAGTTAAAAAAAATTAAAGAAACAAACTGGGCCAATCTGATTGGAGTCATCCTTTCACCGGTATTCCTAATATTCATTCTTGAATAAGGCCAGATTAACTGAAAGCTCATCTACACGGAGACTTCGAAAAAAGTTCAGGAAAAATGTATTTAAAGTAAAGCGTTTTTGGAAGGAAAAAAAGAAATCCATGTATAGTGTTTTCATAATAGGCATTTTCAAAAAAAATTCTGAAACATCTTTTACTCCTCAACTCCTATATCATATCTTTAGAATTTCAACATTAGCCACTGTTGAGGAATCTCAGGAAAAAAATCATAAAACATAAAATAGATCTCTGTTAAGCGTACTGCTACATTTAGTAGAAAAAAGTTTTGCTTTCTTTATGAATTGATTTCTAGAGTAACATAGATCCAGATGTGAGACAAATGGCCTAAGGGAAAATGTAGGTTAAAAAACAAACAACCACCGCTGGTCTGCCAGTGATATAGGACCCTGACCATCCATTCTGTGTAATCTTAACTATCATGTTCTCATTTTACATTTGCTCTGATTTTTTTATCTATAAACTTTATTAAAAGTGTATATTTTTCTGTTGTATGTATTTAAACATTATCTTAGTTATGTTTTCATTTTGCAAATAGGTTACACATAAGAAAACAAATATAAGATAATAAATATATCCAATAGAAGACAGACTATAAATGCCATTATTAAAGGTGATGAGTATTTTCACCTTTCTGACAGCAAAATAAGTCAGCTAATTCTTTACAGAAAAGACAATCGATTATTTACATACTGCTTAGAAGCCTAGAGAAAGCAAACTAAAGCTCTGTCATTGAAATAAAGTGCTGCTCCCTCCAGAAACAAAGGAAGGTCTCCTTCCAAGTCTGTATATTCTCAAAATGTGATCAAGTGTTGTTTTAAAATTATACAAAAAATAAATCCTGATTATAGATTTCAGTGGTTATTTTACTGTATCTATTAACTATCAAAGAATCCCCAAACCAAAAATCCTCATATACTTTATTACCCAAATATAATACTAGAGCAATTTTCCAAAACAAATTAAATATTTTATTGTAGGGAAACATACATTCATATTGGAATATTGGATAAACATCTGCTTAATAAACTAACCTTGTTATAACAGGCATTTACTGTTGGTTGTTATATTTAATGAGACATAATTTGATATCTGAATCTGTATAACTCTCCAGTAGAGATATTTCATCTTCTATTTAAAGGGTTTCTAAACAGTTGATTCATCTCAAGCTACTGTGCATCAGCACAGTGTGCATAAAGAAACTTAAAAAAACAAGATCCAAAAATTTGAGTTTGAATTCAAATTCTGCTACATGGTAGTATATGGTTTTGTACTAATCATTTAAATATCAACTTCATTTTTCTTTTCAATAAAAAATTAACAATACTTTACAATAATTATGAGACCGGTTTTCCAGCTATGTCTGACTACTGCTGATGTAACTTCAGGGATTTTATTGCTGCAAACTTTTTTATTTAAGGTTTCAAAAAAAATTTCCCAGAGAGCATGTATGCTTTGGGGGTGGAGGCACTAAGAAAAATAAGTATGGTTATGCCACAATCGCCTCTCCTCCACCATTGCTCCCTCCTTTTAGGATTTGGGGCATGCACGCACATGTGCCCAGTGTGTTTCTCAAGCTGCTGGGTGCAAAATCCCAACTATGTAGGATCTAGCCATCTTAAACCCCAGGCAAAATGCTGACCATTGTTTGATATATTTAGAAATATCTTTTCCGGTAGATAATGATATAATTACCTGTTACTATCACTAGGTAGAATACAAATCCCCCTGTTCTTTTCTTTTTTTTTAATTAATTTATTTTTGTATATATATATTCAATCACATTGTTTAGCTTACAATGTGAGCATTTCAATACGTGAACATTTCTCCCCAGTCCCGTTGATCAAAATATCTTCAACCAATAACACCACACCTCCCCATCCCGTCAATGCTCTCTTTATCCCTCCTCCAAATGTCCTTCGTTAGGCCCCACTCCTCCACATACACCTCATCTGACATTCACACCCATCTCTTGTGTTTGTACAACCGTTACTCAATCAGTTTCAGTCATAGAGTACAGACATTCGGTATATGTTAGTGGGAACATACAATGTCTCTCCTTCATAGCCTGGCTTGCCTCACTCAGCAGTAAATCTTCCATATTCTTCCACTTTCTTTTCTTGCTACTAGATATTGATCGAGTAATTAAAATCATTCTGAGACTTGGTTTCTTTATAAAGTAAAGATAGCCTCTACATTTTTTGGTTATGATGATGAAAGATCAAGTATGTGAGGCATCCCACAGTAGGTGCTAGGTAAATATTAGATACATTTTATCTTCTTTTCTATTGGTTGATTATAACAGATGAGCTGCTCAATCATTGACTCAGTTTCATTCCTCATTTCAGTACAAAACATACTCATTTATTATCAATCAACAATCTCATTAACAAAACAGTATTCTAATCATTTGAAAATAATCATGAATCTTTAAAAATCAATCAGGTAGAAGATCATCAATATTTACATAACTTCATTTAAGACAGTTAATTAAGGCAATTGTAAAATTTTTCTAACATAAAATTACATCAAGAGGATTTTTCTTATTTTTTTACTTGACTGTGTAACACTTCGATTTTTAAAAAGAACATAATTTAAGTGCAAGTTTGCAAAAAAATGTAAGATTTAAGTAATTTAAAGAGTACCTGTTTTAAAATGCCTGCTGCCATTTCGTGGCTGCAGTCAAAGATTACATGAAATTCCTTGCCTCTTTTCATTTCTTTTAGTAGGGGTTTTGCATCTTTTGTATCAGCAGGTAATTGACGAATTTTAAGTCGAAGATTGTACCTTGATGGAGCTTTGATGAGCTCTTGCAAACGAATGAGACCTTTAATTAAAAAGAAAAAAAAATTAGAGATGAGACAGAATTGCAAAACATACTAATTACAATGTATAGTTTTCTTCCCCATGTACAAGGGCATTTTATGATACAATCATTGAAATTTTTACTTCATCAGAACTTCAGATTCATTATTTTTGTACAAACAAGCATTTGTCAAATTCTTTAAGGCATTTTTTAAATTATAAAACAAATTATTATAACTCTTATTAGTAACTTAAAACAGGGGCCAGCAGTTGGTGTAATGGTTATGTCGCTGGACTCCCATGTAGTCGACTGAAGTTCAAGTACTGGACCCTGTGGTTTAAACTCACTCTGGGCGTGTGTGCGTGCGTAACCAAGATCCCGAGAGGAGAACGGAGGAGATGGGATTGCAGCATGGCCATCCCCTCTGGGCAGTGATTTCTTGCTTTCTGTCTCTCTTTGTCTTTCTGGTGAATGAACGCATCCTAAAGCAAAAACCTCTCCAAAAAAGAAAAAAAATAAATAAAAAAAATTCAAAGAACAAAAACATATATAAACTATAATATATATACACACATATACATATATATGTATATGTGTGTGTATATATATATATATATATATATATATATATATATAATGTATAAAAGAATATAGAGTAATAGTCTTCTTCCACATATCAATTCTATTCCTCACTGAATTGTCACTGTTAGTGGCTTGAAAGGCTTTTCTTCTGCAACACTTTCTGTGTATTTACACATGTACACATATTCTTTTTTATTCTGTATTTCACGTTAATAGTTGTTTTGTGTCAATATCTTAAATTTCCTAGTAAGTCAGTGATTAACATTCTAGTTTGTCCTTAACAAACACTATGTTTTATTGTGCACATAATTTATGTAACTATTCCCTAATATTATAAACTCTGCTTATTTATTTTTGTTTTATTTATAAGTAATGCTCCAGATAATAATCTTCTCATACAATCTGATGTATTTGTGAGAGTGAAATAACTTTACTTAATAAAATAGCCTGAATCATAATTAATTACTTTAAGGAATAAAACTAATATTCTTTTCTATGTTCTCTAGGTAAAACATTAACTTCAGAAGTAAATATAGTCAGAGACATTAATAGAAACAAGCATTCTACTAGAGAAGTAGTTCCCGATTATATTATTTCAAAGTATATCAAATTAATGAATACATTTTAATAGGACATATAACTATAATGCATTTTTAAAAAGAGAGACAAATTAATCAGTTTATTCTTTTATATAATCCTGAAATAATAAAAATCATTTAAGAACCAATACAAAAGATTCACTATATAATAGCATGAAAAAAAAAAAGGGATCATACAGTTCTTTTACAACTTGGACCAAATTGAGTAATTTCATTTTCTCTTCATACCCTTTCTTCTTGTTTTTCTTCTCTATTTTACTTTTTCATCTCATATCTCTCTCTCTTTCTCTCTCTCTCTCTCTCTCTCTCTCTCTCTCTCTATATATATATATATATATATATATAGTATATATATATATATCCCTGTGTTTTTTGTTGTTGTTGTTGTTGTTTTTAAGTTTCAGTAAAGGGTGCACGTACTTGCCTGATAGAGACAAAGAGACTGAAAGAGGGTAAGTGAGAAATCACCTCTTCTCCACAAAAGGTTTAGTCATACTGCAATCCTTCTCCTCCATTCTCCTCTCAGGATTTGGGGCAGGCGCGCACACACACACACACACACACACACACACACACACAGCTTGTTTTTCAAGCACCCAAGTATACGACTTGAACTATGCTGTTGCTCATGTGAAATACAGTCAATTTAACTTCTGTGCCACCTGCTGTCTCCTCTCTCTATTTCTACTGTATCTGAAAAACTACCTTTATTAATATTAACATGACAAAAAAATACAGAAAAATATCATACTAATCTAGAACCATCTCTTCTCTCTTTCTCTGTATTGTTTATATACAAAATTCTAAACTCTTATTTGAAAGCAGGAGTTAAAAACACACCTTATTGGGACCAGCAGTTGGTGTAATGGCTATGTCGCTGGACTCCCGTGTTGTCGACCATGGTTTGAGTCCCAGACCTGGTAGTTTAAACTCACACCAGGTGTGTGGGTGTACACAAGATCCCAGGAGGAGAGTGGAGGAGAAAGGATTACCTTGTGGCCATCCCCCCTGGGGGATGATTTCTCACTTTCTTTCACTCTGTCTTTTTGGCGAGCACACGCACCCTACAGCAAAAACCTCTCAAAAAAGAAAAAAAACAAAACAAAACAAAAATTTTAATAGGACTAAAAATCTACTTTGTATCAACACATGGGGAAATAAAATTTTAATTCTAGAAATATTTTAATTCAATTAAAAATAAATAATAGATCCATACCTGTATTGTGACATAATGAATAATAAAATTAAAAATAATATTTAACATTTTTATCCTCAAATGAGACATTCAATTTGAACATGTGAATTCATAAACACATTTATTATATTTTCCTTTTAAAATTATTGTTCCACAAAATTTACTTCATAGGAAAATCCCCTTAGAGTTTTATGATTTAAAATTCCACAAATAATTATACTACACAATATACTACTATTTTCCATTTTGTTTTATACATTTAAGTATTTATGAACTATAGCAAAGTAAATACTACATAATTAATGGATATTATGTGCATTTATAAAACATGCTACAATTCATTCTAGGGAATCAGCGTGTTTAATAACTACAGATATGAAGATTGAGCTGTGCAAATGCTTAACATTGAACTAGGAAGTTCTCCTGAATATGTATATAAAGCTATAAAATTTTTAAATTTTTATTTTGTTGCACATGAGAGTGTTCTGTTACAAAAGTAGAATAAATTTTAATAAATTTTAATTAATAATAAAATTACTTAACTACTTTTGATAAATAAATCAGAGTATTTCTGCACTAAGGCAGTTGTTCTCAAACTTTGAAAGATATGCCATTAATCTATGGAGCTGATTACAATCTAAAAGACAAACTTAAGTTTAGGAGAAAATACTTATGCATGTGCATTATTAACAATCTTCCCAAATGGCTTTTCTGTCATAAAAAAATGAAGTCAATTTCTAGATAGGCATGGTTAAAGGACAATAAAACAATTCAATGATTTCCAGCTTTATCACTCTCTCACTCGGTCCCTCTCTGGTCAAATTAAAATAAATAAATAAAGTAAAAAAAAATTTTTTTTTTCTTTTTTCGGAGAGGTTTTTGCTATAGTGCATGTGCGCTCTCCAGAAAGACAGAGAGAAACAGAGAGACAGAAAGCGAGAAATCACCCCCCAGAGGGGATGGCTACGCTGCAATCCCTTCTCCTCCATTCTCCTCTCAGGATCTTGGGTATGCATGCACACGTGCCCGGCGTTAGTTTAAGTCACCAGTTGTGGGACTTGAACCACAGTTGACTACATGGGAGTCCAGCGACATAGCCATTACGCTAATTGCTGGTCCCAGATAAAATACTACTTAAAAAAAAAAAAATGAGTCAGAAAACTAAAAACACAATGGACTGTAAAAACAAGAGAAACAGTCTCTACACACTTACTTATTTTACAAACAAATATGTATTACATTTTTACTATAGGTCAAGCATTTTTCTAGACTTTAGGGATATGATGAAAGATAAAATAGACAAGATATCTGCCCACACAACACCAGAAGTACATAGAGAAACTAAGGTTATTAAGCAAGCCATTACAAATGAAGAGTGGCAAATCATATTTTGGTGGGTAACCTACACATGGTTGAGAGGCATCTAGCAGGATCATTCTCCAAGGAGATGACATCTAATTTAATGCCAGAATAAAAAGAGAGAGAGTAGAAGGAATAGATTGAACAAGCAGCTTTCATATGCTGGCCTGGAAATGAGAGAACATAAGTAAAAAATTGTAAGAAGCAAGGGCAAATGGTGACAAGGCAATTGGATAAGCAAGCACAGGGCTGCTTAAATTCTTGTAAATTGAAGAGTTTGGGCCTTAATTTAAGAGCTGTGGAAAATGTCCATTTGGAATCTCTATTTCAAAAGAATCATCCAAATTTGAAGGACAGATCAGAAGACCTAAAACTAGGAAAAGAAAGAGTTGGAAGGTATTTGTAATAATTAAGGGTAGTTGTAATCATGCAGGACAGGTTAGATATGTATTTAGGCAATAGAACAGCGAGAGAGAAAAGAACATACACATATTTATGAGAAAGGATTGAGAGTACTTGGTGAAGAAGAGATCTGAGTCAGGGGAGTTTCTCAAATGTCTTGCTTGGCCAACTAAAGGGAGATGGTACCTTCACTGAGTGTGAGATCATGGGAGGATTATATCGACTGAGGCAAAATGAGGAGAGCAATCAGCCATGTTAAGGTGTACCAAAGGCCAAAAAAAAAAAAAAAAATCAATAAACACTTTTAAAAGTTCTTATTGAATTTACTAACAAGATTAGTGCTGATCTACAAGGTCAAATTTATGTAGGGTGGTGAGGATAGATGGCTGTGCCCTTAGTGAAAAGTAAATATAGACCTCCTCAATATCGTCTTCATGCACTTCCGTGAATGATATGTTCTGCTCTTGTTCTGTCTTACCATGGTCATGTGATGCCTTTCACAGTCCCAAGACTGCAGAGAGTCCCCAGATGTGGCCCTCACCTTGGACCTCCACAGCTATGAGCTAAATGAACTTCTTTTCCTTATTAATCATCCAGACTCAAATACTTCTGTTATTATCAACAGAGAACCAACTAAAACAGGATTTAGTCTATTACAGTCTTGGTGTTAGGTTTGAATTTCAGATAAAAAAAAATCTATGATCTGTGTGGCTTTGTGTAAGGCATTATATTTCTCTAAGCTTTGATTTATTCTTCTCTAATAATATGGAACATCCATCTATTTATTAATCTATTAATTAACATATTGAATGCCAAAAAAAACCTGACATATGTATATAAGGCCCACAATAAGTGGCAGCTTGTCACTGTCATTATATTAGCTAACTAGGAAAGAATATCATATTTCAAAAAAATATATGCTTGCTACTAAGTCTGTTTTTAAATATATTTGGACACTATTTAAAAAGAAAGGCAACCGGGAACCAGCAGTTAGCGTAATGGCTATGTCGCTGGACTCCCACGTAGTCGACCGCGGTTTGTGTCCCAGACCCGGTGGCTTAAAACTCACGCTGGGTGCATGTGCATGCATGCCCAAGATCCCGAGAGGAGAATGGAGGAGAAGGGATTGTGGCATGACCATCCCCCCTGGGGGGTGATTTCTCGCTTTCTGTCTCTATGTCTCTCTCTGTCTGGTGAGCGCACGTGCCCTATAGCAAAAATCTCTCCAAAAAAATAAAAAGAAAGGCAACTTAATATCACAAATTTAACATTAAAATTTAAAAGCATTTTAAGAGATTAATCTCATTACCAAAGGAAAAGGAGCTATATAGTTACAGATTAGCTCAATAGTTTTGAATTGAGAAAGTTCGACTGGCTCAGAAATAGAAATCTTCTGAAGGATAACATCTACAAATAGTATTTGGAAAATTCATCCCAAGGATAAATACTGTCAAGTATTTTCAAGTCTCTTAAGAGCTCATGTGGATAGTCCATTGAGCCATCAGGTACAATAAATGTTTACTTATTCTCTTCACACATATACATCCCTGCTGGCACTAATGTAACAGATTTCAGTTTGCCAGCTTCCCTGGGGAATGATACTGAAGAATGAAAAAAACAAAAAACAAAAAATCTGCTGCTAGTAGGAGCTCCCATCTCTTACTTTTGAATTTTCGTATAATGTTGTCTTCATTCATTCATTCAACATAGATTTTCTACATGTCTATTATGTACAAAACATTGTTTCATGGGTAAATATAATAACTGAAATAATACTTATTCAGTCTTTGATTGCATGAGACACAGTTAAGCTTTGACATTTTTGATACAAAAGTAGTTTCTAAAATATTTTTCACATTCAGTTTTTAAAAAAATAAACATGATCCAGCATTTCAGTTAGATGGAATACAAGATAGCTTTTTGAATACCAAAAGTAAAATCATGATTTTTAAAATTTACACTTTATATTAAGTCCTACAACAGGTGCTTAGAGTCATCTCTTGGTATCTAAACCTCTATTGCTTTGTCCAATTATATTGTTTCTCATTTTCCCATATTTCCATTCTTGGTATTTTACCTCTTCTATTCTCTGACATTTAGATATAAATTTCTATGTAAGTTCTATTGTTTAGAACACCTTGGAAGAACGAGATAAAACAAAAGATACATACAAAACATTTGAAGAATAAATGATTACTTATCTATTCTATGGAAGATATATAATTTCATCCTGATAGTTTATGTGGACAAAGTTTTATTCAAAGAAAAATGGATTTAAGCAACAGCAGTCTTTTAATGACAAGAGTAGGCACTTTTCCACTATGTGGCTCTCTAACCATGCCCCCTGCACAACTTCCTTTGCAATGAACATGTGCTAAAAATGCCAGTTTTATAACACATTGTTCTAATTAAATCTGTCTTATATAAACAAATGTGTATCTTTATAAAATGGAAGAGGTTTTGTTTTTTCTTCTTAGGAAAGTCTCTCAAAATAATTAAGATGGCTTACATGTGATTCTGTTTTATGGTCAAAATGAAGAAATGAAAGTATACTCTATTTGGTAAAATAAAAAAGCAACATTTATTTTTGTTGAAAATGTGGTTAATATGAAAAATGTGCAAACAACAGTTTCCAGAGATTTTGTTTACTTTTAACAAATTTGGCACCCAGTGAAATTATTTAATGACAGAGTAGGATTATAACTCCTAGAAACAGCCTTTTAATTAAAATGCCCCCTTTTCCCCTAATGTAATTAGTTGATGTAATGATAATAAAAAAGAAACAATCTGCACAGATGGGTTCCTGAAAATCTTCTAACAAAGAAGAGCACCACATTGCAATTATGCCCTTATTTTGGTAGATGAGTAACATTCCATTACTTCTAATTATTTCACTGAGACTACATTATTATTATTATTTTAACCTTTTTTTCTATTCTCACTTATTTCAGCAGTAGGTGAAATCAAGGTTTATCTTCTTCTTTCAGGGACAGAGGTCTGGGCTGCTCATTTCAGAAGTTGCCATCAATTTAGCTTTTAGGGAGAATCCAGAAGGAGCCATTTATGCACACTCCAGCTGGCACTCTCTTCTAAAGAGATCAATCACATAACCTCTCCGGCAGGCCCAGCCTCCCCTAGTCCCAGGAAGGGAGTCCCAAGTCTCCTCCCTACCCAGGTATCCATTTCGGCAGCCACACAAACTAGAGCTTTGCCACCTGGCTTACTCATATGTCCTATTCATCATTTCAGTTAGCGTGGTCTCTGTGATAACTCAGATTCCTCCTAAAAGGCTATGTGTAAGAAGCTATACAAAAAATGATTTGTATGCATTCAATATTTCATCATCACACTTTTTTTTTTCCAGTTGAGAAAAAGATAATTCATTGAGAGGACAAAGTACAGTATTTCCAATAGTTATTTTTTAATAGAATGTTTTATTTTGATAAAGAAGTGTTGTCTTAAAGCAAACTAAATATTGGTATATGTACCAGTCCTGGACTTTAAAATGGAGAAGGAAGCTAATTATAGTAAGATAATTAAAAATGGTTTTGACAGGAGTGGTAGACAGGCATTGAAAAAAATTCAGTCTCCAAATTTTTATCAGCCATCTTCTCTTTGGGGACAAGGTGGATTTATTCAATAGAGAACACAGAAAATAAAGACAATTGGGGTTTAGAAAAATAGATGAGACGAGGAAGCGAAATGAGGAAAAAATATCAAAGTGGGTTTCATCATCTCAGAAAAGGAAAGAAAGCCACACATAGTAAAATTACAGGGCTAATCTTGGAATATCCTCAAATTCTAACCCTAACCTTACTAAGAGGAATTGACTTCTCTCTTTTCGAAATGTTCTTTATTTTTAAACTATGATATAGCTTAAAAATTTTAAGATTCAAAACATGCAAAAATCCATTAGCTTAATATATAGGAAACCAAGCAGCAAATGAGTTTCACTTCACATACCAGGGTCAATTGATTGTCATTGGCTACATGGATCATTGTGCTGAAAATGTTTTTGAGACCGATTCTGTGTCTAGGGGCATGTTTCAAGAAGGGAGTTGAACACCAGTGGTGGGGTAGTCATAGTGGCCTCACACAGTGGTCAGCACTTTATTAAAATCTCCTTCTTATTTTTTAGTGGTATCAAATCCTATACATAATTTTGTTTAATTGATGGCAAAGCCCTTCCTTTATTTTAAAATTATTATTATTTTTTTACTCTCCCAGAGTGTGTGTGCACTTGCCAGAGAGACAAACAAAGAGAAACAAAGAAACAGAGAAAGAGAGAAGGAAAGCAAGAAAACACACTGCCCTGCCTCCCTAGTCACAGGGGATGGTCACACCACAATCCCTTCTCCTCTATTTCTCTCTACTTTCAGAAATTTGAGCATTCATGCCCATGCACTCCATGTGATTTTCAAGCTGCCAGGTCTGGGACACAAACCGAGCTGTATGCCATTTAGGATCTAGCTTCCTTAGCCACCTGGTCCCCTGGTAAAGACTTTCCATGATTCAGAATGGAAAATAGTATAGTGAAGAACTAATATTTTATAAATTATGCTCTCTTTTGAAGCCAGAATCCACATAGTAACTCCAAATCATGACATATTTAAACAAGTAAAATTCAAATAATAATTATTACTTAAAAATATAAGGAAAGCACTTAAAAAGTGTACAAATTTATGGTCAGAAAAAAATTCATTAGAATTCTATTTTTTCTCTCCAAAATGCCCCTAATTCTGAAAACCTTCTTTGATGCATAATATACATATGTGTGTGAATGCGTGTGTGCATGTACACACACACATACACATAGTCCTTTTCAATTCTTATTTTCCTGCAAAGTCTAATTTTCCTCTGCCCTGACTTATCCCTATAGGAGAATGTGGACATAATATATATTTTTTTCTGATCTGCCTTTATTTGTAAAATCAATAACTAACTAGCTCATTGTACTAATCTAGCAAAGTAATAGATGCCTCCCTGGAAGGTCTAAATGAGGAAGTAACTAGCCTTAAGCAGGTAAATCATGGAAAAAGGCTGTAAACTATAGTCTTACATCATGATGTCAAATTTAAGAACCATATAGCAGCATGCCAATCTGCATCAGGCATGATTTGAGCTGAATCTTGTCATTAACCTTCTCTTGAATGATTATAGACAAAGATATTTAAATTAGCTAATTTCAGCTTTCTTCTTCATAAAATGTTGGTAAAAATAATTATTATCATAAAGGAAAAATCAAATGAGCTAATGCATATAAATCACTTAGCACTGTGCTTGGCATACATTAACTTTTTCACTGGTTTCTGATAAATTCTTCGTACACAGAACCCAGGGTTTGCTGGTATGGGTGTGCCTCAACAGGTCCTGTTTGCTTTCAAAACTTTCCTGGAATCCTGTGAATGGTCTCTTTAATGAACTCCTTCATTATAACCATCTAAGTGAACTCTGCTTCCTGCAGGACACTAACTAGTACACTATCTACACACTAGTGATGTTCAAATGTGCATCTCTTGCCATATTATTTTCTTGAACTCTAGACTCCTACTTTTTCTATTTAACATCTGTGTAGTAAAGAGTTAATTTTACCCAAAGAGAAGTCTAGACTTTGTTGCTAGCTACTGAAAGGTAATTTCTAAAATCTTGGAATATTTTGCTAGAGAAGAGTGTGTCTGTTCATCTGGAAGCTTTGGGCCACATAGGAGGGTTTAGCAATGTGATTTGTGGTGGGGTCTCTACCTATGTGGTATCACCTCAACTTCTGGAGATTCTGACCCAGGCTAAGGTCAGTGAGGCTGGTGCTTCTCCATGTCTACATGACCAAGCTCAAATAAAAACTTCAAACACGGAAGCTCAGGCTAGCTTTCTTGGCTCACAATACTCCATGAGTGTTCGCACACATCGTTGCCTGATAAAGTTAGCACCGTTCACAAACCCATAGGGAGAGGACAGTGGGAAACTCTGAGTATGGTTCTCTTCTGGATTTTGCCCTATGCACCGCTTTTCTTGGCTAATTTTATTCTGCATCCTTTTGCTATTAATTCTAACAGTGAGAACAATAACTTTCAGTATATTCTGTGAAAGAGACATATCAAACCTGAATGTTATCATGGTATTCAGTCCTGCACAAAAGCCTCTTTACATAATCTTGTTTACTTCATCCTGACCTTTCTAGCTTCCTTTAAAAAAATATCTGGAGTACCATACTGACCAGATTTATGAAATGAAACCTACAGGCTGTATATACAAATACATTAAGGCAATACTAGTTAGGAAGCTTTTGCATAATCCATTTGAGAGATTTTGAAGGTGAAACTCTTGAAGGTAAAATTACAATTGGTATTAGAAGTAAGAGTGGTGTTGGAGGTACCTAAACTTTGCAATTGGCATTAGAAATAAGGGTGATCTTGGAAACTTCTAAACAATGTGACATCTCTATTTTGATATCTAATAGATACTCTGGACATGGTATTCCAAAATTGGCTCATTTCTGTACTCGACCTTTCTCTCCCTCAGTTGTCCCCAGATAGGATAATGGCAAGTTTATTTTTCCAGTTATGCAAGTAAAAATTATTAATGTCTTCTTTGATTTCTGTTTCTAATATACCTCATATATAACTTTTTAACAAATCTTATTATAGCCACCTTCAAAATATATCTAGAAAATGAAAGGTCTCTTGGACCCAGCAGTTAGCGTAATGGCTATGTCGCTGGACTCTCACGTATTCGACTGCAGTTCACATCCCGGACCCGATGGCCTAAAACACTCCGGGTGCATGTGCATAGGTGCCCAAGATCCCGAGAGGAGAACAGAGGAGAAGGGACTGTGGCGTGGCCATCCCTCCTGGGGGATGATTTCTCACTTTCTGTCTCTCTCTGTCTGTCTGGCGAGCGCATGTGCCCTGTAGCAAAAACCTCTCAAAAAAATAAAATAATAAAAAAAATTTAAAAAATAAAAAAAAAAAGAAAATGAAAGGTCTTTGGGCCAGCCAGAGGTATGGTGGTTAGAACACTGGATCCCATATGGCTAACTGCACAGTTTGAATACTGAACCTAGTAGCTTGTTAACCATGTCAACTACATTTGCATGTACTCCCAAAATCCCTAAAGAAGGAAGAAAAGAGGAGAAAGGATTATGGTGTAACCATTCCCCATGATAGATGCTTTCTTGATTCTCTTCTATCTCTCACCTCTCTCTCTCTCTCTTCCCCTCTCTGTGATTGCAATACAGAAATGCTAAGGAGAAGCAGGGCTGCCAGCCTGAATATTAGTTCTAGAGTTAATACCAAAATATGTTGTCCCTGTTTCTTCTTTCACTGACATGAGAGAAAGCAATTATGCCATTATTAAAAAGTAAACAGTGCGTTTTGACTAAACCAAGGCTAAAACTCTTTGGCTTCTAAAGTCTCAGGGTCTCAGTTCAGCTTGTACTAGGGTCAATTTTCTATTCAAAATGTTTCAGTTTGTGAGAAGCCAATAAAATTAATGTTGCATTTTAATTCTTTTGCTTTCCTTATTACCATAAAAATTTGCTTGTATCTCAATCAGGAGAGGAATAAGCACATTGGTGACTGACTTTCAGCCAAGGGAGGTAACTTAAGTGCTTATGCTCACTGGAGGCACCACAGTCATGGAAAGTGGCTGTGTCTGTCCTATGTTCACCCAGTCCTAGATACATCTTATCATTGAATTTTCCTTGTCCTACGAATACAATTGTGGCACATGGGCTTATCCTGATATAGTGAGATTGAGCAGGTAAGTTGGACAGTTGAATGAAAAGGCAGCCAGTTGTATTTGTTAGGACTTTTGGTATTATATGTGGAACCAATTCACACTGAACAAAAAAGCAACTTGTGTCTCCCATAACTGAAAATAAATGCCAGGGATAGTTAAGCTGGGAATTCTTTCTATGTCATTCAGTTATCTTTTTCTCTCTGTTACCTTTACTGCTCCTAATTTTTTCTTACTTGATGGCACAGAAGACTAAAAGAATCTCCCTCACATAAAAAAAGAGATTTTTCCCCAAGAGTTTGGTGAAAATCCTAGCAGGAACTCTCCCTGGTCCAGATTAGGGTTGTTTGGTGGGACTGGAGGAACTGAAGTTAGATTCTGACCTCTGGGGCATCAGTAAGTGATGAGGAAAGAAAAGGAGCCTCACCTGAACCATATAGATTAAGAAGAATCACTCAAAGAGACTCTGGAAAGACAAACCCATGAAAAAAGCACAACCCAGAAATGTATCACAGTAATGTTTTAGAAACTCTCTAAACAGGTTGGACATACTTTTTGACCAGAGTTTGACAACACTTTGATTTAGTGGTTGTTTATAGTCTAAATTATTCTTATTTTTATCAAATTGAAATCCTCTTTTAAGAGTGAAAGGAGCACATGTAATCATGGAGTAATTAGACCAAGACTACCAGCATAATCTACGAACATCCTCGGCTGCCCAGGCACTCTGCACAGTCCTCTTCCTACTTCACAGCATATTTTCTACTCAGTCACACATACTTCATCACTGGCTATCATAGTGATGTTACTGACCCACCCCCAGTGGGACCAGCATACCTCATTGTTCAGTTCTGATGGCCACAGTGCAGGTATCTTTATCTCCTGACAACCTGCTCAGATGTACACCTGTCCTTCTGTCACCCTTACTGCCCTCTCAGCTTGCAATAACCCAACTTCTGCTCTCCAGACAGTGACTGATTGGGTATCCTGCTGTCCTTTAATCCCCACTTGTGTCTAGGTCAGTGCAGTTATAAGACAGCAAACGATCATTTGCAGCTCTTATTTTGGATCTGTCCCAGGATGCCACTGTTACTGGTTTTATCCTGCCACTTAATATGTCAAATATGACTTAAAGTTCACATTGATGAAATAGCTTAAGAAACTTTATGTGGTTGGGCCCATGACTTACAATAATTATCAGAACTACTGTGTGCTAGTGGGAATGCCAAGTATTGAGTTGTGGAAAAGTCGTGTCATAGTTTTGCATAGAAAAACAGAAAAATTACACCATGACTTTTCCAACAACCGAATGGTATGAGACTCTTCAGGAACTCAGATTTTCTTTTATCTTTTTGTGTCTCTCCTTCCAAGAAACCTTTAACTCTGGCGCCTTCAGGAATTGTGCTTACTGAACATCCATCTGACCTTATGAATAGTTGAAAGATATAAATATATCCAGGAATAAATCTCAGCTTATACTATGTGCTTGAAGTCGAAAATGTACAAGGAAATACAAAAATAAAAATAATAGGCATTTGGTATCTCTAAGGTGATAGGGCAGTAGGAAGAAAGCTTGCAAACAATAATTCTACAATGAATTAAGTCACAACTATGTATCTCTAATGTGCAAAAGAAGTGGTTAAGTTAGAATGTTTAAAAGTGCTTAACCACTTAGCATGAGGAGAAGTATGCATAGTGTGGAAAGGGAGACAGCATGTTACTTCTGGAAAAAGAAATGTAATACACTGTATAAGTTATACATGATTCAATGTAATATAAACAAGATTATGATAATAGTAAAAAAGAACCTCATTAACAGAGTAAGAAAAATTCCAAACATCTTGGGCTTTGTTTTGTTAATACTGCTGAAAAATCAAGTATATTTCGATGGAAATATAATTTTTATGAAGAATCTACTACTTCCTTAACTGAGGGAATGTGTGCTGAATTTTTAAATCTTGATGTTGGTTCAAAAGTCTTTCATGTTGCTCAAAATAGATGTCACCTTGCTAAAATCATAGACTTATATTAATCAAGATCATGAAACTGACATGTAACACTAGAAATCCAGCCTATTAATTTATGAGAAATATAACTATCATGGGCATAGAAATACTTGAATTGCATGGTCACTGCAATCTCAAACTATGCAAAAAATAATTATCATAATTTGAAATTTGCATACATTACTTTGGAATCAGAACAAAGGGAAATGACTCAGTGAATGTAATAATCATAGATAACATTAACTGAAGGCTTATGTTCTATCTGCAAAGATTCTATAGATAAAGAGATGGTATTGTCAGCCCCAAACTTTCAAAGATACCGACATCTGGGATATTATTTTTAAAGTCTCATGACTATTAATTCTGGTATATAATCTTTGAATCCACAATGAAAAAGTGCTGGTCTTCTTGATAATAAAAGTTAAGAAACTATTTCTCATTAACACTTTTTATATAAGTACCATCTTTGTTTTACTCTGTCTTTATTTTAAAAAAATAAAACTTAAATGTCTGACCTATCTTTTTCTGATGGGGATATTCTTTTCCCTTTGATTATGTTGGTACATTTAGGTGAGATAATCAATCCTTGTTTCTCTGGGAGGCATTCAGTGACTTTTAAGATAGTTTTTTCGCCTTTCACTTTTTTTCATTATGTGTTCATTTCCCAGCTTTAATTCTCAGAGTTAAATTTAATTTCCAGATGTTTCCAAAATTCTCTACTCCAGCCTCCAACAATAACAATGGCAACTAAATGGTACTGCAATTTTATTTTTATTTACCCATGAGTTTGGGCAGTATAACTATTAGATTTGCTATATATTTTAATACAAATATAAAACCTAGTCTTTTACTTAAGCATAAGTCTTATCTCATATTTCTTATCTATTCAAAAAAAAATTGGGGGAGAGGTTTTTGCTATAGGACACATGTGCTTGCAAGAAAGACAGAGAAAAACAGAGACAGAAAGTAAGAAATCACCCCCCAGGGGAGATGGCCATGCTGCAATCCCTTCTCCTCCATTCTTCTCTCAGGATCTTGGGCAAACATGCATACGCACCCGGTGTGAGTTTAAGCAACTGGGTCTGGGACTCAAGTCACAGTCAACTACATGGGAGTCCAGTGACATAGCCATTATACCAACTGCTGGTCCTGATTCAAGAATATTTTTCAAATTTAACTTTTTATTTTCTTTCATTTTTATTATCATAAATGTTTTTCTCTGTTGCCTTACTGGTTATCATTTACAATTTCTAATGCTTTTCAAATACTGTTTCCCTTTAATCAACTAATTTAATTTTTCAGTCTTAATAAGATGAGTGAGGGACCCATCTCTACAAAATTCTTCTCAAACAATAAGCTAATATATTGCACAGCCTCTCCCATACTGACATTAAGTAGTAGTCTGTATTGGTTCTTCTGCACAGAATTCCTGAATACTGGTGCAAGTCTATATTCCCTCCACATTTGGTATTTGTACACTGTTCTTTGCTCAAATTCCTTATCAATATGATACTGCCTTGCAATATCTACTGGATGGCATCTTAACTATATGTCTATCACTCATTGTGAATTATTCTAAACTTAAAAGAGAAAGTATAAAATAAAGCATTCATTATTTGGTTTTAGTTTTATGCAACCTAGAATATGTGAAGAATGATATATGATAATATTTTAAATCACTGACTGTTTATAGGTATTTTTTCCTCTGTGCAGGTAAGTGAAGCATAGAGATTTGAGCAAGCTGAAAATTATTTAAATCTAGTAAGTAGCAAAAGTGAAATTTGTACTCTTTGCTCCAACTGTATTTTTCTTATAAGCAATTATTTTTAAAATTAGGTGACAAGATGAACTGAATTAGGTTGGGTTGTCCTGTTTCTTTTTGACAAACCTGTCAAAATACTCAGACTATGCTCCATCTTTAAGGAAAAAAAAAAAAAAAAAAAACATGTACAAGTTAGGTCAAATAAGTTTATACAAAAAGTTCCTACTCCACCAGAAATTCAAGCATTAGACTTCTTGGGCAAAACACAGACTCTGTAGTCCACATACATGCTCAAACCTAAAATATTCTTAGTTATTTTGTTATCCAGAAAAGGTTTTTGACCTTCTTGCACCATTGGAGGAAACCTATCAACTTGAGGCTGCGGGAAAGAAATGGGCATCTAATAATTACCTTAAAAGTAGAGACATCTAAAAATTGTTAAGTTTTTATTAGCCATTGGGAATCAAGAATTAGAAGTGAATGTAAGAGTCATAAAAAAAAAGATTCTAGCATTTGATAGAAAGTAGACAAATACGGAAGATTTACTGCTAAGTGAAGCAAGTCAGACTCTGAAGAGAGGCATTGTTTGTCCCCACTTAATATATATTGAATGTCTGCACTATGTGCCAGAAACTGAGATACTAGACAATATGAAGGCATGTAGAGCAACTGTGGATACCAGAGAAAGTGTGGAAGGAGGGTGAGAAATGGCGAGGTTAAGAGGCTAAGAATCAAGGAGAAAACAGAAGAAAAACAGGAAACATAAACTAGAAAATGATCTGTTAAAGATAATATGCATGGTAAATATCTTTGATTGGCCCAATATATAGTATATTCTGTATGGGAAATTCATTTTGGATGCTGTAATGATATAGAGTGAGTGAATGTAAAGTATACACATAAAGAAAAGAAAATGAGTGAGAATAATTAATTTGTCACTTAAAATTCCTTAGCTATAGTTTTGATAGTATTCATGGTTCAAAGTTAGTAAAACCACAATCCTCACAACATGTTTCATCTGTATTTCTACCTTCTTGACAAAATATAAAACTGTAGGCCAGCCAGCTGGTATGGAGGTTAAGGTAGCTAGATCTCACATAGACAACTGTATGGTTGAGTTCCAAACCCAAATACGGTGGCTTGAAAATCATGCCAGGTGTGTATGTATGCATGCTTCAAATCCCAAATGAAGGAGAAGAGATTGTAGTTGATTTCCCTCTCTCTCTCTCTCTCTCTCTCTCTCTCTCTCTCTCTCTCCCTCTCTTGTCTCTCTCTCTGGTACACACACATGCCCTGTAACAAAGCTAAAATAAAACAAAACTAAAACAAAAACAAAAACATAAAATTAAAACCCGAAAAGGTTGTCAACCATAGGAACTTCAGATAGTAGAGCATGCAGGGTAAAGAGAGAGCACTTGGAAAGATTTCAGAGCAGAGGTGGCAGGAGAGTGTAGAATGTAGAATGGTTTAAAAAGCAGAAATAAAGGCAGATACAGTGTCAGACACATGGCATTGAGGCCAGAGTGGATCTATAATTAGGCTTCAGCCATGAGATATATTGATACTCTAGAGGAATGATGTGTAAATTGGAATTAGCATAGCTGAAGTAGAAAACTAATGCAGAAGCATGACAGCCACCTACTCCTCCCAAATAGAAGCCTAAATCCAAACCATAAAATTTGACTTCATACAGGCTGGTGTTGGTCCTCAATATTTCACAGGATGGAGAAAAGAAGAGGGTGAGAGGAGTCAAGTAGCAGCAGATAGTGTATAATCTCAATCTCCCCAGCCATTCAGGCTGTACAGACCCTAGACCAGGCACCCAACTTGGGCAAAGGCTCTATTAGCTAGAGATATAGAACCAGGGGTCAGAGGAAAGCAGAAAGTATTAAGCTAGAGATTTGGGCCCCAGACAAATTAGTTGTGATTTAGTCTCCAGTTCCAATGTAGGACTGGAAAAAAACAAGTAAAATCAAACAAACACCAGGATCCCAATTATATCTTTTCATAGTTGTGAGTACCAGAGGGTCACTATAAGATGTAACTCCCTTGATTTTAGAACATCAGATAAACTCTATACCTCACTTATACAAGATTGGAACTTATATTAAGATACCTGGTTTTGTATTCACAAATTTTAACATTAGGTGCTTATTCAATTTTTGGTGAATGTTTATTGAGCAGCTGCTATGAAACAGACTTCCTGCATAGAACACGGAGGAAATCAAAATGATAGAGACAAAATAGCTAAATGAAAGCGCTTAAAGCCATCAGTTGCAGTGCTTTGCAAGTAGGGAAGTGAAAAGGCAGGTAAAATTTTCTAGTACAAGGATATTTAAAATGAAATTTTAAAGGACCCTGGGTTAAAAAGGCAAAGAGGGGGGCCTGCCCCTTGAAGAAGAAAAACATTTCAGGCGGAAGGAACTTAATGCATAAATACACTGGTGATAAGACAGCATGGAGAGTTTGGGAAACTGCAGATAGTTCAGTTTTCTTGGCATCAGGTGGGGGCAGGGCAGTAAACAAAGGCTGTGCCACTAGATAGGCTAAGATGACAGCTCAGAAAGTCAAAATCAGGTAGGTAAGTAAGTTAGGAGTCTGGAGTATATGTTGCTGGGAAACACTTTGAAGAATGAGACAAGCATAATTTTCCGAGTGGGTAATTTAGTACAAAATAACTGAGAGCTACCTGGGGCAAGCGGTGGTGACAGAGGTCTAACAGAGAATCAACTGTGAAACCCCAGTGTGATGGCTTTCCATGGGCAAGCTCTACTGTTCCTCTTTAAATCTGTCTACTACCTTGAGACACTTTCAGCACATCTTGATATTTTTCCAAAAGGATACGTGTAAGTATAGATTTTACTGAAAAGGTGGTGGGAGAGACAAAGAAGGTTTATAACACAAACCACCCTACACTCCAAAGTCCCCGTCTCTTCTTGGCACATTACACACAGGCTCTCCTTCCACTCATGCATTGTCAAGTTCTCTCCCTCTTTCCATTGGCAAATATAAACTCTACCTTAACTCTTCAGTATTAAGCACCAACTGACAAAGAAGCCCTGGAGACCTATTCAGCAAGTGGGTTTATCAAAGCAATCATAAATTGAGTCTCTCCTTTGCCGAAACTGCTATGTTACCTGCTCTGAAAAATGACATTATCTTCACATTGTTACAACTGGCCACAATTTTCCAAGTCCTGCATCATCAAGTCTTCTTTCTCTCCTTGTTTACTCCCATAAGAATACTGTTACTTACTTAATTTTAAATATAATCTTTTTCTTGATGCTAACTCTTCTGCCATATATCACTTCATTTCTCTACTTTCCATTCTAAGGAAAGTTTCTAGAAATAGTTCTCTATATTCACAATCTGCGATTCCATGCCTTCTGTCTTAGTTCAGGCTGCTATAACAAAGAAGCATATAGTGGTGACTTGTAAACAGCAGAGATTTATTTCTCAGAGGTCCGGAGGTTGGAAGTGAGATCTGCATGGTCGGGTTCTAATGAGAGCCTTCTGGGTTGTAGACAGCTGCCTTATTCTAGTCTCCTAATGTGGAAGAAGAATGAGCTAGTTTTCTGGCCTCTTTTTATAAGGACACTGATTTCATTCAGAAGTGATCTACACTCAAGAATTAATCACTTCCCCAAAGCCCTGACTTTAAATTCCACCACAACTGGGATGAGGGTTTCAACATATGAATTTTAGGGAAACAACATTTAGTTCACTGCACTTTGATTTTCATTTAAACTCACTCTACTCAAGATTTTATCTCCATCAGTCCATTGACACTGCTCATGACCAGACTATCAATAATCTCCAGGTTGCTAATTACCATGGTCAAGTTTCACCATTCATTTTACTTGACGTATGAGCAATATTTTGCCTTGTGTCTTTGATTTTTATTTTTCCCTGTCTTACAGACTGGTTTTTTCCCCCTCATCTCCCAGTCTTCTTTATTTATACTCACTTCTGTGGTGTCCTTACCCAGTTTCATGGCTTTAAGACTATTCTTTGATGACTATAAATGAGTGTTTCAACCTAGACCCTACTGAATCTCCAGATTCCTATACCTTATTCCCCACACCATCATATCTACACCTGTATTTAATAGGCACCCAAAACTTAGCATATCCCGAACTGCTGTAATCACAATCTGCCCAGTCAGTTGTTGGCAATTCGGTTCTATTATTTTATTTATTTATTTTTTGAGAGGTTTTTGCTATAGGGTGCATGTGCATGCCAGAAAGACAGAGAAAAAGAGAGACAGAAAGCGAGAAATCACTGACCAGGGGGTACGGCCACGCCGCAATTCCTTCTCCTCCATTGTCCTCTTGGGATCTTGGGCAACACGCACACAGGCCCAGTGTGAGTTTAAGCCACTGGGTCTGGGACACAAACCACAGTCGATTACATGGGAGTCCAGCAACATAACCATTACACCAACTGCTGGTCTTGGCAACTCGGTTCTTTAAGTTCCCATGTTAGGGTGTTTCCTGGGCAGATAATACCCTTCTCCTATTTATGCATATGGCTTACTCTCTCATTTGCCTTGACTCCTTATCTAAAATTGTAGCCCATTCCTTTTATACTTTAAATCCTTATGTTGCACTTTATCACACTTATTGCCTTCCAACATACTCTATAATTTATATATTTTTGACATTGATTTCTTATTCTGTCTCCCTCCACTGAAATATAACCTCCATGGAGGCAGGGTTTTTTGTCTGATTAGATCTTGCCTGTATCACAAATGGTTAGAACATGTCTAGCACGTGGTAGATGTTCAAATACATTTGCAAAATGAATAAATTAAAAGATGAATGAATGAATGACATGATCTTTAATCTCGAGAAACTTGCAGTCCATTTGGGGAAATAAATTACATGTTGCAAAAAAGAATGTCTGCCAGTACCAGTCAGAACGTGCCAAGTGATAAGTGAGTAGAATAGATCCGAAGTGCTAAGGCATTGTTTTTTCTAAGGATTCAGAAGACTGGGCTCATTTTGAATAATTCATTCTGGAGGAAAATTGATCATAATCTAGGGAAGTGAAGATGGAAGAAAAACATTTTAGATGAGAGCAATTTAGGGTTTCAATGCCATTTCATTTCTGAATTTAAAAGGAAGCTATTTGTTGCCAAAAAAAAAAAAATACAAAAGAGCTCATTCTAACTGGAGGTCTCTTTTCTCTTTGCCTACAGAAGCACAAAACAATGCTCTACTAACGGGTCTTTCGGTTAATGCACATGTGACGTCTGTTACTAGGTGCTAGAGTATGTGTGGGGGTGGCAGGGGTATACACAGAAGGAGAAAGGAAATTGGTCCATCAGCCTCATTTCAAATCAGATTTTTTCAAGTCAGTTAACAGCAAAATAAAGGGGGGAGGGAATTAAAATTGTTACTTAGAAACAAAAGAAAAAATAAAACTGGGCCGAGAGAAAAGCTTTTAGCAAATGTGAAAAAATCATGCTAGCCCTGATGATGGGTCATTTAGTTGTGATTATTTCTAATGGAGCAAAGATGGGTGGCAGGCACTGGGAGGTGCAGGCTGGAGTCTCCTCCAAGAGACTCTGGGCTCAATGTCACTTTCTCTTGAGCATTAGGCTTTCTGCTAAAGCACTCCACCCCCGGCATCAGTCTCCTGGGCACAGCTTATTTCAGATCAAATAGCTTTTTGTACAGCTTCTCTTTGTCCACTGAATATTCTTTACTAGGGGCAGTTTAGGACTAAACCAAAAAGGAAGTGGATACATTTTTGCCTCAAGAACTCCCCTCCCCTGTCCTTTCCTTCTTACTGGCAATCTCTGGTGCTGTAGGAATCAACTGAAGCATGACTTGTTCTCTATCTTTCCACCCAACCGGTGAGAATATATGTTTCCGGTCATTTTCAGACTGACATCCTTACTAACTGGTTCCTAACATATTTCCTCCCTTGGGATTATTAGTATTTTAAAACCAACCACTGCAGTGATGCTCTGAAAAACGCTATGTGCTCTAGAAGGTAAACGAGAATTTAAGTATCTAAATTCATTCTAACGGGACCCTACTGCTTTCAGGTTTCTTTGGTTAAAGCAAACAGTAATTTGTCTGGATGTAACAGGAAGCCCTGTTTCAAAGAGCTTGTCAAGGAGCACTAAGTCAGCTTTAACCGCATGAAACATATTCCTGGAAACTGAGGGATGGCAAAAGGGGCTTTCCTGATTTTTATTGCTGACATTTTCAGCTCATACGCATGGTCTCTGCTTAGACTTGGTAACCAAAACTCCAGCCGCTTCCACCCTTCTGCACCCTTCTTCCGTCTTACAATAGGGACTCCTTCCCTTTCTCAGCCACACATAGCAGCCATTGGTAAGCCAGAGCTCAAACTCTGGACTTTCTTCCTTCACTCCTGACCACATCTGGTGTGACTTCCCCGACTCTGTCCTGAAGCATGGTAGTAACTCTGCTAGTATCTTGAACATTTTATAAATTCATTTGCCTCCGTGCTTCATTTTTTTTTTTTTTTTTTTTTTTTTTTTTTTTTTTTTTTTTTTTTGCTATAAAGCTCACCAGACAGACAGAGAGAGACACAGAGACAGAAAGCGAGAAATCACCCACCAGGGGGGATGGCCACACCACAATCCCTTCTCCTCCATTCTCCTCTCGGGATCTTGGGCACGCATGCACACACGCCCGGCGTGAATTTTAAGCCACCTGGTCCGGGACACGAACCGCGGTTGACTACGTGGGAGTCCAGCGACATAGCCATTACACTAACTGCTGGTCCCCCTTGCTTCAAGTTTTAAACCTCTAAGTTCATCATGGGGAAGACATCCAGAAAAGTTTAGAAAGGAGACTCTAGTCTAACAATTTATGAGTAAACAAATAGAAACTTGAGTATGGCTTGTATTTGAAGGTGATCAGGGTCATTAAATTGGTCCAATCCCAATTTACTGAGCCTATTTATATTAGCCTCTACGCTATAAATAGACTTCTAGCCATAACATATTTAAACATGTAGCCTATCCTGCAAGTCTTCAATATACTTCTACAAGCTGGGACCAACAGTTAGCGTAATGGCTATGTCGCTGAACTCCCACGTAGTCGACTGTGGTTCGAGTCCCGGACACGGTGGCTTAAACTCACGCAGGGTACGTGTGCATGCATGCCCAAAATCCCCAGAAGAGAATGGAGGAGAAGGGATTGCGGCATGGCCATCCCCCCTGGAGGTGATTTCTCGCTTTCTGTCTCTCTGTCTCTCTCTGTCTGTCTGGCTAGCGCAAGTGCCCTATAGCAAAAAAAAAACACTCCAAAAAAAAAAAAAAAATATATATATATATATACACTTCTACAAGCAAAAAACAATACTTAGGAATATACATGGAAAATCCAGCAGCTCTCTATCAAGAGAGAAGATGCCTCTGGGAGACACACATCTGGCAATATCTGGGGATAGATACTTTTTATTGTGATAACTGGAGGTGAAGGCTGCTGTTAATGTCTAGGAGGTAGAGACCAGAAAGGCTGCTAAACATCCTGCAATACAGATATCCCCCGACTGTGAAGAATTTCAGAGGGCCAGACAATGGCACAGTGGTAAACATGATGTCTGTAAGGCAATCCCACGAAGGTAAGTTCCCAGTTCAAGTAGGGATACCTCCCTGAAGATGCCAGTACACACATGCATCTGCTAAAGGCTAGGGGTTGGTTTTCTGGGAACCCAGTTGAGGGTGCCATTTCTCTGTTTCTGTTTTCTCTCTCTTTGTCTCTCTCGTTCATGAAGCAAATAAATGAATAAACTTAAAAAAATGATTATCGACTTCTAAATAGTATTAATGTTGAGAAATTCTGGCTTAAGTCATACCTATTTGAGACTAGCACTTAGTATATCGCATTGATATGTAATACTACTTCCTGCTTCCCATGCTGAACGCTTTATGTACTAGGTCATAAGTTGTGTATTCCAGAAATTTAAGTATATTTTCCCTGATTGAATTTTACTTTGCCTGCTCTTTACAATATGGCAGTAAAACAAAACAAAACAAAAGTCCCAATTGACTGAGTGAGTTGTACAAGGGGCATGATGCATCCTTTTCATAGTGTCAGTATGCTGGTTTATATATAATCTTTATTCTCTATAAAATTGGAGATACTATATACCATTTACTTCTTTTTACTTATCTCTTATTTTTGTTTGTCTGTAGTTTCTTATGTCTCATAAAACAAAACCTTAGCTTAACGTGTACTTCTATAGTCTTAGAGAGAACTTTGGGATCTCAAAACTGCATGTAGTGCAAAAGTTGCAAAGATCATACCAAATTATTACTTCTATTTGATGCTCTCAATGTGTCTTAACATCTCTCTACCAGAAGCCACTGGTCTACAACACATCTCTGTTTTGTTGACATGCATAGCTAGCTGTGGATTTTGGACAATTGTTTAGCTTCAACTGTTAAGTCCCTCCTTACTTACCAATACACATGGAAATTTTTTGGCATCACCCTTTAGTTTTCCTCATTTGTGTGATATAAGAAGTTATAGAGCTGAAGTTAAGAACAAGTGTTGGATTCAACATTTTAGGTTCAAAAAGTTTCTTAATGTCTTGTTAAGACTTAGATTTCAGGGCCAGCAGGTGGTATGGTGGTTAAGGATGCTGGATTCCCACGTGGCTGACCACAGTTCAAATCTCAGATCTGGTGGCTTACCTTTTCACTTTCTCTTTCTCTCACTCTGTCAGTCTCTGGTCAAATTAAAATAAATAAATAAAGTTTTTTTTTTTAAAAAAAAGACTTAGATTTTATATTACAGATATGAAAAACTAAAAGTTTTTTTCATGAAAATAGAAGGAAAAAAAAAGAATGCATGCCAAGTACTCAGACAGTAGCTAGCATGCAAAAAGTTTTCAGTCGCTGTTGCCATGATGATTGCTATTGATGTTTGTCTCTCGTTTTTATTACTCTTTTTAAATCCTTCTTCTCTGTATTAATAGAAATGGAAGGGCCAGCCAGTGCATGACAGTTAAGACTCTGGACTCCCACGTGGTCCACTGCAGTTTGAGTCTCAGTCCTGGTGGCTTAAAATGGCTGAGCACATGTGCGTGTATCCAAAATCGTAAGAGGAAACTAGAGAAGGGACTGCAGTATGGCCATACCCCCAAATGGTGGTTTCTTACTTTTCCTCTCTCTGTCTCTCTTCTGGTGAAGGCTAGCATTCTATGGCAAAATCCTTTCGTTAAAAAAAGTAATAGAATAATTTCCTCTCTAAATGTTTCAGTTCTCTCCCTTCCATCTACTCCTGGTTGGTTGAAGATTGGAAATTTTAAGATGATGTGGGCACAGACAGATAATTTCTCTATGTGGCAGGAAATTTAACATATTCCACTGACAAAAAATCTTGAAGGTTGTTTTCAATTTTCTGTGGTAATATCTTTTCCAAATCTTGAAACACAGGGTCATAATATTTTTAAAAATGTTGTGGTCATAAAATAAATCAATTTTTATGCTATTCTCATTGCTTCTGTTCTTGTTTTCAATATTATTCTGGTATAATTGAAATAAACTAAAATATACATATTTAATGTGTAAAATTTGATTACTTTTGACATCATGAAATTATTAACACAGTCAAGGTAACCAATATTTCCATCAACAACTAAGATTTCCTCAAGCCATTTTGAAATTATGCTTAGTTTTTTACTTTGTCAGAAGTCCAGGAAGTAAGACTTAACTATATATAGATTAAGCAAAGCACATTTTGTACTGTAGCAACTAGACATTTGGCATTATAATTAAATTACCAATATAAAATCTTTTCGTTCAAAATACAAATGGGAGGTGTAGCTGTATTAGAATATGGTTTCTTGGCCTCAAAACTGTTAGCATTTACTAATTATTTCATTCAACAAATATGCATTACGTTTCTTCTGCAATCCATGTCTTATTCCAGGAGATAAGGACACTGTGCTAAAGTAGATGAACTCTCTGCCCCTCTGGAATGGTTTATTGGGGAGAGAAGCAATAAATTAAGTCTTAGGAGAAAGCAGTCCCAGTTGATTTTTAAAAATACAATCTAATGTAAAAAGACAGGCAGAAACAGAAAATAGTCTGCAAAGCACTAGACTGTGATAGAGTTTATCACAAAAAATAATCTGTAAATATGGGATAAGAATTAAATAACAGAGCTTGATGTTTTTAATTTGCCAGAGGGTACATACACTCATCAGGGAGAGACAGAGAGAGAGGAAAAGTGAGAAAGCATGCCACTGTGGGGGAATGGTAGGCTGCAATTTCTACTCCATTTCTATCCTACTAGGATTTGGGCCCTAGCACCTGGTTTGTTTTCCAAGTTGCCTGGTCCAGTATTTGAAACTATCCTTTCAGTAATGTGAGATCCAGCTGCCTTAACCACTACACCTCTGGCTGGCTCAAGCCTAATTTTTATTTAACCACAGCTTTAGAAAAATAGCGGGGAGAAGTATTATTCACATTCAGAATAAATATGCATTAATGAAATAAAGATATAATCACCAAAATTCTTAAAAGAGTAATAAGGACTAATCAAAAGCAATGAAGTTCAGGATTGTTTTCTAGTTAATTTGAAAAAAAATGTCATCAACTTATAAAATCAGTTCTACATATAAAGAAAAATCAACTAGTCAAACAAGTTCACATATTTTTAAAGACTGACATGACAGCTACTTGCTTAAGGGAGATAGGAAATTTTTACACTATACTTGTTTTGTTAAGCAAGAATGGTTTATATCTTGAAGTTATCAGATATTTTAAATTTTTATAAGCAAATCTTTAGAAAGCTAAAACAATACCTCTAGCATTTACTGTTTAGCTTATTATGTGCCACTTTTTAACATACTTTATTTCATACGAGACTCAAAACAACTCTGTATATATCATGTTTTCCCATTAAAGGGAGAAATTGATGATAGCTGATTGACACATTTGGGAACCTCAACCTATATTCTTATGATTACAAGCTGGGTAATAACAGTATGATTACTGATGAAAAAACTAATCTCCTAAGAGAGAGAGAAAGAGAGAGAGAGAGAGAGAGCAATAGCATATTTCTTCAGCAGACTGAACATTTGTCACAATTAAGTTAATAAGTGACATGATGAATTAAAGTTGTAAATAACAACAAATATAGTTTGAGATAAATATCAAAATATTTAATGTGTCTTTTAGGTAAGATTACGGTCAAATTTGTTTTTTGTTTTCCTTCGTCCCTTTGTTATCAAGGCTTTCTACAACCATTGTACTTTAATGTCACATTATTCAGGATAGGATGCTATGTTTCGATACAAAGAGCTCCCAAATCTCAGGGCTACACAGTATGCAAGTATTTTCTCTCTCCTACTGCTTGTCTTACATGGATTCATAAGGTGGCTTTGCACATTCAATTACTACTTCAGGATTTCCATCTGGACACATGTTCTCATTATCATGGCATGCAGAAGAAAGTATGACAAATTGATTATTTGTCTTTTAAAATACCCATCAAATACCCATCAAAGAGTGATTCAGTACTTTTTTTTTTTTTTTTTTTAAATTTTGCTATAGGGTATGCGTACTTGCCAGAAAGAGACAGAAAGAGAGGGAGAGAGAGAGAGGAAAATTGAGTACCCCCTGGACGAATGACCATACTGCAGTCCCTTCCTCATGCTCTTCTCTCCTCTAGGATTCTGGGCATGCAATGCACACATGCCTGTAGTATTTTTCAAGCCACCAGACCCAGGACTCAAACTGCACATTGGACCATTTGGGATCAAGCTGCCTTAACCCCTGACTGGCCATGATTCAGTACTTCTGGTTTCATATCCTTGATGAATATATATTATATCTATCTATATATAGATAGATAGATAGATAGATATATTAGATATATATATATAGATAGATAGATAGATATAATATATATATATATATATATATATATATATATCACACTGCTTTGTCTAGCTTCAAAGAGGGTAAGAAAATGCAATTCTGCTTTATGCCTGAGACCAGAGCTAGAGATATTTGGTGAATAGCACAAATAACTACAAAACTTAACTTTTAGATGTTCTAAATAGATTTAATAAAATAAAATATCTGCTTATTTAAACACTGATTATGTCATTTCTTCCTAGAAAGTTTGATGATGCCTGGTTAGCAACATTAGGAAGCCCAAACCAAGACTGTCCTTAGTATCCCCTTGGTATCTGTTTATGCCTCCCACCTAACCAGTGAAATCCAGTCATCTCAAGTTTTAATCTCTGCCCTCTCTACAATGTTGTTAGTGACTAACCTTCCTTAGTCCACATATGGCAATGTAAATCAATTTTAAGTTATGTCAGACCTCATGGTCTTTTTTGGCCCAATTATTATCCCTGGGCATCCCAGATGATGCTCTGTGTTTCAGTCATAGTAGATGTTTCATTGTACTATCATACAAATTCTTCATACTAGTTCATATCTTTATCTCTTTGCATTTTCTATCCTATGTATCCTGAACACTCCTACAGTCTGCCCTCCATATCTGTGGGTTCCACATTTGTAGATTCACCTAACCATGGTTTGAAATTACTTGTGGGAAAAAATTAACTGCAGCTGTACTAAACATGTAAGATATTTTGATTTGTCATAATTCCCTGAACAATACAAGGTCTTCAAAAAGTTCAAGAAAATGGATGTTATTAGAAAGCTATGCATAATTTCAAATATTTGGGGACCAAGATAAATTCATTATTTAATTCCATTTTCCATGAACTTTTTGACATCCTCTTGTATAGTATAGTGATTATTTGCATAATATTTATATTGTATTCAGTGTTATAAATAATCTAGTTATAACTTGAAATATACAAGAGGGTGTATATAGGCTATATGCAGAAATTATACCATTTTATATAAAGAACTTGAGCATCTGTGGATTTTGGTATCTGTTGAGATCCTGGAATCAAATCCCCTGTGAATTTTTCAGGACAACTATATTTACTTTCTCTAACCAGCTGTAGTTTCTTGATCTCACTTTCTGTTTGTTATAACATGTTTATGTGACTATTTTTTAGCATGTATCATGATTTTTCATAATTTGTTTGCAATACTAGTTTGAACACAAGATAGCTTATTCATATTTGGTTCTTTACTGGCCAGTAAAGTTCTTGATAAGAAATTTGTCTAGGTAATTGGTATGTATCATTAATATATAATACATTATGAAGAGAAAGATGATTAATGATTTCCTTTTAATTAAATTGATTTCATAGGCATTAATGAGATATTATCTCTTTTTATTTACCTTTAGGAACTGATCAAGAAGCCCAAATTAAAGAAGAATGGTGGAAACTAACTGAAGCATTTCTTGTGTAACTTTTTTTTTCCTCTTTAAATTTATTTATTTCTTACATTAATTCACTATACATCATTACAGCATACAAATGAATTTTCCATCCGAAATACACTGTATATTGGCTCAATCAAGCACATCAACGTACATGTTATCAGCAAATAATTTTCCAATTCTTATGTCTTGTATACTTTGTTTTTTGTTTTGCCATCCTTGATTCCCTATCCCTCACCCTCTGCCATGTCCCACCCGCCTGCCTCCCACATTGTCTCTGGCATCCATGGTTGCCTTCTATGCCTTCCCCCCACCATTTAATTGATTTGCTAATTAACTTAATTAGTCTAAATATATCCAATAGCTAGCACAGCTGATATATACCTATACATGAACCCAGAAGCCAGTGAAAGATCTATGTTCACTTACTGGCTACTAAGTAAGATAATACACTGAAAAATAAATGTTGCATTAGTTATGAAGTACACTTTAAATTTGCCTGTATTTCAAAAATAAAATTGTTCTATAGATTTAATGCAATCCTTATCAAAATTTCAATGTTATTTTTGTGTAAATAAAGAAATTCATTCTAAAATACATAAATAGTTGAAACAATCTTGAAAGGAAAAACAAGTTGGAAGTTTTACAGTTCCTGATTTCAAAAACTTATTTTGAAGCTATCATAATAATAATAATAATAATAATAATAAACAGAATAGTGCTGGCATAAAAACAAGCAAAATGTAAAAATGGAATAGTAAAGAGGACTCAGAAAAAAAATTGCATATATGGTCAAAGTATTTTCAACAAGAGTGCCAAGAGCATTAAATGGGAAAGGATAATCTTTTCAACATTCAGTGTTGGGAAAACCGGACCTCTACATGCAACAGAATGAAGTTCCGCCCTTATCTCTCACTATATCTAAACATTAACATAAAAAGACTGAGATATAAGACAAGTGACTATGAAATGCTTAAAAAAAGAAAGAAAATATTCATAATCTTGAATTTGGTAATGAATTCTTGAATATGATACTAAAACACAGGCTAAAAAAGTAAAAATTAGATAAATTGGTGTGCAGATTTTAAATGTTGCATCAAAGAATAAAATAAATAAAAAGGTAACTTAGAGAATGGGAGAAAATATTTGCAAAATATACATATGGTAAGGGGTTATTATCCAGAATAGATAAAGAAACTCTAAGATTCAAAAACAAAAATTTAACAACCCAAATGAAAAATTGGCAAAAGATGTGAATAGACATTTCTCCAAAGAAAATATGCAAGTGGCGAACAAGGACATAAAAATTTAATCAACATGGGACCAGCACATGATGTATCAGTTACATAGCTGTACTCCCACATGACCAACCACTGTTCGAGTTCTGGACCCGGAGGCTTGAAAATCATGCCAGGTACATGTGTGTGCATGTCCAAGATCCAGGGAGGGGAATGGAGAAGAAGGTTTTGTGGTGTGGCCATCCCCCCAGGTGGTGATTTCTTATTATTTTCATTCTCATGGTCTCTCTCTCTCTCTCTCTCTCTCTCTCTCTCAGCACACATGTCCCTAAGGCAAAATCTTCTAAAAAATAAAATTAAAAAAATCAACATAGGTCTAACAGGTGGCATGGTGGTTAAGGTGCTGGATTCTCACATGTTCAACTATGGTTTGAGTTCCAGACCTGGTGGCTTGAAAATAATGCCAGATGAATGTGTACACATGCCCAAAATTCCAGGAGGAGAAGGGATTGTGGCATGACCATATCCCTTAAGAGATCTTTTCTTATTCTCCTCCTCCTCCTCCTCTTCCTCCTTCTCCTCCTCCTCCTCCTCTCTCTCTCTCTCTCTCTCGTGAGTGCACATGCCTTATTTTTTTAAATATTTATTTATTATTATTGTTAATATTATTTTTCACATGAGTTTTGCCAGAGAAAGACAGAGAGAGAGGAAGAGTGAGAAAGCAAGCTGCCAGGTCTAGGACTCAAACCATGGCCAGCCATGTGGGAATTCCAACACCTTAACCACCATGCCACCTGCTGGCCCACATATGCCTTATTCTAAAAACAAAACAAAACAAACAAAAAAACCCAACTTTTTAAAAAAAGTTCAACATAATTAATCATTATGGAACTGTAAATCAAAACCACAACAGAGATATTACTTCAAAGCCATCAGGGTGGCTATTATCAAAATCCAAAAAAATACAAATGTTAGTGATAGTGGACAAATTGGGACCACTGTGCACTGCTGGTGGTAGTGTAAAATGGTAGGTTCATTATGGAAAACAGTATAGTAGTTACTCAAAAAATTAAACATAGAATTATCCATATGATATAACATTTCCAATTCTGTGTATACAAGGAGACTTCAAAAATTATGGAAAAATGGTATTAAAGTGTGAGTTTATTTTAATGCAAAAAATTGAAATTCAAGCATACCATTTTCCAAAATATACACATATGATTTTTCCAAATAACGCTCATATATCCCAAAGAATTGATAATAGGGTCTTAAAGAGTTATTTGAACACTCACGTTATAGCAGCATTATTTGCAACATCTAAATTGTAGAAGCAGCTCAAGTGTTTATCAAGGAATGAAGGGATAAACAATATGTAATATACACATACGATGGAATATTATTCAGCCTTACAAAGGAAGGAAATTCTGAAATATGCTATGATACGAATGAACCTTGAAGACATAAGCCAGTCATAAAAAGTCAAACACAATATGATTCAAATTATATGAGGTATCTAGAGGAGTCAAATTCATAGAAAGAGAAAGTGGAATGGTGATTTTCAGAGATTGAGGACAGGAAACAAATGGGGTCATTTTTTAATGTGTACAGAGTTTTAGTTTCACAGGATAAGTGAGTTGGTATGAACAACAATGTAAATATACTTAAAATCATTGTAATGTGCATTCAAAAATGTTTAAGATGGTAAATATTGTTATGTGTATTTACTATAATTACAATTTTTTAAAAATTTTAATACAATAGTGTGGTCTTGTTATACATGCTTAAAGACAATACTACTAAACTTTGCACAAATGTTTAAGTCTATCTTATTGTTATATGTGTGCAAAGACAATACTATTAAACTTTGAACAAATATGTAAATCTATCTTTACTATAAACTAAATAACCAGCAGAGTTACAAATAATGTTGTCGGTCTTACAAAGTGTTTGGGAGCCTATTCTATTCTCCTAAATGCTAAAGCAGTTACAGTAATAAAATAAATAATATTGAGGAAAATACATACAAAAATATGTGAACCATACCATGATAGGTCACTGTGTATGCATACATAATTAGATTCTCTATTCCACCAAAAACCAAAACCAAAAACAGAAACGACCTTCAAGAATTATTGTTTAATGATGGAGAAAACTATTCTGTGCATCTCTGGTTGCCAATAGCCTCTGAGAATGCTCTTTGATCTTCCCTGTAGCTAAAGACTCATGGAAGCTTTTGTCAACAGTGAAAGCTAAGACCTGAGCAGCGCTGGGAAGCCCTTTTACATTTATTTGTCTTCTTTTAGCACACAAATACATATATTTTTATCATGTTATTTTAAAAATATATAGTAGATGCTGTTTGATTTAAGAAAAGATAAAGTTAAAGAATATGTTTAAACTAAAAAAATATGTTTAAAGATCATGTTTAAAACATTGATCTAGTCTCTTGGGTTGGTTCTAGTGGCTTCTACTATGGTTTGAATATCACCCCAAAGTTTACATGTTGAAATTTGGCTGTAAGAAGATTAGGAAGGTGAAAATAATCGAACTAGAATGTGGAAAGATTGAGCCTTGGAGAAGACATCAGGATTAAAGTCATTAGAGCAATGCCCCATGACTAACTTCTGGCAGCCTTCTTAGAAGAGTCTACCACAGACACACATACACACAGATTCCTGTGCTTCTGTCCTTCACCACGTTGTAATCCTACCAGAAGACCCTCACCAAACGTGGCCTCTGGACCTTCGACAGCCAGACTATGAGATGAATAAACCTCACTTTTACAATTACCCAGACATAGCTATTGTCTGCTATTAGCAATAACAGACAAGAGCAGCATCTGACGATATTTAAAAAGAAAAAAAAATGCATCATTAGTAATTTTTTGTCTCTCATTATGCCAGCAAGATAGCTCTCTGACTTTCAGCCGTATTTTAGGAAAGGGAATTACAGCTTGTCATTTCTCATTGTGTAATTAATAAGATAATTAACAAGTTAGTATTAAGATTTCAAGGGCTGACTTAATTTTCTTCCTTTAATACCAACCCAATTATTTCAATTGGTTAAAAAGTTCATTGGGAAAATGTAATGGGAGATTTTAAAAATGCTTAATTGACAAATTAGAAATATTAGTCATGCAATTAACACTTTTTGCAAAATTTATTAAAAGTTAAATATAAAAGTAAAACTATATGAAAATTTTTATAAAATATGTAATACAGTAAATCAATTCAAGATTATTCCAAATATTATTGATTTACACTTGGCAATCTTTACCATATTTATGGTGGGATGTTCTTTATGTTAAAGCTAATTCAAAACTGTTTAAAACACTCTAACGACAAGAATATTTAGCAAAATTTAATACTACCCAGTATAAAAAGCTCAGACAACTCTAATGAAAGTTTTTAAGAAATGAGTGATAATTTTGTCAATGTTAAATCACTATAATATCATTCCAAGTTTGTTTAAAAACTTTAAACTTGTTTTTATATATAAAAACAATGCCTTTGTATTTAATACTAATGAGTTTGTTTTAACATCAACTGTTTTTCATAATATAAAAATTTGTGTCGAGATTGATAGAAAAGTCGTTCTCAAAATGTAGTTGCTAGACCAGCAGCAGCATGGTCACCTGGGAAATTACTAAAAAAGAAAAATTATTAGGCCACACCTCACACTTATTAAAGAAAAAACTGGGAGTGAGGCCAGCAAATGGTCTTTTAACAAGCCTCTGAATGATCTATCTATCATACACTAAAGTCTGAGATCACTAGACAGGTTATACTATGGTAAAAATCATCCCCCAAATCATAGTAATTTAACAGAGAAAGATTATGTCTCATAAAAAGCAAGTTCTGCAGCAGAGCCAGACAGTTCTGCAGGGTAGCTGTTTTTGATATTTTGGCTTTGCATTTTAGGATGATTTGAACTTCTAGCACAATTGCTATGGTAGAGAATGAATGAGCTGGAGAAGTATGAACTAGGCAATTAGATGCTTTCACCTAGAAGTGATCAATATCACTTATCTCATTTCATCAACAAAAGCAATGCACTTGGCCACACTTAAATTTGGTCAAAAATGCAGTGTATCTGTGGTGGAAAAATTTATTTTGTATGCTGTAAAGATACACAGTGATTAAATGCAAAAGAAAGAAAAAGGAAGGAAGGAAGGAAGGAAGGAAGGAAGGAAGGAAGGAAGGAAGGAAGAAAGGAAGGAA
The DNA here is from genome assembly GCA_026018925.1 of Tupaia tana. NCBI lineage: Eukaryota > Metazoa > Chordata > Mammalia > Scandentia > Tupaiidae > Tupaia > Tupaia tana. The sequence goes on along the minus strand of JAKSZU010000002.1, from coordinate 44,152,208 downwards.
GAAAGAAAGAGAAAAGAAGAGAAAAGAAAAAAAGAAAAGAAAAGAAAAAAAGAAAAGGAAAAAAAAAGAAAAGAAAAGAAAAAAAAGAAAAGAAAAGAAAAGAAGAGAAGAAAAACAAATAGACTAGGGAACTACAACTCCCTGAAGTCTTGAAGTAGAGATAACCAAATATTGGTAAACTCTTGCAGTCCTCATGACAATTAGCTATGCTTCCTATTCCAAATACACACCCTAGGTATAATCCTACAGTCACTGAATCAGGTTTTGGCCTAGGAATTTGTTAAATTGCAACCCAGGTAATTCCATTCCTTGATATCAACTAATTTTAAGAATCAGTGCGTTAATTTTAATTTTAATATGTAGTACAACAAATTTTGTCCTACTAAAAGAAAAATGATTCACTTTAGAGAAATGCAAACTTTAATAAATACAAAAATAACAATTTTTATTGCAATTTGGAGGCAAGAGGAGTTGCATGTTCAGCCTAAAATTGTTATTAATTTTTACTAGTCAAGGCTTTGTTTTTAACAAGATTTAATATTTATGACCAAAAAATTATTTCTTGAGTTTCTTTTAGAATTACTGAAATAGCTTAGTGAATACTGTGTCACTTCCTATTTGGAAAAACTTTGAAATAATGATAGACAGTTAGCCTGTCTAGAATTTGGGTTTTAATTTTTTTTCCTGCCTTCTTAAAACTTTGAATTCTTAGAAAATTTTGTCCCACAATATACCATATATATCTCATATTTGTAGTAAATTTTTATGCCATGTTGGGTAGTAAACATTAAGTCCCAAGAAACAGAAAATTATTTTAGAAGTACAGCTACATTAATGTAACACATAAGCATCAAAACTAGGTTTTAATTTAATCCCAATAGGATCTAAATTTTTTTAAAAAGTATTCCAAATACAGGATCAATTATTTAAAATTAAGAATATTATCTAGTATATTTTACAGAAATGTATATATGTTAGACACATTTTTTCCTTTACTTGATACCTTATTTGCAACTAAAAATGAATGCTATCAATTTTTCAAAGGTTGATGTTAAGAACCACAATCATGACTACATAAGTAACATAAAAATAATCCTGTATGTGGACAATCTGTACATCGAACTATTTTTTAAAAATATAGTTGCCAAGGGACCAGCATAGCGTAATGGCTATATCGCTGGACTCCCACGTAGTCAACCGCGGTTCGTGTCCCGGACCTGGTGGCTGAAAACTCATGCCAGGCGCTTGTGCGTGCGTGCCCAAGATCCCGAGAGAGGAGAATGGAGGAGAAGGGGTTGCGGCATGGCCATCCCCCCTGGGGGGTGTTTTCTCGCTTTCTGTTTCTCTGTCTCTGTCTGTCTGGCAAGCGCATGCGCCCTATAGCAAAAACCTCTCAAAAAAATATATAGTTGCCAAGATAATAATAAAATATCTATATATGTAATCATGTATCCACATGCAAAGCAAATACATATATCTTCAGATCTTATAGTTTTCCAAAACTTCTCCAAACTAAAATACTCCTTTACTTTAACATTTTTTTATCTCTTTCTCCCTTGATAATTGTTTTCTTCCCTGATCTTTCTTTTTCTTTTTCTTTTTTTTTCCTGAAACATTATTCCTCTTATACCCTCATGGTATATTTTCTCAGTTTATTCAAGACTTGGCTCAAAGACGAAACCTTCTAAGTAAAATTTCTTTTGACAGCCCTGCTTCGTATTGCAATATGCCTTCCCCTGTGTTCCCCTACAGACCTCTACTGCTTTCTCTCTTTAACACTTACCACATTTGATACTCTAGAATATACATATTTTTTTTGTTATTGTTTTTCATCCTATATTAGAATGAAAACTCCTAAAGGAAAGGAATTTTTGTTTTTTTCACTCTTGTATTTCTGGTATCTAGAACACCACTGACACATAGCAGATAATTGATAATTATTTGTGGAGTAAGTAACTAAAGACAGAAACAATGAAACAAATAAATGGATGAATAAATTATAAGACATTTAGAGTTCCCATGTCCAGAAAAGCTACACTTCTGCTAAATGGGTTATAAGAACATGTAGAAAACAAGATTTACTGCAGAACTGATGAACTATTTTTACCAACTTAAGAGAACTCTTGCATCATACACACAAATAATAGAGTTATCAATTCATGGTAGGAGCCAGGGAAGGTTACTTCATGAGACTCTTTTAAGGTGCATGTTGAAGTTGATGAATAAGTCACTGAATGGGAAGGGCATATTAGGCATAGAGAATAGTTTGTGAATAGCAAAAAGCCTAGGATAGCAACAGAGCATGATTGGAAAAGAGCAATCATTCTAGGAAAACTAGCAGAAGTATCAAGAGAAGACCAGATGTCTCAGTCGAGTTTTGTGTTGCTAACAGAACTACATGAGACTATGTGAATTTAAGAGTGCAGGAGCTGAACAGAAGATGGCAGGAACATGTGGAGAGAGACAGAGCTTCTGACAGCTTTCTCTTATAACAACCAGCTCTCAGGCCAACTTATCCTTTCTCCCAAAAAGCTACAGCTTTAAACCTGGGCATGGGGGACAGTTGGTGGTGCAGAAGTTAAGACAGGTGGATCCCACATGGCTGACTATGGAGTTCAAGTCTTGAACCCATTGGCTTGAAAAACATACTGGTCAGGTGTGTATGTGTGCACCCAAAATCCTCCAAGGAAAATGGAAGAGAATGGATTGTGGCATAGTCATCCCCTCTGGGCTGTGAATTCTCACTTTTCCTTCTCTCTTTCTGTGTCTCTTTCTGTCTCTCTCTGAGGTATGAAGAAAGCTAGAAAATGGAGGCAGTTAAGGGGCTGAAGCATCCCCCTATGTGGCTAGATAGAAAAACCAATTAGGGCAGAAAGTTCCCTGCTTCAGATAATATAGGTGGGAGATTTCCACAGGGAGATGTCTGGCTAATTAAGCCATATTTGATATAGCCAATGAGATAAATCAGTGATCCCAGACACATTTAATATAGCCAATGAGATGAATCAGTGAGCTCCAGCCACATATAACATAACCGATGGAATGAAAACCACCAGTGAGCCCAGCCAGTGATCAACTGGCACAACTCTGGTTATCTGGTTAAGAAATTATACTCTCAGGAAAAAAAAAAAAAAAAAAAAAAGAAAGAAAGAAAGAAAAAAAAAGAAGAAAGAAAGAAAGAAAGAAAGAAAGAAGAAGAAAAAGAAAAAGAAACTATAAACTCCATTGTAAGTAATTACTGGGACCCTTGAGCCACTATTTCTCTGCTTGAGCCACTCCTACCTCTCAGGAGTGTACTTTCACTTTTACTTAATAAACTGCCCTTTGCTTTTGCTATTGGTATGTTTTATTCAATTCTTTGTCTAAAACACCAAGAACCTGGACATCACTGAAGTCCTTCTGAAACATCTCTGGTGAGTACACACACCTATGGCAAAATCTGGAATAGATAAATTAAAAAGCCTGGGAATGACATCATCAGACTGTCATTTCAAAAATTATCATTTTTAGGCCCAGCAGATGGCGTGATAGTTAAAGGCGTTGGATTCCCACATGACCAACCGTGGTTCAAGTCCTGGACCTGGTGGCTTGCTCTCTCACTTTCCCTCTCTCTCTCACTCTTTCTGATCAACCTGAAAAATAATAATGACAGAATAAATAAAGTTCAATAAAATATTTTTTAAATGATAATTTTTGTCCACATAAGACTGATGAGCTTAAATAGAACAGCAGGCATGGCACTTTCAGATAGTAAATGATACTGGTTTTACCCAAGATAAATAGTGAGAATGAAACAGTGTAAACTCAAGAAGGGTGAGAAAAAATTTAAATTATTGATTAACTGGAAATGGGGTGAGAGAGAGACAAGATCTAGCATAATCATTAGGTACCTGATGAAACAACTTGATAAAGAATAAACTTCAAGAGAAAACATAGTTTTAGGGTAAAGGTACTGAGTTTGTTTTTTTGTCACAATGGGTACGATGAGACTATGCGTTATCCAACTAAAGTTGAGAAACAGGTGGATGGATTGATTCATATGGAGATCAGTGGAAACAACTAAACATATAGATTGGTGAGTATACAGCATGTAAGCAGAGGAAGGCATGGGTCAGATGAAAGGTTTCAAAGAGAATAAACAAGTGAGAAAACAAGTAAACCAAAAATAAAACTTGAATATCATTGGCATTTTAAGAACAAAGAAAGAAAATGGAGTTTAAGAGTTGATGATGTAAATAATGGATGAAAAGAAGGAAGTAATAGATAATGAAACAGATTTTAAAAAAAGTTTAATTTTTCCACTTAATGAGGGAGTAGGCAAAATTGTCAAGTGCTTTAGAGAGAGACATGTTATCTTCCTCCCATGCTGCTTAGAAAGGGAGACAGGCGAGAATGGGAAAGCCTAGAGAGAAAATGTGTGCACCAAATTGACAAAAACTGGCAGTACCTGACCACCAGCAGGAGAATTCACCTCACTTCATATTTTTATTCTTTTTTTGCCCCTTTTTCAACAAAGGCAAATATTACTGATTATTGATGTTTGACATAAACCTGTTACTTCTATATACTTAAATCTAGGTATGTATTTCACTATCTGCAGAAATACAAATTATGTAACTTTGGATTCAAATTTTTATTTTTGCCTTTAAGTGTTGGCATATATTTTAGTTTTTTTTATTGAATTAATTTTTTAGAGATTTGTGTATTAGAGCATCACCAGAGAGACAGAGAGACAGAGATAGTTTGAAGGAAAGTGAGATATCACCCCCTGCAGCAATGGCCACACCACAATCCTTTCTTCTCCATTCTCCCCCCAGGATCTTGGGCATACACGCACACATTCCTAGCATGAGTTTTAAGCCACCGGGTCCAGGACTTGAACCATGGAGAGCCATGTGGGAGTCCAGTGATGTAACTGCTATACCATCTGCTGGTCCCAGTGTTGGCATATATTTTAAAGATTTTAAGACTTACAGAAATAATTAGATTATGAATGAATTTAAAAATATTCACTTTCGGGACAGCCCATGGCTTGGCAGTCAAGGCAGCTGGATCTCTCAAGGTTGACTGTGTTAGAATCTGAGACCCAATGCCTTGAGGAATATGACAGGTGCATGTGCTTGCATGCTCAAAGTCTCAAAAGGAGAGAGAAATGAAGAAAAGAAGATTACAGCATGGCTATCTATGCCCCATGTGGGGATGCTTTCTCACTTTCTCTCTCTCTTTCTTCAGGTTAGGTGGATGCACTTCTGGCAATTGAAAAAAGAAATCCCTATCATGTGATCAGAACCCAAGAAATAATATTCTACATAATTTTTATACTTGCTTACATAGAAATAAATCAAGTTCAAGTATAGCCAACTTCATGGAAACACTAATACTCCAAGCTATGTAATCAACAATACTAAAATAACTAGGTTTAACTTGTAATTGCTAATTGTATTTGCACTTGGAATTAGAGAACATAGCACTTGAAGTTTTCTATTTAAAATATACAACATATAATCATCTTAGATCCAAATTACCCCACTCCATGAAATAAAATTGAAATTAGTTTGATTCTATGTTTTATATATAAAAATTGCAAAATAATCTAAAAATTAGTGTCTTCTAGGAATATATATATATATATATATATATATACACACACATACATATTAAGTTACTCTATCGAATGATTATTGAAACATAGATCCAAGATAAAATAAAATAAACATTTACTATTAATTTACTTTCTATTTAATTAAAATAACTCCAAAAACAAACAGATCTGTCAAGAATACTATTTCTAAATGTACTTAATAAGAATTAATGAAGTTAATTTTAAAAAGTGGTTTTTGTTTAAGGCCTTGGCTATTTTTCCTTTAACATCATAGACATTAATCAAAACTCAAGTCAGTAAATATTATAACTACTAAAAATGATGATTGATTTTCTATTGTTAATGAATAGAATTCACATGCTCTCTTCAAAGTGCTTTTCATATCTACAGTCATCTCCATGACTGTCCACTTATTAGAACAACTCTGAACTCTCTTGTACCATGACCCCGTTTATTGGTTTTTGCCAATTTTCTTTTTACTCATACTGCTGAGAAGTCCAAATGGAGGGTTAACAGAACAGCAATCAGAGTGTTAGATGCCCATATAAACCTCTATTTCAAGATATGTTTATGGGGGCCAGCAGATGGCATAATGATTACATTGTTAGACTCCCATGTAGTCGACTGTGGTTCAAGTGCCAGACCTGGCAGCTTAAAAATCATATCAGGTGCATGTGCATGTGTGCCCAAAATCCTGAGAGGAAAATGTAGGAGAAGAGATTGTGACATGACCATCTCCATTGAGGGGTGAGATTTTGCTTGCTGTCTCTCTGTCTCTTTCTGGTGGGTGCACGTGCCCTATAGCAAAAATCTCTTTTAAAAAAAAATGATATATTTAGGCTACCTCTAGTATTACTGAATGATTCCACATGAGTATTTTACAGATGCTGCAAACTTAATGTATTAAAAACCAGATACACTATTTCCTTTCCCAAGTCTCTTTTCCCCCCTTTTAGGGAAATATGCCACTAGATTAATAGCCCAGACCAACAACAAAGAGGTCATTTGTCTATTGTCATCACTCCCTTACTTAACCTACTTACTAAATCCTATAATGTGTATCTCCTAAATTCTCTACCTCCACATCATTCCATAAGAACCTCCTTAATTGAAACTACCACTTTTTGAGAAGAGGTTTATGCTACATGGTGCGTTTGCTCACCAGAGAGACAGAAAGTGAGAAATTACATCCCCCCCCCCCGGGAGCGGGGTGGCAATGGCCTTGCCACAATCCCTTCTCCTCCTCATGGATTTTGAACATGCACATAGACACACCCAGCATGAGTTTTAAGCCACTGGGTCTGGACTCAAACCGTTGTTGACTACATGGGAGTCCAGTGACATACCCATTATGCCTTCTGCTGGTCCTGAAACTATCATTTTTTAAAATGTGACTAATTCAGAAAATCCCCTGCTTCTGGTCTTGCCCTACTTCCCTCCATATTTCAATAGTCTCAAAACATTTTCCACAGTATAATCCAGCCTTTACCAAAAATAGCTCTCATTTTGTCATTCCCTTACTTAAAATAATGACAAAATAAGTTAAAAAAAAAAAAACAGCTAAAATCATGTCATAGTTCTACTGTTCTGCTGAGATCTACTACTCATTTCGTCTCTAACCTCATACAAATTACTTCAATTCCCTGCATCCATACTTTTCATATTAAAAAGGTGGAATTAATAATAATTTATTTTTCACAGAGTACATTATGGAATGAACATACACGTAGCAGATATACTGCTGTGAGTTTTAAGTGTCTACTATATGTACTGTATGAAGAATTTTACATATATTATGAATAATGACAATAATCCTGTGAAGGACATATTATTCTCACTTATAAATGTGTCAACACAGGCTTTTAGTGGTCAAGAAACTTGCTGAAAATTATATAACAGGGCCAGGATTTCAAACAAGCATGTTCTGACATCAAATAACATAGTAACCACAAGGAAGCCCAGGCTCCTGGTTGTTCCTCTCTGTGTCATTTTCTGTGTGACTATGAAAGAACAGATGGTTATGTATCCACAACTGAGGCACTCTGTGGTAGTTTGTAAAACAGGCTCACATCACACAAGCATCACTAATACTCTGTAACTGCAGATTCCAGGGCAGGGGAGAAAGAAAAGTTGGAATAAGTAGTAGAAAATTTCTTGTGATCTCTCCTATGCTAGCATTCCATAAATTCTCATTTATTATTCCTCATTTTTCTTGTTTCCTTGTTTCTGATGCTCACTCACATTGAAGTGTTTGTAATTCCTTGACAAACTGGTTTCTTCAGCATCCTCACATTTACTCCAATATCACTCAATTTTGCCACATGAATATTTCATAGCTGTTGCAAATGTCGTGTTAAGAACCAGATTTACTATCTCCTCTCCTAAGTCTCTTTTTCTTGTTTTCTCCTTTTAGGGTAAATGTCCCCCTGATGAGTAGTCTAGACCAACAACCAATAACAACCCAGAGGTTGTTCCTTTGGCCCTTCCTCCAGCTGATACATTTGTACTTATTCTTCATGATCACTCCTCATAATGTCACTATCTCCAAGACTCTTCTGGTCTTTCCAGGTAGCTATAAGACTTTCTCCCCTGAGATGCCATGATACTGTTTTCTTCGACTTTCTCTGCACTTGTTACACAATGATAATTCCCTGTTCACATGTTACACTTTCCCACTCATTCTCCTTTGAGACCATGGAGAGAGTCAAAGTTTTATCTAAATCCTGTCTCCTCTGCCTAATGTAGCCTGGTATAAGGACGTTTGATAAATATTGTTCTAATAAATAAATACATGTTTAATTTCAGCTGAAATGGGATATAAACACAATCCATCCTTTCTTATACAATTCTGAAAAAGAAGTAATATCTGCTTATTGAGAAGTTATTATTGAATCTATATATATAATGGCAAGTATGTAAAAGCTATCTGGCCAAATTTGACCTTGGGCAAATTTCTTAACTCCCTGGAATTTTCTTGTCTAAATAATAGATTTAATAACACCTTCTTCATGCATTCATTTTTTAAGATATTTACTGAGGTACTTTCATTAGCCAGGCCGGTTTTTTTTTTTTTTTCCTTAGGTTTTTGCCATAGGACATGTAAGCTCCCTGGGAGAGAGAGAAAGAGACGGTGAGAGAAATAGTGAGAAATCACCCCACAGGAGGATACCCATGCTGTAGTCCCTGCCCTTCCCTTCCCTTCTCCTGGGATTTTGGGCAAACATGGCCAGCATGATTTTCAAGCCACCAGATCCAGGACTCAAACTATAGCCAGCCATTTGGAAATCCAGCACTTTAACCACCATGCAACCTAATGCCCCAAGGCAGGCAATAGTCTAGATGTAGGCAATAAGATAAAATGGTGCAGCCTTAGGGTCCATCCTGTTCAGATTAGTGTTTGATCCAGTGGAAAATACAGCTAAGAAAGGCTGTTCCTAGAGAGAAGGGTGTTCCACAGATGAGGGACACAGGCATTACCACAAAGCTTTGGAGATTTGCTGGAGTAGACCTATTCTGGATTTAAGAGTAAGAATGGGGGAAGGCTTTCTTTATGTCTAAGCACAATGGTATACATGAGTGTTTGCAAAACATGTGTGAGCATTTAATGACTAGAAAGAGTAGGGTCAGAATGAGAGCTTTCCAGGTAAACAGATTAGTATTTTTCAGTACCTAAAAGATATGTAATAGCTTAGTTCAAAAGAAATAAGAGATTAAGATTAAAATGGCATTGGAGAGTCATTTGAAACTAGGTCACATCAGACTTTGTAGGACTTCTTAGAAAGTTTTTAATTTTTGTTTAGAGCAATGAGATTATTAAGAGGTGAATGAATCAGAAGTTTGTTTTAAGAAATTACTCTAAATGGGGCCAGCAGATGGCACAGTGGTTACATTACTGGAACTCCACATGGCAGACCACAGTTGGAGTCCTGGACCCAGTGGCTTGAAATTCAATGCCAGGCACCCAAGACCCCAGGAGCAGAATAGTTGAGAAGGGATTGCAGCGTGATCATCCCTTCAGGGAATGATTTTTCACATTCCCTCTCACTGTCTCTGTCTCTCTCTCTGGCAAATGTATGCACCTTAAGGCGTAAATCTCTTGAAAAAAAGAAATTACTGTAAATGTAGTGTGGAAATCAGGTTACCAAGATAAAAAATTCAAATAGGCCAGTTAGGAGCCTGGTAGTAATAATCCAAGAAATGCTGATTTTGACCTAGGAGTGGTAGAAGATGGAAGAAATAAATTTAAGAGAACATAAAGGAGTAGAATTGACAACCAGTTCACCATGACTGTGGATCTGAAGGAGGGAAGGAATCATGTACTATGTTAATATGTCTGTCTTAGATGTCTAGTGGGCAGAACAGTCACTGGTAGAAGCAGGTGTGATGGGACAATAGCCTATTTTCTGGGGGAACGCATAAAATTGTTTTGAAGATTAGGCGAAGTAGTTTATGTGACATCAACTATTGAGCATTATTGCTCATTCCTGTTGTCATTTTCTTTCCCTCTCCTTTTTGAAGTTGTCCCAGTAATTTAGTAGCAAAATTGGGACTAGAATCCCAGGCTTCTGTTTATCAGAGCAGAGTTCTTTGTTAATGGACTGCTGATCTATAAACAAAGATGAAACACAAGGATTTTAAAGCAAATATTCACAACTTATCCTGGAATTGCTTACAAGCTGACAGCTATCTGACTTATTTTTAGCTTATATTTAATATGAATCATATGTTCCAAAATGACTGACAGAAACACAGCTTTGTTTCTGAAGCCAGTTCTTTCCCATCATTCTTGGACATCATTCAGAGCTATAACAGACTTTCAGGGTGTTTAAAAGCATTCGTCCATGACAACAACAAATGCTAATTATCATAAAAAGATAGCTCCTGTTAACATCATTTTAGAATTTCTTCTACTCCAGTAGTATATTTCATCTATCATTCCATCTGTTTTGGGGGTGGGAATAAAGACTGGATGAAAGTATAATTATCATGTATCAAACTGGACAACACAACAAAATAGAAATGAATATAAATGGGAGGGATAGCATTCATAATAAAAAATCTGGAAAGGGAAAAAGGAAACATGCAAATAAAATGACTCATACGTGTGCTGCAGTAAACAGCAGATACGTAAGTCCATGATAGTCAATAATGTTTCTCTTGCTGGGTATGAGGTGGGTTTTTTCCTATTTCAGTTCATAATCCTAACTATCCACAGATTTTCTCCCACATCTTCAAATAGACATCTTGTTCTGTTAGGAAGTTTATAAATTACCTTTCTTGAATTCTGTCATTAAAATTCTGCCTCAAGACTTTTAAACATAAAAAGACAAAAAGTCTATTTATATATTTTTATGAACATCTTCCAAGGACTTTCCTGCTTATGTTAGAGTTAATTCTATTATAAAATAATCAAGAACATGCAAATTCTCAAAAGTACTTTAAATTAAAAGAGACAAGTGGCCAATTGCAGATATAATTAGCTCATTACAAATAATGTTTAAAATATAAATTATCACATGTTCCTAAATAGGGATTAGATGCAGAACAAGGGCTCATACTTTGTTTTCCTTACTTTAATAGAATTATACCTGTAACTGTAGCAGGTGCTTAATCAATATTTGTCAAATTAAATGTTATATAAAATGGAACATTAATAAGGTTTTTTTATCAGAGGATTTTAAGACATACTTATTCTATGAATAATTCTGTAACAAGTCTAAGTTAGCATTAATATTTAAATAATAGAAGACCTTTGAAATTTCCAAGGATCTATGTCACCTTCAAAGCAATGGGAGTAGCAGAGTTTATTTGAAATAGTAACTTTAATTATTTTAATAAATTTAATCTCAGGTCATGACTCCATTAAAAGTATATAAATATATAAATGTTAGTAACTATATATATATATATATGTAAATTTGCATCAATGATATGAAAGTTTAGAGTATAATTTAAAGCAGGGATAGCTCTATTACATACAAAGAAAACTTTACCAAATTGTGATATGACCTAATCATAAACTCCATTATATAATTATTCAACCACTCAAAAACTACATTATGAATAAAAATGACCACCCTAACTCAATGAATATATTGGATAGTTAAGAAAGGCTGTATAAACATAAACATTTTGAACATTCACTGATTTTCTTCCTACTATGAGGAGTTTTTCCTTTGTTTTAGAGACACTTTTACACAGAGCATGTGCACTTGCCAGAGAGACAGAGAGACAGAAAGTGAGAAATTACCCTTTGTGGGGATGGCCATATCACAATCTCTTCTTTGCCACTTTCCTTTTAGGATTTGGGGCATGCATGCACATGCACCCAGTAAAAGTTTAAGTTTCCAGGTCTGGTACTTGAACTGTGGCTGACTACATGGGAGTCTAGCAATGTGACCTTTATACCATCTGCTGGTCCCCCTACTATAAAGAGGTTTTATTTTTGTTTTTTTGTTATTTTTTTTTTTGGAGAGATTTTTGCTACAGGGCACATGCATTCACCAGGAAGACAGAGAGAGACAGAGAGACAGAAAGCGAGAAATCACCCCCCAAGGAGGGATGGCCATGCTGCAATCCCTTCTCCTCCATTTTCCTCTTGGGATTATGGGCATACAAGCACACGTGCCCGGCATGAGTTTAAACCACCAGGTGCAAAACTCAAACTGTGGTCGACTAAATGGGAATCTAGCAACATAGCCATTAAGTCAATTTCTGGTCCTATGAAGAGTTTTAAGGTAATAAGAAATAAATAGAATATATCATGTGTACAGCATATACCTGTGTGTGATTATTATGTATGTGTGCATGTACTTAAGAAGATATATAATGTTTGAGAAGGATATACCTGATCTATATAAGGAGGAGATGAACAAGTAAATAACCCCAAAACTCATAAATCATATGTATCCATATTTATATATTTCTATAAGTGACCATCCATAAATATAAGTAGTCCAATTTTTACATGCCCTGGATCATCATTTTATATCCAGAAAAAACATTCACATAGAACCTACCATTCAAAATTTGGCATATAGAACTTCACCAATGACATAAAATAATGATTTGGGAATCAAACATAATAAAATACATTTAATAGCTCTAATTTCATCTAAAAGTTACATAGAAGATATGTTATCTTTAAGAGCTTTTCAATATTTCTAAGTTAAGATTATGTATAAATAATATTTTAATAAGAAAAACAAAATTACTATATGAATTCATATTTAACATATTATTATTCCACTGGAAATGTTTTTTTTAATTATTTTGATAGGCTTTTCAACTCTTTAACTCCTTGTTCGCTTAGAAGAGTTCTTGTCTGACATTTTGTAAGTGATCAATTTTATTGATAAATAAACCAATCTCTGGGGAGTTCTAAATACTGCACTCATGAACAATGTGTGTCTTAGCATCATTTGGAAAACTAAAATTCAAGTGAATTTCAATCTTACTGTTAATATAAAGATATATTATAGTAAAATGACCTAAAATCATTTTTTTTATGTTTTATTGGGTCGTCAGAAAAGTCATGACATATTTTTCAATGTAAAATGTGTCATGACTTTTCCAACAACCCAATAGTTGAAAGAGCACTATTTAAATTATCACTCTATAGAAAATAAAATAGTGTGCAACTTCTCCACCAACACACTGCTAATAGAAATTAAAACTTTGTTTTTACTTTGCCTTATATTTCTTTGAGACTTGTGTGTAAATGATAATTCGGATAGTCATTCATATTCAAAAATAATAACATATATTAAAACAAGAAAGCACAGAAACCTCTAAACAGAAAAACTCTTTAAATAATATTCCAACATTATATTTCATACTATCTTCATCCTTTGTCCAATTTATAGTTCAAACTAGCTGATCTTTAAAAAAAAAAAAAGTGTTTTTTTTATAAATAGAGAGAAAGTATGTGATTTAGCTTTCCTTCATTGACTGTGTTACATTAGGGTTGGTATTTGATTCCAAATGTCTTTTCATTCCGTAACTTAATGTTAAAACAAACAAAATGAAACAAAGAATTTAGTCTTACTAATTCTTGGATAAACTCCAAAACATTTATATTTAAAGCATAGCCCCAAAGGCTACTGGTTTTTCTTACCAGTGCTGTCATCATATACAACTGTGACGGTTTTCCACTTGAAAAACTGCACCAGGTCTAAAATGGCACGGCTCAGTGAAGAAAAGTCTGGGTAGAGACTGACATAGAAGGAATCTTTGTTGTCTGACACCTGGTGCTTCCAGCGGGTCTGTATGTGGGGAACCCCCAGAGCATTGCAGATGGACTGCACTGCATTTGCTGAAGAGCTGTGTGAAGGCCCGAAGATGGCAGCCACCCCAAGAGACAGCTGGTCACAGGCTGAAGAGGAGATAGAAGTCTGTCAATAATGAGAGGAGAGATGCCAGTGTGCCAACAGATAATACATTATTATTATAAACCCATCATCCTAAAGAAAAAGTAGTTTTCTTTAACATAACAACTTCATTTCACTAATTATACATTTGTCTGACATTTTTTAGTTTAGCGCAAGGAAATTTATTCACCTAGACACCTGTGACTCCATGTTGAAACAATTCTAGAAATAATGGCATAGGAGGAAGAGAGAGAAAGAGAGAAGAAATTTTTCTGAATTTAAGGGGTGGGAGTGTTCATTTTGGAAGAACAGTTCATAGCAAGGGGAAACTGTGTTGCTTCCTACATTCATTGGCCATCTTCGACAATTTCAGAGTATTAATCAATAACCATTTGGCCCTTCCTTCCTACTCAATTAACAATGATGATACACACTAAATATTTACACGTATCTGATGATATTGGGACAAGTGATGCCTACAACAAGCCATATAAAACCTGCTATGGTTCTTAGTGGGTGATTATCCATGGGTTAATCTCAGTGAGGACAAGAAACACCTAAATTATTTGGCAACTATTCAATGATCTGCATATATTTGACTTTTGGATGCTCTAAGTATTTTTATATTGTTCTGAACTAATTTTTAGAGTTTGTATTTATTTCCAGAATAGGTTCTTCACAACAGTAATAACCATTAACATAGGCATAAATAAACTAGATAAGTTTGTGCCAGGACTTGAAAATCTAGGCTAAGAAAGTGAATCACATTGGAAACATGAAAGTTGTCTTAAAATATTAAAAGAACTAACTTGTGAAAAAAACTTGTTTTATTTGACCAGCAAAGAGAAAATTAGAACAAACAGAAGTTTCTCATAAGTTTTAACCCAATTTAAGTTTTAAAAACAATTCCAAAGAGAAGCACAAACATGTCCAAAACTGAAACACTCTGACCAAAGAGGCAATGGTTTGCCTAACACTGCAAGTATTTAAGCAGGATTGAGGAGAATTGTAATTAGGATTTAAGTATAAATTGAGTGCTTACATTCAATTCTTCTGAAAAGGATAATTTATAATTCTACTATTAAATCATCTAATTATTTTCCTTGGTGATTTTTTACATAAAATACATTGTGATAAATTAATTCTTAAGGATAGTTATAAGTAATTAAGTAAATTTTAGTTGAAAAAACTCATTGGTTGAAAATTTCTTCAAAAATTCAATCTGATTTAAGTCGTTTTTGTATATGTGTATATATGTGTGTGTGTGTATTATATAGACACACACACACACTTATTTTTTAACAATGAAATTCTAAAACAGTAGAAAGAGTGGTGACTAGAATTTTGCATTCAACATCAGGTTTTAATTCACATACATTGAGAATAAAAGTTCTTTCTTCTCCAAGTTTTTGACAAATTACAAACCAAGAAAAGCTAAAAACATTGTATGACATTACTTAGAATGTGTTTAAGTATATTTTAAATGAAAATGAGAGTTTTCTGTTATCAGAGCTATTTAAAAATAATGTATGGGTCAGCTGGTTGTGGGGTGATTAAGGCAATGGATCCTATTTGGCTAACAGCACCATTCAAGTCCAGGCCCAGTGGCTTGATAAACATGCCAGATTTGTGTGTGTTCCCAAAATCCCAAAAGAAGGTAGAAGTGGACAAGAAGGGATTGTGGCAAGACCATTCCCCATGGTGAGTGCTTCTCACTTTCCCTCATTCTCTCTCCTCCAACACACCCAACCTCTGGCAAAATCAACAACAAAAAAATATTCTTTAAATAATAATATAAGCTCTAAATCAAAGTATTCATTACTTGAGAACAGAAGTATTATCATGGAGGATGGTCACACTTCCATTTCTCCTTTAGGGATTTTGGCATGAATGTACATAAACCCAGTATGTTTTTTCAAGCCACCAGATCTAGCACTCAAACCATACTGCTGGCCATGTGGGATCCAGCTGCCTTAACCTCCATACCACTGGTTGCCTCCAAAAAATAATTTTTAAAAAATTTAAGAATGTCCAAATTAATTAAGTTATTTGATGATTAATTATTAACATTATTATCTATACATGCATTTATTCAATGCCCACAAGGTTCAAAAACAATTCTGGATCTATTCCTTATATTATCCCTTTATGTATTTCTAGGTCCTCTAAGCAGTAACAGCTTGATAAATAAGTGCTTCATTAGATATGATACAAATCATGACATTCACCCTTTTAATACCTCACTAAGAAAGTTACTCACACATTTATTTAAGCTTTTCCTAGCTTCAGGCCAAAGCCAATTAATGAATTTGATCCCCAATGGGTTTTTAATGGATGACAAAGCTGGTAAAAATTGCTTTCAGTATTTTGTAAGCCAGATGATTTCATCAAATCACAATTCTGCTAAAACGTTCCTGGGATAGTACTCTGCCTGTTGTCAGAATATTCTAACTTTTTTCTTTACATTGTTTTATTGAAGTTACCATTTAGAAATCTATTAATATTTTATCTATAATGCACTCATATTTCATGTTCTTTGGTCAAAAGGCTTTCATTAGAGGTAGAGCTTCTTCCTAATGGAAACAATCATGAACTATGCCACTAATCAGATGCACTTGCCTTGCAGTTAATGACTTATTTTGCAATTATGATGACAAATGTAGTATTTCACAGTAACCTTTCACCTTTTGTCAGTCTTTAAAACCTTTCATCACCCTATGATTCTGAAATATGGAAACTTACTTGTATTCATAAAGACATGAATTCAAAGGGCAGGCAGAAAATGACTTTGATAAATACTAGTTAGTTGCTGGGGGAAAAGGAAGGATACTTTCATCTCAAGAAATACTGTACTTTATCAGCTTCCATTAATATTAATGAACTTAGATGAAATCTGCACCAACTTAGAATTATAAATCATTATGTACATTTCTATCATTGTAAGGTACCTAGTAACATTACAGGAAGGCAAACATTACTTAAAAATGAAGTTAGAACAAAGGCTTTGTAAGCTCACTCCTTTAGGAAAACCTTTTCTGAAAATTAATTCCTATTACATGAGTGGTAATTGTATAAGAGAAAAGACCAGTTACTATAGGATCACTAAAAGATACTTTACATACAACTATAGAAATACTTCTCAAATACATTTACTACTAAGATTGCTGTTTGGCAACAATAATGTTTTGATAATAGCTTTCTATACTGCTTTCCTTCATATATAAGTAATAAATTCATATGTAACAAAATTATTTTCCAATTATTGACATTTAAATGTTTTACAACATGATAACATAAATGTAATACAAGGTATTCTAATTATTTCTTTATATAATCCAATTTTTATAATGTTAGCCATTTATTTTTATTTATAAGAAGAAACATCAAGAGGTTAAAAAAGATGAGCCTTATGGAATACACATACATTAATTGTTCTTCAAACTTTTCTGATAATATATTAAGATTGGGCTGACATTTTGAAGTCACTTGGGACCATAGAACATCTAAATTGAGTCTGCAATAATAACATAGTGGTATTGACAAATAATACAAATAAAATATAAGAATATATTATAAAACTTTATAAAATCCATTGATACATGTTCTTTCATTTTAGTGGGTTTTTAAAAATAGAAATAGTTTAATAATAAGATAGAAGGATTAATGGATATAAAACCTTCACTGTCACAGATTTAACTGCATTTTATGTTTTATGATATTTTTTGCAATAACTAATTGTGTCACTCTATATTCTCTGATAAAATTTATGTACATTTTGAAAAGAAAACTGTGTAAATATTCCTTACAAATTATTAGCTTTATTTTGGAATTAAGAAATCTTGTAAGAATACCTGTAAATTCAAATTTCAGGAAACATAAGATTAAATATCTATCAGTTACCTTTCTTGGATGCTTCAAAACTGTCATAGAGGTTTATCTTCTGGGTATCATAGGTTAGGGTGGTATTTGGCAGCAAAGTTCTGTTTCTATTTATTGTGTTCACAGCAAATCTGAAAGCAAGTTCCTCAGCTCCCATTGGGCCAGATTCCACATATTCAAAAATACCACCTAGCAAAAGAAAGAAAATAATCACACAGTTTTTACAAAACAGAGAAAAGGTCAGAAGTTTTTTGTACTTGTGTGTGTGACATCTTTAAGTGCATGGGGTTTGTGCTTACTTTGTGAACTTTGAGCTAGTCCTTTAATTTAATTTTTGAATTTTATTTTATAATTTATTATTTGCATTTAATTGTAATTGTTGTATATCCTTGGGGGATACAGTATGGTTTTTCAAAGGATGCATTAGGGAGTGAAAATCAAATCAAATATATTACTGCATTATCATCTTCAGCAAAAAAAAAAAAAAAAAAGAAAAGAAATTACATTATATTGTGCAACTTTGATTTCCATTCTACTAGTTTGGGTTTTTTGATATATCTGCAATACCCTTTTTTGAAAATTCTCTCGTAGTATATTGTTCCATATCCTATTTGGCTTTTTAAATGCATTGTTATATCTGTTAAATGTTTTTTTTTTTAACCCATCCCCCATTTCACCCCTCATCTCCCATGCAATCTCTGGTATTTACAATTGTCCTCTCTACTTCTGTCTGAATCTTTCAATTTCTGCCATAGAGTGCAGGCATTCATTTAGTACCTGTTAGGCATGGATGTGCCAGGTTTTTCTATCATAGTCTGGCTCATTTCACTTAGCACTCAGTGCAAATCAAAATCACAATGAAGTATCACCTAACCTCAATCAGAATGGCTATGATCAAACAAACAAAAACAAAACAAGACAACAAGGTCCTGGAGAAGCTGTGGAGAAAAGGGAACCCTCCTGCACAGTCGGTGGAAATGTAAATTATTACAGTGACTGAAAAAAATAGAGGAGCTTCCTCAGATATTTACACATAGAACTACTATGTGGCCCAGTAATCTCACCCCTGATTATTTTCTGAAAACATAGGAAATCACTCTATTGGAGAGACCCTTGTGCATCTGTGTTTATCACAGACTTATTTACAAAAGTAAGGCACTTATTTATTACTTATTTACTACCTCTGGGTTTATATGCAAAGAAAATAAAATCAACATGTGGAAGAGATATCTATACTCCCCTGCCTATTGAAACAGTTTTACAATAACCAAGGTATAGCATCAGACTAAATGTCCACGAGTATGAGACTGGACAAAGAAAATGAATATACATGTGGATATCAAAAATGTATATACACAATATACTACTGAATATACACACACACTATTCAGCCTTTCAAAAGGAAATCCTGTAATTTGCAACAACCTGGAAGACATTAGGCTAAGTGAAATAAGTCTGGCACAGAAAAACAAGTAATATATATGATCTCATTTACATGTAGAATTCTAAAAAGTCAAACTCATAAAAGGCAAAAATAGAATGGTGATTGCTGAGGGGTGGGGAAAATGGAGAGCTGCTGGTCAGAGGATGAAAAGCTTCAGTTAAGACAGAAGGAATTTCTGGAGATCTACGTACAGCATAGTGACTATATTTAATAACAATGTATAATATAATAGTTGAAAATTACTACGAGTAGATTTTAAATTATGTTACCACAAAAAAATTGTACATAAAGTGAGGGATACTTCATTAGATTTAAACATTCTAAAATGTAAACATACATTGTTGAGTCGTCAGAAAATTCATGATGTATTTTTCTGTGCAAAAAAATGTGTCATGACTTTTCTGATGAACCAATAAAACATCATGTTGTATATCATGAATATATACAATTTTTATTTTTAGTGTAAATTAAATTAAAATTAAATAAACATTTAACAAATTAAATCTAACAATATAGTAGGACAATTATTTATCAAAACATGCTGGAATTTATTCCAGAAATTCAAGGGTTTAACATATAAAAGTAAATTTATGGGGAACCAGCAGTTAGCGTAATGGCTATGTCGCTGGACTCCCACGTAGTCGACCGCGGTTCGCGTCTCGGACCCAGTGGCTTACAACTCACGCCAGGCGCGTGTGCGTGCGTGCCCAAGATCCCGAGAGGAGAATGGAGGAGAAGGGATTGCGGCGTGACCATCCCCCCTGGGGGGTGATTTCTCGCTTTCTGTCTCTATGTCTCTCTCTGTCTGTCTGGCGAGCGCACGCGCCCTATAGCGAAAAACCTCTCCAAAAAAAAAAAAAAAAAGTAAATTTATGTAATTAACAACATTAACAGAAGATGAAAAAATCAATTATTTTAATAGCTATAAAATCTAACTTCTATTCATGATTAAAAATTCTCAGCAGCTTAGAAATAGATGGGAAATTTGGGACCAGCATATGGCATAGTGGTTACATCATTGAACTCCCATATGACTGACCATGTGGGAGTTTGAGTCCTGGACCCAGTGTCTGTCTCTGTCTCTCCAGTGAGCACAGAACGCATGTGCCCTATAGCAAGAATTTCTCTCTCTAAAAAAAAAAAAAAAAAAGAAAAAAAAGAAAAAAAAAGAAAATTGAATGGCTGAGCCTGCCCCATAGCCTGGTAGTCAAGGAAGACATATCCCACATTGCTAACTGCAGTTTAAATCCCAACTGTAGTGAGGTGTGTGTGAGTGTGTGCGTGTTCAACATCCTGACAAGATCTCTCTCTGGAGAGTAACATGCTTGCTAGCAATTAAAAAAAAATGTTGAATGGCCATTTTTTTCCACCTGTTGATGAACCTGCAAAAAAATAAGTGTTCAGATGATTTTGAATAGAGCTTTTTTTTTTTAATCTATAGTTTGAAAAATAATACACATTTTGTGCTGTACATCTCTTATAAAATGTTTGTTTCTAGAATTATTATTTTTATTTTTAAATGTCAGAATTGTATTTAGCATTTTATAATCATGAAGCCCATAAGAGAGAATTGCTACCCTCCAGAGTTCACAAACATGTTTGTAGATAAAATTCATCCCTGAGAAATAAAGAACATATAAAAAAACTATAATCTTAAAGCATATTTTAGTAATCTATCTCTAGACTTGCATCAAGATTCATCCAGTTTCACATTTTCTAGAATCTAGAGACTACTCTGTAATTAGTATACTTGTACTCTACACAATTCAAGTAAAATGTATTGCTTTCTTGTCCTTACTTCAGCTTTTTCGATTCAAAAAATCATCTAAGAATCATTCACTCAGCTCTAGTTTTGTTATGTTTGTTTTAATTCAGGGAGGGCCATGAAAAATCACATAACCTATGTATAAAACAATAAACTTCCTGCAATTCATTTTCCAAGTTTAACTTGAAAGCTAACAGGTGAAACTTTATTATACGCTTTTTAAAGGGAAATGGAGAGACGCTCAGGGGAAAACCTTTCTTTTTCATAAGCATAGGTGCCCCACCTTGTTTGGTCGATATCCCTTACTAAATGGGAAGGAATCCTTAGTTTATATAGAACACCCAATACTGAACTTTTCTTATTACAGTTTCTGTCTCAAAAGAACATCATTTCTCAAGACTTGAAATAGAAATTTTATTAGTCAATTGCTGAAACCTAACCAATGCTTTTCTCTTTTAGATCAATGTTAACTACTACTGAGGACTGTATGACTAATAAACCTATGATAAATGTGTCAACCAATGTCACATCTAACCTCTGAGACTGTTTAAATCCTACCTTAAAGTGGGTACAATTAGTGTTTTTACAGACTTTTAATTTCATAATGGAATTGATGCTCTGAGTGATACATCACCTGCTATTCTCTCAGAGGATATACTTATTTTCTCAATCAACTGCAGTACTAACCTTGTTCTCTAGCTAAACAAATGTAAAAGGCATCCTCCTCATTTAAATTTTGTACAAATTATTATACAAAATATGGAACCAGCAAGCTTATATAATTTTGATCTATCATCATGCCAAAGGCCATTTTTAAAATACCCTGGATTTTGAATGACATTAAGAAATTTTTTTTTAATCCTCAGGCAAAATAATGACATAGCAGTTATGTAAGAAAATAACCTTGTTTTGGGCTGGCAGGTGGCATGGTGATTAAAAGAGCTAGACTTCCACATGGCCAACCACAGTTCAAGTCCTGCACCTTGTGCCTACTTTCTCACTTTCTCTCTCTTTCTGTCTAATAAAACTAGAAAATAATAATAAATAAAGTTAAATAAAATAATTCTTAAAAAAGAAAATAACCTTGTTTTTAGGCGATTATTTTGAAGTGTTTAAGTGTGAAGTGTCATAAAAATAAAAATGGAAGAGGGCTAACAATTGTTGAATCAAGGTGGTGAGCATATGAGTGTTTACTTTACTATTATTTTTCTGTATATTTAAAGAATTTCATAAAAGTTGGGGGCAGGGAGAAAAAAGGACAGCAAAAATAAAACTCATACATGTTTTGTTATTGCTATATATTTTTAACAGATCCCTCAAAAAGATACTGAAAACATTTATATGTACTAGGTATTAAAATGAATTATTACTCTATGTAAATGTAAAGGATAGAGAATCCTGAGAATCACACAATCAAAAACATCATCTGGCTCACCCCATCCTCCGTGCACTCAGATTGCTTCACTGTGTATTTTGACCTCAGGACGGCAAAACTCACTGCCATCTGAAACAGTCCCTTATATTTCTGGGTAGCCCTAGTACAAAGTTCTCACAAATATTAATCTGTTTTCATGAAGTTTCTAATAGTTTGTTTTAACTGGGTAGATTTAAAACCAACTTTCACATAATCATCCTGTAGAACTTGAAAAAAAATTTAATCCAGATTACAACTTTCAAATATTTTGACTGTTTATCACATGTCTGTTCTGATCCTTTCTTTTTTCATTTTTTTTTTTTTTTGAGAGGTTTTTCGCTATAGGGCGCGTGCGCTCGCCAGACAGACAGAGAGAGACAGAGAGACAGAAAGCGAGAAATCACCCCCCAGGGGGGATGGTCACGCTGCAATCCCTTCTCCTCCATTCTCCTCTCGGGATCTTGGGCACGCACGCACACGCGCCCGGCGTGAGTTGTAAGCCACCGGGTCCGAGCCGCGAACCGCGGTCGACTACGTGGGAGTCCAGCGACATAGCCATTACGCTAACTGCTGGTTCCCAACAAATTTAAATCTTTATCAATATTTCAGGTGAAATGTAAACTATGCAAACTTGTGACCATTGAAAATGTTTTCTTTGGAACATTCTGAAATTTTAGCAATTCTAACACTTTGGAATTCTACTGTAAGAGACAGCAAAGCTACCATTGTGTTCAATCTCCTACATCTCTCATGTTCAGTTGATTCAAACTAGTAGTACTGGGGATTGAGATAAATGAAGTAGTAGCTGTTACAGTCTTAGAATAAAGAATCTGAGTTGGAAGGCAGTATGTGAACTAAAATCCAGATGCAGGAAATAGTGTAATAATTCTATTGGACGATCATTGGTTGCCCTCTGGCATATAAATGTGCTTCCTTATTTTAAAACTAAATAAGCTTTTAACTTTATAAATCTCCTACTGTTTGCAATATATTTTTCTGTAGTGGTGAAAGATAGATGTTGATTTTTCTTTCTATAAAGGTACCCTTAAAATCCTAAGCAGAACAAACTCAGAGTCACACATTCAAATAATAATAACTTTAAAGTAGATTCACTACACACTGAGAAGAAAATTGGGAAATGGCTACTTAAATTTTAGTAATTTAAGACCTGGAAGGAATGCATACTGATTGGGTAAGCCTAGGCTTGAATAGTACTGAGATATAAATAGAATTGATCAAACTGAGATAACAGGGAAGGCAGTCACATGAATAATCATCATATAAACAGTATAAATAACATCAACTATTTGAAGGCCAAAAGCACACACTTTAATTACACTGATTAAAAAAAAATAGGCTAACCTCCATCATCCTCATCCCCAAAACAGATAAGGACATGACGAAAAAGGAAAACTACAGACCAATATTATTGATGAATATAGATGCAAAAATTGTCAACAAGATACTCGCAAATCGTATCCAACAACGTATAACAAAGATCATTCATCACGACCAAGTAGGCTGTATACCTGGGATGCAACAGTGGTTCAATATACACAAGACCATAAATGTAATATACCACATTAACAGGAAGAAAGATAAAAACCATATGATGATCTCAATTGATGCAGAGAAAGCATTTGATAAAATACAACATCCTTTTATGATTAAGACTCTCAGTAAGATTGGTATAGAAGGGTCATTTCTGAACACAATAAAAGCAATCTATGAAAAACCTACAGCTAACATTATACTGAATGGGGAAAAGCTGAAAGCTTTTCCTCTGAAAACAGGTACTAGGCAAGGCTGCCCACTTTCTCCACTGCTCTTTAATATAGTACTGAAAGTCTTAGCTACTGCAATCAAAGAAGAGAACAATATTAAAGGCATTTTAATAGGCAAAGAAGAGTTGAAAATATCTTTATTTGCAGATGACATGATGGTATACTTAGAAGACCCAAAGGTATCCATGAAAAAACTTCTTGAAGTAATAAGTGAATACAGTAAGGTGGCAGGATACAAAATCAATATCCAAAAGTCTATAGCATTTCTATTTATGAACAACAAGTTGAACAAAGCAGAGCTGAAGAAAGGAATCCCTTTCACAGTAGCCACAAGATGTATGAAATACCTAGGGATAAACCTAACTAAGAAAGTCAAAGACCTTTATAAAGAAAACTATGAAAATCTTAAAAACAGTATTGAAAGTGACATAAAAAAGTGGAAGGACATCCCATGCTCCTGGATTGGAAGAATTAACATAATCAAAATGGCAATTCTACCCAAATTAATCTACATGTTTAGTGCAATTCCAATCAAAATACCAGAAATATTCTTCACAGATCTAGAAAAGACAATCATAGAATTTGTCTGGAATCATAAAAGACCTCATATTTCAAAAGCAATCCTGCACAAGAAGAAATGAATAGGAGACATCACTCCCTGATCCCAAGATATACTATAAAGCTGTGGTCATCAAAACAGCATGGTATTGGCATAAAAAAAAGACATGTGGACCAATGGAAGAGAATAGAGACCCCAGAAATAACCCCCAAGGCTTACAGCCAACTGATATTTGACAAAGGATATCAGCCAATCCTTTGGGAAAAGGAAAACCTCTTTAGTAAATGGTGCTGGAAAAACTGGGTATCCACCTGCAGAAAGATGAAACTGAACCCCCATATTTCACCATTAACAACAATCAACTCAAAATGGATCAATGATCTGAACCTTAGACCTCAAATAATAAAACTACTGGTGGAAAATGCTGAGGAAACTCTGGGAGACATTGGAGTAGGCAAAGACTTCTTAAATAAGACTCCCAAAGCACAGGCAATAATCCCTAAAATAGACAAGTGGGACTATATTAGACTAAGAAGTTTCTGCACAGCAAAGGACATAGTAACAAGTGTGAACTGAAAACCCTCAGAATGGGAAACTAATTTTGTTAAATATGCCTCAGACAAGGGACTGATAACCAGAATACACAGGGAACTCAAGGGCCTTATGCGAAAAAAAATTAT
This sequence comes from Tupaia tana, assembly GCA_026018925.1. Lineage (NCBI taxonomy): Eukaryota > Metazoa > Chordata > Mammalia > Scandentia > Tupaiidae > Tupaia > Tupaia tana. Next base: position 44,126,712 of record JAKSZU010000002.1, on the reverse strand, counting down.
TTACCCAATTAAAAGATGGGAATATGAGCTGAACATACGAATAGCCAAAAAGCATATGAGGAAATGCTCAACATCCCTCATCATAAGGGAGATGCAGATAAAAACCTCAATGAGATACCACCTAACCCCTGTCAGAATGGCAAAGATTAAGAATATAAAAAGTGATAAGTGTTGGCTGGGATGTGGTGAAAAGGGAACCCTCCTACACTGTTGGTGGGAATGTAAACTAGTTCAACCACTGTGGATAACAATATGGAGGTTCCTCAAAGATCTACAAATAGAACTACCATTTGATCCAGCAATCCCACTTCTGGGTATTTACCCGAAAGACAGGAGAACGCTCAATCAGAAAAGTGCTTGCACATCAATGTTTATTGCAGCATTATTCACAATTGCCAAGACATGGAACCAATCTAAATGTCCACAAACTGATGAATGGATTGCAAAAGTGTGGTATATATACTCTATGGAATACTACTCAGGCATAAAAAATAACAAGACCCTGGCATCTGACAGAAAGTGGTCAGATATGGAGGATCTATTTCTGAGTGAAGTAAGCCAGGCTATGAAAGAAAGATATTGTATGTATCCACTCAATATATACCGACTATCCGCACCCTATCCGCTCTAGAGAGCGAAAAATTGGAGGACATAAAAGAAGTGAAGGTACTTAACAAGAATAGGACAGTGTGGAATGGGGGAGGTGAAGAGAAGAGGATAGAGAAAGATAGCAAGAGAACAAATAGAGAGGCAAGAGGTTAGTGAGAAACAGATATGGCTTATTATCTGTTGATGATGACATGTATAGTATTCTCAATTGGATTGGTCTGAGAAGTATTTCATGATGGGTAAAGTCTTTTTACAAGCAAAATGAGAAATAGTGATTGACTGTTTTAAAAAAATAATTAGAATAATAATAATAATGATTGGGAAAAACATAGAATAGATATTGAATGATGAAGTGTGGAGATTAATGTCTCCGTATTGACTGACATGCATGGCATTCCCTTTTGAAAAAGCAATGTAATAAACTGTAAAGTTATATGTAATCCAATGTAATATAAAGAAGATTATGATGACAATAAAAACAAAAAATAATAACAAATAGATAGATAAATAAATAAATAAAAAGAAAAAAAATAGGCTAACTAAATAAAAAGAAGAGGCTAAAACTGATTGGATGAGCAAGCTCTTTCACTATCCATATCTCCATTTTCTCTTCTGCAAAATGAAGGGATCAGGTAAAATGATCCTGAAGATCAGAGATTCTGAAGATTTCATGATTCCAAGATAGCATAGGAACTGTAGAGTAAATTGAGGAGAAATATTAATTCGTAGGAATTTAAGAAAATCTGGTTAAGTGACAATTTTGTGTAAATTTGGCACACTCTAATTTTCATTTACAAAATATATTTTGATTTGAGAAACTGCATCAAAATATTACTAAATTGAATAAACAAAAATATATACAAATATGTTTTGAGTTTTGAAAGAGCATTTAGACATCACCAGGCTAAATTAGAGGTATTAAAATAAATGCTCTTTAATTTTAATCCAAAAGTTGTAGTAAAAAAGATGGCTAGCACTTTATAAAAAATAAAAAAAAATTTAATACTAATAGTGTAATTCATAATGTAGCCAAGTGTGTAATTTTATAGTACAATGCTAAATAATTTATATTGTTTATATAAACTATAACTTTGACATATATATTTCATTTTCCCTAAATTTTTGTATTTTCTTAAATGTTGCATTTTTGCTATCAGTTGGAATATCAACTATTATATATGAGTTGCACATTTTTGTATATTTATGATTTTGTTTTGTTTAAAATGAGAAAACAAAAAAGAATAAATCAACTTCTACCACTTTGGCAAGTTTTCTTAAAATTCTTAAAATTTTCCCCTTTTAAAAAGCTAATGTATTTATGAGACCTAAAATATTTTGAGATTGCTAAATATGTTAGCACTGATGTTACCATTAACACCACTTCATCACACCTTTATGAAGCCCACCTCCTCATACACTCCCCTAGATAGGTAGCAAGCCTCCCTATTCCATTATCTATTTTTAAAAATTTACATTTAATTGTCATAAATCTTTTTTATTGTTTTGTTTTTGTTTTTGCTATAGGGTACGTGCACTCATCAAAGAGAGACAGAGAGGGAAAGTGAGATATCACTCCTCAGGTGGAATGGTCACTCTGCAATCTCTTCTCTATTCTACTCTTGGAATTTTGGACAAGTACATATGTGAGCACGGTGCGATTTTCAAGTTGCTGGGTTCAGGACTCAAACCAGGGAGTCAGCTAAGTGGGATCTGGTCTCCTTGTTCTCCATGCCATGTGCTGGCCCTAACTGTCATACATCTTTATAGCATATAATGTGGTTTTTCAATGCATGAGTGATAATTAAATCAGGGATAGTACTGTTTGTTTAAGAAAGAACTTTACATCCTATAGTCTGTTAAATGTTTTGCTGAGCCTCTCTCACCCACCCTAAACAATGCACACTCATTTTATGCAATCAAATGTCCAACAACTGATGACAGGATTAAAAAAAGTGGCTCATATACACAATGGAATATTATGAATTATCCTTTTCATTCTTTCTTTCTCCTATTTCTAACAGAATTAAGGGACATAACCTGCTATTACTAGACATGACTCCTCTAAAATTTATTTGAAGACATGAGATGTAACTTATCTTGACATAATGGACTTAACTGGTGCAACATAATTGATGCCTTGCATATAAATATGTGTTTAATAAATGTTTAAAGAACAAACCAGTAATATGTAGAGAGAATATGAGAGTGCTGCAATTAACACAAAATAAACTGAGGAAAATTTAAAGGAATAGTTTTGTATCAATATAGTATGAAAGAGATATTTTAGAAATTGACCAAATGTCCATTTCCTTTTTGGTAAGCAACTAAGAATCCTGTGGATCAGATTATTTCCCTTCCAGAAATGCAAAAAGTAAACCAGAAAGTGGCTTAAGTGGCTTAAGCCACTTATTTGCTTATGCTTATTTTAAAGTACAAGGTGTTGTAAGTTATTTTTATAATTAGGGTAGTTTGTGGAATAGAGGACTATATATCTAAGAATAATTGAAATTTATAAAAATTTCTTATTCTTCAGAATTAGTTTCAGCATCCAATGAGTTAATTTTTGTTGTCATTCATTTAGAAACAGAAAGAAACCAAACCAGATGTGGGAAGAAAATACTGCAGAAAATACTGTCAAAGAAATTGCAAATAAAATATTAAAGCTTAATAACTTCCTTTTCAAAACTTCTAAGTCAAAAGCACTGCTACTTATTTCACTTAATATATGTTCTCCAGGCTTATGCATGTTGAAACAAATGGATTTAATTCTTTTTATGACTAAATAATATTCTCTTTTACTACATTTTCTTTATCCATTCACCCATTGACAGATGCAAAGGTAGATTCCATATTTTCAGTATTATGAATAATTCTAGGATAAACATGGGAGTACAGATACATCTTTAACATAGTGATTTAATTTCTTTTGGATACATACCTAATAAAGGAATTATTAAATTATATAATAGTTCTACTTTTAATTTTTTGAGGAACTTATACTATTTTTCATAATGGCTGTACTAATTTACATTCCTACTAACAGTTTACAAAAGTTCCAATTTCTTCACAACCTTGACATCATTTGTTAATTCTTTTTCTTTTTTTTTTTTTTTTGGGAGAGGTTTTCACTATAGGGTGCGTGCACTCGCCAGACAGACAGAGAGAGACATAGAGACAGCAAGCGAGAAATCACCCCCCAGGGGGGATGGTCACGCCGCAATCCCTTCTCCTCCATTCTCCTCTCGGGATCTTGGGCACGCACGCACACGCACCCGGCGTGATTTTTAAGCCACCGGGTCCGGGACGTGAACCGCAGTCGACTACGTGGGAGTCCAGCGACATAGCCATTACGCTAACTGCTGGCTCCCGACATCAGTTGTTATTTTTTAAAATTTTAAGTAATAGCCAGGATGATATGGATATCTCATTGTGAATTTGATTTGCATTTCTCTGATAATTAGTGATACTGATATTTTTTCATATATATGTTAGCCATTTATATGTTTTCTTTTGAAAAATATTCTTTGGCCCATTTTAAAATTGAATTATTATTATTAATTTGATAGATTGTTGCTATAAGGCACATGCATTCAATGGAGAGACAGAGAGAGAGAGAGAAACAGAAATCAAAAAATCATCCCCTAGGGGAGATGGTCACATCATAATCCCATCTCCTCCATCATCCTCTCTGGAGTAAAGTTTCCAGTTGCTGGGTCCGGGACTTGAACTGTGGTTGGCCACATTGAAGTCCAGCATCTTAACCACTACAATACCTGCTGGCCCCTACAATGAATTATTTGGTTGAGTTTTTTGTATATATTTATACAAATATAATTTTAAATTTCTACATATATTATTTGTATATTCTGGGTATATATTAAGTGAATTAAGTGAAACAAGTCAAGGACTATAAGACAAATACTAAATGTTCTCATTAATATGTGAGGCTAAGTAAGTTGAACTCATAAAAATAGATAGTATTATAGTGTCACTAAGAAGCTGAAAGGGTAGGGTGGGGAGATATGAAAAGATTGGTTAATGGAAACGAAATTACAGTTAAATAAAAGGAATAAGTTCTAGTGTTTTATTGCACAGTAGGATGACTATAGTTAAGAACAATTTATTGTATACTCCAAAATAACTAGAGGAGAGGATTTTGAATGTTCCCCACACAAAAGAATGACAAATACTTGAAGTGATGGAGATGCTAATTACCCTGATTTGATCATTACACAATGTATACATGTACCAATACAGCACATTATACCTCATAAATATGTACAATTATTATATAGCAATTAAAAATAAAATAAAACTTTGAGAAAGGCATTGTGGAAATATTAAGTGTACATAATGTGCCTATGCCAGTAGGGATCTAATATAGAAATAATGTACATATATGTAAGTATGCATATAAAACTGATGAATGCTCAGGACTCACACAAAAGTAAGATCCAAAGAAAATTTAAACTAGATAGTTAATCCAGAGACAAAGTAGGAGAAAAAAAATTAGAATGATCTGACACAGTCAAACAGAGCAATAGGTTACTGACCAAAATATTCATATTAACTTTGCGTATATACAACTTAACTAAATGTCATATGGTCTAATGAAATGACCCAGCTATAGACTATGGGCCTTGATGTTCAGGATGGAGAATGAGTAAACACACATAAACATAAACGTGCACACAAACACATACACACTTATACACTCACCTGATAAATTATCATTTAAAAGTGATATTACTCCTTAACATCCCTGAGAAGTGAATTGTGGCTCTACAACTCAGAAAAGCACTTTTAGAAACTATTTGAAAATTAATTAATGAGAATTTTAAGACTGTAGCAATTCTAGTCTACAGTGCTTCGTGCATTTGTTCATGCTGAAATAAAAGCTCTTAACTAAATGCCTGTCACACAGTAGGTGCTCAAAATTATTTATATTGACCTATAGAATCAAGGCATAATCTTTTTTTTTTTTTTTTTTTTGGAGAGGTTTTCGCTATAGGGAGTGTGCGCTCGCCAGACAGACAGAGAGAGACAGAGAGACAGAAAGCGAGAAATCACCCCCCGGGGGGATGGTCACGCCGCAATCCCTTCTCCTCCATTCTCCTCTTGGGATCTTGGGCACGCACACACATGCGCCCGGCGTGAGTTTTAAGCCACTGGGTCCAGGACGCGAACCATGGTCGACAACGTGGGAGTCCAGCAACATAGCCACTATGCTAACTGCTGGTTCCCTCAAGGCATAATCTTTGAGCAAGTAATTCTATGGGGCTCATTTCTAGTAGCAAGAAAGACAAATTACATGAATATAGAAAAGGTAGACAAATTATACTAAAATTACATATGCTCAAAGATGTTTTTAGCAAGTCATTTTTAATAATAAAATAAACTAGAAACAATAGAAATGTATATGAAGACTGTTTTTATATAGCATTACAAACCACCAACGAATAATGTGCAATCATTAAAAAGTTTGGGTAGATGTACAATTAATGAACATATAAAAATGTTCAAGATACATTGTTTAGGAAACAGAAGCAACGGAGGGTGGTAGCAGTTGTGCTGACTAAGCAGAGCCAGGTGATAGGCTGGTGCTGATATTAGGAGATCTGCACATCCTGCACCAGTGAAACAGTTTGCTGGCTAAATTTTAAAACTCCTGGCCCCAGGAAAGATTCTGCACATTCTCTGCACAGGAAACCTTTGCAACAAAGAGAGTAACAGCTATCTCAAGACTCTAGCTGGTGATATTTGTATTGTCAGAGGAGACTTTGATGAGGATCTGAATTATCCAGAACAGAAAGTTATGACTGTTGGATAGTTCAAAATTGGTTTCATCTGTGGACATCAGTTATTCCATAGGGAGATATGGCCAGGTTACCCCTACTGCAGAGGCATTTTGATGTGAACATTCTTATCTCTGGACACACACATACATTTGAAGCATTTGAACAAGAAAATAAATTCTACATTAACCCAGGTTCTGCCACTGGGGTATATAATGCCTTGGAAACAAATATAATTCCATCGTTTGTGTTCATAGATATCCGGGCTTGTCCAGTGGTCGGTAATTGGAGATGACATGAAAGTAAAACAAATTGAATATTAAAAAAGTATTAAAGCCGGGTATGTCTTGATGATTTTTCTATTTTTTTCATTTCTCTGTTCAAATCAAGTAATTAGACATTTAAGAACACAAAACTGTATCAAATTCTACAATATTTTGCAGTAAAATATAATAGCATCTTTCCTGCTAATATATAATTGCTCAAAACTTCTTATAAACTGGAAGAATATGTTCAGTTTACAGTACATGGTTCCTATGAAAAAGCTCCACCATACAGTAACTGGTCATGTATTAATATAAATTTAACCTTGTAAACATCTTCAGAGTTTATATGTGGAACTTTATTATCAAAGTAGTGCATGAGGAGGCAGAATCTAGACTTTCTTCTCTTCCCCAGTAATAAATGTTTACCTTTCATTTCTATATAAAAAATAATATTATGAAGAATAAAAATTACAGAAGCAGTAATGTTTACTTGTTAAGAATAAGGACTCTGGGACCAGCATGCCGCATGGTAGTTAAAACGCTGGATTCCACATGGCCAGTTACACAGTTTGAATTCCAGGCAAAGCAGCCTGAAAAACATGCCAGGCACATGCACATGTGTGTCCAAAATCCCGAGAGGAGAATGAAGGGGAAGGGGTTGAGGTTTTGAGGTTTGGCTATCCTCCCTAGAGGGTGATTCCTCATTTTCCCTCTCTGTTTCTCTCTGGTGAGTGCATGTGACCTATGGCAAAAGCAAACAAACAAACAAAACCTAAAAATAAACAAACACAGACAAAAAAATGGCTCTTGAATTGATGTGCTTGAGTTCACAACCCAGCTCAGCCTTTTGGTAGAGCGGCCTTAGGCAAATCATTTACTTTTTTTGAGAGATTTTTTGCTATAGGGTGTACGTGTTCGCAAGAGAGACAGAAAGCAAGAAATCATCCCCCAGGAAGGATAGTCATGCCACAATTCCTTCTCCATTCCCCTCTCAGGATTTTGAGCATACACGCACATGCACCTGACTTGAGTTTCAAGACTCTGGGTCTGGGAGTTAATCATGGTTGGCCCTGTGGGAGTCCAGTGATGTAACCATTATGCCATCTGCTGGTCCCTCATTTACTTTTTAAAATATTTTATTTTTCCATTGTAAAAAATGTTGTTATCAGTATGGCCAAATACCAATTTGATAGGGTTTATGTAAAGACTGGATGAGAGAATAAGTCAAAATTCTTAGGAAAATATTGCTTTCTCATTAAAACTTGGTTATTCCATTTTGGTACATCAATACATTTGCCTATAAATAAATAAATATGAAATACTATACATACATAGAAATATGTCTCAAAAGGTCTGTCCCTATTGCCTAGTAGTTAAGGGAGCTGTATCCCATATGGCTGATCACAGTAAGAATTCTGGCCCTGGCAGCTTGAGAAACACTCCAGACACATATGCATGCCGAAGGACCTAACAGTAAGGAGAGGCAGAAAAGAGATTGTGATTGCACCCCATTGGCAGTGCTTTCTCTTCTTTTTCTCTCTGTCACTCTCTAGTGAGGACATGCACCCTCCAGCAATTAAAAACAAAAGCTCTCAATGGGTATATTTCTATATAATCTGGCTTATCACTGAATAACAGAATTACAGATAAATATTATTTTCTTGATTTCCAAAAATAATTTTTTTTTTTTGGAGAGGTTTTTGCTATAGGGCACATGTGCTCGCCAGACAGACAGAGAGAGACATGGAGACAGAAAGCAAGAAATCACCCTTCAGGGGGGATGGTCATGCTGCATCCCTTCTCCTCCATTCTCCTCTCAGGATCTTGGGTACGCATGCACACACGCCCGGCGTGAGTTCTAAGCTACCGGGTCCGGGACGTGAACCGCGGTTGACTACGTGGGAGTCCAACGATATAGCCATTACGCTAACTGCTGGTTCCTATACTTTTTTTATATATGTAGGTACTTCATAGACAGAACAATATTTGATAATAGAGTTCGTTGGGTCAGAATATTATACAACTAGATTCTAGGTTTGGCTAGAACCCAATAAAGTGAAGGTACATTTTCAATCATAGAAAAATATCTAAATGTAATTTCGGTAAATTTGGTCTAATGTTGTGGAAATAAATCATTTCACCTTTACAAAACAAGGACCTTGATGGGGCTAGAAAGTGGCCTGGCGGTTAAGGCGCTGGACTGCCACATAGCCGACGATGGTTTGAATTCCCAACATGCTGGCTTACTTTCTCACCTTCTCTCTCTCTTTCTGTCTCTCTCCAGTAAATAGATTTTTTAAATGATAATTATGATAAATAAAACTAAATAAATAATTCTTTAAAACAAACATACAAACAAAAGTAAAGGACCTTAAATGTTGGACTGAAAATGATCTGGCGTAGAGATACGATTTGGATAAGCCTCAGATGTGTGAGGCAATTCACAATCAAATAGTTGTTTAAATTAGAAACCAACTGTGAGTTTAATGACGAAAAATAAATTAAAAGGTACTTAAAAATCAATGCAGAACAAGTACAAGGAAAGTAATTTGAATATAATATTTTAAAATGTCTTCTGTGTGCAGTCAAGCTAATATTGAAAAAGATAACTAATAATTCTCCTGATAGGCTATCTTGAGGCAGTTAAGACAATTTGCAAGAATGGGCAGATATTCCTGTACAAGGTAATCTCATTTCCTGTCTCTGAGTCTACGGACTTTGACTAATCATTCATTTTGAGAAAATAATAAGGAGTTATCAATTTTTATCCCATAGCTCTTTGCTTCTTAACCTAAAATTTAGTGAAGGCTTACAATTGTGGTGCTGATTACACACTGAAGACCCAAGGCTAAGATGCCTTGGTAGTATGAGGCTATCCTGGCGTTATATTTTATTTTAAACTTGCACTTTCTGTAGTCTTTAGAATGCTTAAACAGCTACACAAATTGCTATATAGGTTAACTTAATTGATTCCAAGAAAGACAAATAACTCCCTAGCTGTGTAGCACCCATATGAGAACAATAAAAAACAAGCTCTCTTTCTACCTCTGGTAAGTTAAAGAATGACAGGTTTCAGCAACATTTTCAAACATTTGCATTTGCATAAAGCCACAGATCAGAAGAGTGACTTTTAGTGCTTTACAATTCAAAAATCAACTCTCATTCACTGTTTCGTTTATCATAACAGATGTTCTGATCATCATTCCCAGGTCACCATGTATAGTGTACATGTTTATATAATTACAAGAGAAAAGAGGTTAAAACATTGTGCCTCATCCAATACTGTCAAAATGAACCAATACAACATTTCACACAGGGGAATGGTGAGAGAGTAAATGCAAGCGCTATAAATATACATAAGCCACAACCGAAACTATTTCCCAGCCCAACCTTCAAAAATGGATTCCTCCCAATAGACACATAAGAACCAACATATATCCTTATCTGCCTAGTGTGACCTAGTTGAAGGCAGCCTAGAGGCAGAAATGGAATTTCTGCTACATTTGTAAGATGCCATGAATATGTATTTAGATTTTTGTCAAAGGACAACAAATATCCCATATTGCTAATTTGAGTAAAAGCACCATTCGTTTTTCTTCTCACATACCTGTTTGCGACACAGAAAACGTGGCACAAAGTACACTAGAGAAAAGCGGAGAGAAGGTTATTTATGGACAGTCACAGAATGAAGATACTAACAACATGGTACAAATATAAACAAAGTTATTTTTCCTTTAAAGCAGGAAAAGGCTTGGTCCTTTAAGCACGTTGCCTGCATCTAAATCTGCCTGATTTTTCTGGTACCTATTGTTTAAACTATATATATTTAAGTCCTAGTACAACTACATGGTCCTTAAGCATATGGTCAATATATTATTCTTATATGAATTTACAGGAAATATTAAAAGATATCAAAGTTATGACTCTTGCCAAACAGGAGGTGGTTTAAAGGTTGGGATTTTAGTCCTGGCTCTGCTATTCACTAACCAAAATTTAAGCAAGTTAACGAAGTGTTCTGGGCCTTAGTTTATCTACCAGTGAACTGAGGAGCTTGAAGAACTCAAGTGACGAAAAATAACATCCTGTTCCTCTTCATCTTCCTAACTCCAGTATCCAGCACAGTGCTTAGTCCATAAAAAATACTCAATGAATATTCATAGAAACAAATGAGTGAATTATTTAATCTATCAATGAATAAGTGCACTCAAAAGAAACTACCAGTCTAAACTATGACATGTAATTAATTTTTATGACAAGCAAAATCTTAAAAGTTGAATTTTATTTCTGTATTTATTTTTTTGCATTTTTTGAAATGGGTAGTAATATTTAGAAAGTAATTTTACAGCACAACCACCTAAATCTCCTGTCAGTCCAGTCTGAATCATGTACCCGTCTGGAGAACGCAGTTAATATGATGCCTTAGCTGAGTCATCCACTCAGAGCACAGTAACACAGGCAAAGTTAGAGGCCTCATTCATGATCAAATTTCTACCAGTGGTGACTTAATTAACCACTGACCTTGTGCGGAACAGCAGAAATCATAGTTATAGATTTCTGTCAGTCCAAATGCCTTTCCCGTTAATGCCATAACCAGTAGAAAATTATAGTCTTATCCAAGAATAGGAAATTAATTTTACTTTCTAGAAACAGGTTACATATTTGAAAGAATCTAATCATTATTTTTCTACCCTATGAAATTATTATGCTAATAATTATTCTCTAAAAGTCATTCTCTATGGCTTTTGTTTAAGCTTAGAAGAAAAAAAAAAAAAAAAACACTGATTTGTCCTATACCAAAGTAGTCACCTGGTACTTACATGACACCTAAATATCTTCATAAAAAAGCTAAAAGTGCAGTTAAGAGATTCAAAAAAAATCACATCTAACTTCTAGTAATTTTGCACACAATTATTTAAGATTTTTTTTTAAAGTTCGGTATCTTTCCTAGTATGGATAGATATTAGAGGGAAAATGAAGAAAGCAAGAAGGGAGAGTGGAAAGAGGGAAAACAAAGGAATACAGGAATAACTATGACTTTAAAGAAGAAGGTAATTAAATGTGTCCATAAAGATGTAGAAATTCACCACAGTGAGAGGAAAGTATGAATAGTGCTCCATTTTCAAGAAGAGAAATCAAGAGGTCAGTCACAGAAATTAAGTTTAAGATCATGCTGCGGGAAGACGATAGAGCAAGGACTCAGATTCAGGCCTTTTAGTATAAGCATCAAATGTTTCTGTTCTATTTCAACCACATCACAGGCATTTTTTTTGAAAGTAGTAAAAATAGGAATTGAATAAAAAAGTGAAAAGAAGGGTGACAATTTTTCTCTCAGAATAGTTATCAGCTAAGAAAAAAAAAAAAAAAGAAGAAAGAAAGAAAGGTAGAAATCAATAGCATTGTTCCATACAGTAATTAAAAAAGATTCCAAAAATCATTAACAGTTGTGAACCCTTCCCATTTCACTATATTGTTGTTCCTACTTTTCGGTATTTCTAAGGTTTAAGGTTCAAATCAACCACTGGCTTGGGTACTTAGTGCACTTAATTATACCTAACAAGGGAAGCAATTCAATAACATTTTAAAATGCTCTATATTATCGTAAAGAAACTAAGATATAGGGGACCAGCAAGTGGCATGGCAGTTAAGGTATTGGACACTCCCACATGGCTGACCAAAGTTCGAGTCCTGGACCTGGTGGCTTGCTTTCTCAATTTCCCTCTCTCTCTGTCTCTTGTCTCTCTCTGGTCAAATTAAAATAAATGAAATGAAGATACATATATTGCTCAGCAAACTCCAAGAAAAGATATTCATCATCAAATAGATCATCACATATTTAAATAAATTTTTGACATTTTAAATTAAGTGGATAATGTATCAATCTTTTTGTTTACTAACACTCCTCACATAATATAATTTTCATCCATGGCCTTGAAACCTCACTTTGTCCATTGATTAAAATGAATAAAAAATTTGGAAAATGTCTGTTTTTTTATAAAGGCAATGTTTACTTCTACTAAATTCCAACAGCATTAAAAGCTATGACACTGAATACTTTATTGCATTGTTTCTTTGTTTTGTATTTGTCATGGTTTTACATATATTAAACTAAGAAGCTCTCAAGAAATTTCATGGATCAAAAAAGGCAAGTTGCCTAAATTTTTTGTAATTGACTTATTGTTAGCTATTAATATCAACCATTGGGCATATCCATATAAACACACCTGTTGTCATATTTCAAATGCATATGATATTACATTTTTATTTTAAAATAGTTTACTTTTATGAACAGAAGGTTTTAAGCAGTCTTCAAATGATATTAACCTTTTAATGAGAAGCAAGGACCTCAATCTGCTTTTTTAATTTTCTTGGAATAATTTGTAACTAACCTTTTGTGTATCTAACAAAGATAAATCCTTGAGGATTTTAATTTTAACACATTACCACAATGCTACTATGTATCATTAGAACACTTATAGAAAAACACTTTTTTTTACTTAATGTATTATACAAGTAATTATTATATTTTATACAGTATTTACATTTTATTTAACAATCTCTCACAATTAAAATTCATTCCAAATACAAACTATAAATTTAAAACTTAGAAAAATGCATGCACACAATTCTTTTTTTCTATTCTTAGCAATTATAATAGTAATTATGAACAAGATTGCTGGTCAGATGTGTGAAAATCCTGGTTGTTAAAGCCCCAGCTCATAGCCTCTGCTTTAATGAAGTATGTCATACAATGCATAGTTCTCTAATATCATTTAACCTATAAATTGTGCTTCTGACCCTTTCATCACTCAAATAGAAAATACAAAGAATAGAATTCATTATAAATTCATGGGACTTCTAAAACATGAAGAGATACTGGTTATAATTCATTCATGAGTTATTTTCAGTTTATGAAGGAAAGTCTTTCCAAAAGATAGTAAAAGCAAAAGCACATTAAAATTATATTCAGACTTCGCTGACCATGATATTTAAGTTCCTTCACAAATAACCTTAATTTTAATTCCATCCCTGAAATTAAACAACTATTTTTTCTCACCATATGAACTTCAGAGTCTCAATTAAACATACTGATTGTCAAAATTGTGGTCATGCTTGTCTCCTCTCTCCTGGAATGATCTGCGAGACCCTGTCTTATCTGTCATTTCTTTCTAACCTCTTCCTTTAGACCTCTAACAAAACGGTCATCTCTTTCTAAAGTAGCTGCAATTACATCACTGAAGTCAACGGCAATTAAGTCACCTAAGTCATCACCCAACAAAGAGCTCTTATCTCTATCTTCTTCCTTCAGGCCTCTAACAAAATGGTCATCTCATTTCTAAAGTAGCTGCATTTAAGTCACCTACTCACTTTGGCTTGATGTAGACACAATGGAAATTGTAAAATTTTACCATTTTCAGTTTGTACTGTTAGTGTAACTGTTGACTATTTGCTAAGTCTAATTCACACTCAGTATTTTCAGTTATATGATAACGAATTTAAGGGACCAGCAGTTAGCGTAATGGCTATGTCGCTGGACTCCCATGTAGTCGACCGCGGTTCGTGTCCCAGACCCGGTGGCTTAACCTCACACTGGGTGCGTGTGCGTGCGTGCCCAAGATCCCAAGAGGAGAATGGAGGAGAAGGGATTGCGGCATGGCCATCCCCCCTGGGGGGTGATTTCTCGCTTTCTGTCTCTCTGTCTCTCTCTGTGTTTCTGGCAAGCGCACGCGCCCTATAGCAAAAACCTCTTCAAAAGAAAAAAAGAATTTAAGATCAGGAATCGTGCCATTACTTCGAAGTTAATGTATTAAAATAATAATTTGGACATCTACTAGGCAAACAAAGGCAAGAAATTGGTTGGGCATTTATGTAGGAGACTAATATAAGAAATTAAAAGATATAAGAAACACAGAGATTGCAATCTTATCCTGAAAGGCAATTTACATTGATTAGAGCCATGACCAATATAATGCAAACAACTCAACAATTCAAACACAGGAAGAAACCATATTCTACTGAATACTTACCCTGGGGAGAAGTGTGAAAGTAGACTTTTTTCTTAATATATGGATTCCAGTTAAATATTATTGGCTTTTTATTTAGTTATAAGGTTTATGCATCCTAACAAGGAAGAGTAGAGGTATACTAATACCCAGACTCACTTGCCTCTAATCCTGGCATTGGTATATAAGACTTTCTGTAAGTCAAGTAACCATGGGCTCCAAGTCTTCATTTTTTTGGAGCGGGCGGGGAGGGGGGTGTTGTTAAAGGGCACGTGCGCTCACCAGAAAAACAGAGAGAAACAGAGAGATAGAAAGTGAGAAATCATCCTCCCAGGAGGAATGGTCATGCCACAATCCTTTCTCTTCCATTCTCCTCTCAGGATCTTGAGCACGTATGCACCCATGAATTTAAACCACCAGGTCCAGGACAGGAACTGTGGTCAGCTACATGGGAGTCCAGCGACATAGCCATTATGCCAACTGCTGTCCCTCAAAGTCTTCATTTTTAAAATATGAAAGATATATTGTATAATTTCTAAGTTAACCAACAAGTCCCATAATTAATTGATTCTGTTCCTCTACGAATCAGCATAATTCACTTTTTTTAAACAAGAGAAAGAATTCATTTAATTTCTTCTTAAGAGGTTTAATCAACGATTAAACCATTCTGAAAACTAGAAGTATTCTTATTCTACTAGTTGATACTAAATCCTATAAACTGTATATATTTATATAGTAGGATTTATATATATATATATATATATATATATATATATATATATATATAAAATAAATGAAAATACAGAGTTTAACAGGCTTCCAAATTATACAAAATAATATCTAAAAACAAGTGAATTTGCTCTTGAAAGTAAAACTATAAAGTTCATATTGCATAAGGAAGAGAAAACCAATTGATAAAAATAAGGATATAATGGCCTCTGTGTTTTATAGAACTATCATTTTTTATAGTAAGAAATAAATAATTTTACTTTAATTGTTGACTACTGTACTCTTTGTGGTGGACATATTTGACTCTGTTTAGTGAAAGGCATTATTTATAATATACTTTCTTTTTTTGCTTTTCCTTTTTATTTTTTATGGAAGAAATCCTGTATAACCTTGTATTTTAATGCTATAATAATAATAATAAATAGTATTTAATGAGAAATTTCTTCCATTCATACCTTTTTATTTTAGAGAGAGATTTTTGCTATAGGGTGTGTGCACTTGCCAGAGACAGAGAGACAGAAAGCAAGAAATCACCCCCTAGGGGGAGATAGCCACAATCTTCTCTTCTCTATTGCCCTTTCACAATTCGGGGTATGTTGGCACGTGCACTGGCTGTGAGTTTTAAGCCGCCGGGTTCAGGACTCCATCCATGGTCGACTATGTGGGAGTCCAGCCACATAACCATTACACCATCTGCTGGCTCTGATACTTTTTTTAATTGCCACAAGGTATGTGTGCTTACCAGAGACAAGGAGACAAAGAGACAGAGGAAGAGAGAAAGGGAGGAAGGATCCCTAGTAAAGTGTGGTCCACACTACAATCCTTTCTCCTCCATGTCTCCCTGGTCTTGGAATATTAGGCATGCATGTAGATGTGCCTACTCCATTTTTCAAACTTCTAAGGCCCAAGATTTGAATTTGGTCAGTCACGTGGAATCCAGCTCTCTGGATCATTAGACTATGAGTCCAGCCCACCATACTGTATATTCTAAGTGTTTTACATTAATTACGTTTTTACATTCTTGCAAACAAACTAACGAAGCATGACATTGGGGCACAGAACATAAATTTCCTAAAATCACAGAGGTAATCAAAAGTTGTCTAGCACTAAAAACGAGGTTTAATTCCAGAACTCACATACTTAACACTGAACTATGTTGCCCCCAAAATAAGTTGAGACAAAGCAATGAAAAACTGTTATACTTAAGAAGCAATAAAGAGAGCTGGAAAAAAAGGATAAGTAAACTAAAATGATAGTAAAAAGAGTAAATTAGAGCAATTAGGAATCTCAACAATAAGCCAGTTTGATATTATAGAAGCAAAAGAGAATATAAGTAATAAATAAGGGGAAGAAAGAAAAAATAAAAAGGTTTACTACTAAAATCAAACCATGAAGAAACAGAAAATTAGTACAGACCATAATAAGTAAGGAGATTGAATGTGTAATCAAAAGTTTCCTGGTCTAGCTCCATGGTCTGGTGTTTAAGGCAGCCAGATTCCACAAGGCCAACCATGTAGTTTGAATCCTATCCTGGCAGCTTGAGAAACATACCAGGCACAAGTGTTTGATTGCCCAAAATCCTGAAAGGAGGGCAAAAATAGAAGTGTGGAAGTGTGACCACTTGCCATGGGGAGTGCTTTATGCTCTCTCTCTCTCTCTCTCTCTCTCTGTTTTGTGAGTGGATATGCCCTATAGCAAATAATAATAATAATAATAATAATCCAGGACCAGCCATGGTGGCACCTACTGGACACTGCTGTTTAGCAGGCTAAGGCCATATGGGAAACTTGGTTTTCATTCTCAGAAAAGCAAGGTGCTATGGGATTCATGTGTAGTCCCAGTTACTCAGGAGTTTGAGGCAGGAGGATCTCAACACAGCAAGATCCTTTCTAAAGTATCACATAAACAAACACACACATTTACACATAGACACACATGCACAGACACAATCTCCCAACAAATAAAAGACCAGGATTGGGTGGCTTCAGTACTAAATTCTATAATACTAGCAAATCAAATCCAACAGCACATTAAAAAGATTACCCACCAAAAAGATTAACTGAGATTTATCCCAGGAATACAAGGATAATATTCAAATTAATAAGTATTTTGGACTATATCAATAGAATGAAGAACAGAGACCATATAATCATCTCAATAGATACAGACAAACATAAACTATAAAGGGATTTTTAAAAGCTTCTAGGAAAATTAGGCTGAAGTACAAATTAATGCAAAACTAATTTTAAAGAATATAGTTTTTTCATAGTACACATTTATTATTTTTTTAGAGTGATTTTTGCTATAAGGTGCAAGCACTCTCCAAAGAGACAGAGAGAAACAGAGAGACAGAAAGCAAAAAAAAATCACTCCATAGGGGGGATAGCCATGCCATAATCCCTTCTCCTCCATTCTCCTCTTGGAATTTTAGACATACATGCAAACACACCCAACATGAGTTTCAAACTGTTAGGTCCAGGGCTCAAACCACGTTCGGCCGCATGGGAGTCTAGTGAAATAACCATTATGTCATCTGTTGGGCCCTTTCAGAAACTTTTTGAAGATCCCTTTTACAACATCCTTGCAAGATAAAAATGTTTAATAAAGTAGGCATAGAAAGCATGTACCTCTCAAACTGCCAGGTCTGAGATTGAAATACTCTGGGTGCATGTGTGTGCATGCCCAAAATCCTGAGAGGAAAATGGGGGAAAAGGGATTGTGGCATAGCTATCCACCAGATTTTTCACTTTCCTTCTCTATGTCTCTGTCTCTTTCTGTCTGTCTTTGGCAAATATATGCACTCTATAGCAAACTTGAGAGAAAGGGAATCAAGAAAAATAAAGAAACAAAACATTTAAAGGACACAAAAATTGAAAATTATCTGTTGATGATAAACTGTATGATAATGTCTTTAGATGGACTAGTGTGCAGTGTTCCTCACTGGGAAAATTTATTTTACAAATTGTAATGTTATACAGTGATTGAATGTATAAAACAAGTTAAAAAATAAAATAAAAAGAAGAAAAAGACATGTACCTAAACATAATAAAGGCCATATATGCTAAACTATATGGAAGGAACACTTAAAGACATTGGTCAAAGCAAAACAAAAATTGGATAACACCTCTAAAGTACAGGCAATTAACAGCAAAAAAATAGACAAATTAAATTATATCAAACTAAAATACTAAGGTAACAAACAACAGAATGAAGAGAAAACCTGCAGAATGGGAGAAAATATTTACAAACTATACATCCCACAAGACATAGTAACAAGAATATTTCAAATAAAGAAATGAACAAAAAACAGGAATTTACCAGCAAAATCCCAAATAATTCAGTTAAAAAGTGGGCATATAATCTGGATCATCATTTCTCAAAAGAAGACATACAAATGACCATAAAGTATATTTTAAAATGCTCTACATCACTAATTATCAATAGAATTCAGATCAAAACCACAATGATATATCATCTCACCCCAACTGAAGTGACGATTATCCAAAGAAAGGATAACCATAGGTGATGAGGATTTGGTGAAAGAGAAACTCTTTTACACTGTTGGTAGGAAGTGAATTAATAACAGTTATTTTGGAAAATGGTATGGAGGTTCATCAAGAAAGTAAAAAATAACTAGGTTCACTGGCATACTCCCATAGTCTCCACTATTCAGGAAGCTGAGGCAGCAGGATTGTGACTTAACCAGACCTTATCTTTAACAGACAGAAACTAAAAATAGAACACTATTAAATATATATTTAAAAGAAAGGATTCCAAGATATAGAATCAACATAAATATTTATCAACAGAGAATAGATTTTAAAAATGTAATACACACATGTACACTCTGATATTATTTGGATGTTAAGAGCATTATCAGTGATACCCTTTCATTTGAGGTAACTTGGATGGGCATGGGAGGAAATTACATTAAGTGAAAAAACCCAGGCAAAGAAAGAAAAAAATCAAATGTTCTCTTTCATATGTAGAAACTAAAAAATTGAACTCATAGAAGAAGGGAGTAAAATAGCAATTACTAGATGTTGGGGGGAGTCACAGAGGTATTAGGGTTAATAGATACAAAATTAGTTAGATAAGAGGAATAAGTTCTAGTGTTCTAAAGTACAGAAGGGTGACAATAGTTAACAATACATTATTATAGATTACAAATTAGCTAAAAAAGCGGATTTTAAATGTTCCCTATACAGAGTAATAATAAAAGTGTGAAGTGATGGATATACTAATTACCATGATTGGATCATTACAAATTGTAATGAAGAATCACAGGGTATCCTAGCAATATATACAATTATGTGGGATTAAAAATTTAAAAGTGGAGGGACCAGCAGTTAGCGTAATGGCTATGTCGCTGGACTCCCATGTAGTCAACTGCGGTTCGCGTCCAGGACCCAGTGGCTTAAAACTCACGCCGGGCACGTGTGCGTGCATGCCCAAGATCCCGAGAGGAGAACGGAGGAGAATGAATTGTGACGTGGCCATCCCCCGGGGGGTGATTTCTCACTTTCTGTCTCTCTGTCTCTGTCTGTCTGTCTGGTGAGCGTACGTGCCCTATAGCAAAAACCTCTCAAAAAAAAAAAAATTAAAAGTAGAGTCAGCTGGCACAGTGATTAAGGCATCTGGATCCCACATGGCTGACTAGGCAGTTCAAGCCCTGGACCCGACAACTTGATAAATATGCTGGGCACATTTGCAGGCATGCCCAAAATCCCAGAAGAGAATGGAAGAGAAGAGATTGTGGCATAGGCATCCCTCTTCAGGGCTCCCTTTTCACTCCCCCCCACATCCCTCTCCAACAAGCCATATACCCTATATATAGCAAATTTTTTTAAAATAATTAAATAAGTTTGAATATTAAATTCAATTTAAAAGTTAATAGATGTGTTCAATCCATACAATCATTCAGTAAATTCTGTCATAACACATGTCTCTGTGTGGGTGCTATTTGAGATAATTAAGGTATAGGGATTTTGTTTCATATTTGGGATAATTCAACAACAGCTGCAAGACCTGACTGAGTTGGGAAAATTCAGAAAAAGTAAATACAGTGAGAGGTTCCTGGATAAAACGCCATCTCTACCCCCATTAGAGTTCTCAAAGATATTGGAAAATTCATCTATGTTGTCACAAATGACAGAATTTCCTTCTTTTATACGGCTGATAAGTATCCTACTGTGTTTATTCAGCACAATTTATGTTTCCATTTATCGATGATGGACACTTAGGTTGATACCATTTCTTTGATATTGTGAATAGCGCTGCAATAAATGGGGGAGTGCAGATATCACTCCAACGTACTAATTTCATTTTCTTTGGATATATTTCCAGTAGTGAAATTGCCAAATCATAGGGTAGTTCTATTTTTAATTTTCGGAGGAGACTTCATTCTGTTTTCTGTAATGGCTGTATGAGTTTACATTCCCACCAACAGAGTCAAAGTGTTCTCTTTTCTCCATATTCTTACCAACGTTTGTTATCTTTTGTTTTTATGGTAGTCTACCGAAACAAAGTGCCATCTCATTATGCTTTTTATTTGTATTTCCCTGATGATTAGTAAAGTTGAGCAATTTTCCATCCTTTTAGCCATTTGTATGTATTCTTTAAGAAATGTGGCCCCAATGACACTTTGGTTAAAATTCTTTTTTTATTGTGAAATAGAATGAATGGCGATGGCAGCAGAATGGGGCATATATGGAATCATGAAAAACCAAACTCTGAAAGCTGTAAAGTTAACTCTTAAAACTGAGGATACTTTGGATTGGCTACACAGCACAGTGGTTAAGAGCTGTGTATTGAGAGCAAGATCGCACATGAGCAACTCTGGTTCCAATCCCTGTCCTGGTGGCTTAAAAAACATGCAAGGCATGTTTGCATGCAAGTTCAAAATACTGACAAGAGAGAGAAATGGAGGAAATAGGATGGCAGTGTGATCACATCCCATTGGGAAGGGGTGATTTCTCTCTCTCTCCCTCTCACATAAGCATATGCATTCTCTTATAAATAAAAATAAAACTGAGGATGTTCAAAAGTATTCATTCAACAAATTAGCATTCAGGATTTACTTTGTACCAGAGAATAGAGAGCGCTGAACAAAACAGACAAATTCCTATGGTCATGAGGTTTACATTTCATTGGACTTGCATGTTGATTCAGTATTAACTACAAAAATGATCTTAAATTATGAAGATCCAAACCTAGTCATTTTTATACATACTAAAATCAACACAAGGTTCAGATAGGGATTTGTTCAAATTTACATAAAGATATTTTTAAAAAGAATAATCTATTTTGTCTATTCTACTTCAAGGATTACTTGCATTTTTATTAGCGTAATATCTTCCTGAGATCTAGAAGAGTCTATATTATTTTTCCCACTTTCTCATGCAGTGAAAATATTGCCTCTATTTAAGGGGGTCTTTGATCACTTTATGGGAAGGTGGCAGAAGTTGAAATAGAAACTACTAATAATCTCTCATCTCAATAAAGACTACCATCAAGCCCACCTCCCCAAAATACCAAATTCTAAATCCATTCGTTTCTCCTAAACAAACTGCTTTTGCCTTTCATTTCGACTTTATCTCTTGACCCTCCTCCTCATTTCTTCCTGTCACCAATTGAAATAGAGAGGATAATATTAATCACAGAGTGTGGTTGTGAGCACAGGAGATAAAATAAATTAGATGCCCTAGTAATGCTAAATTCTAGTAAAAGAAATTGTCACCACTTAGAATAAATTAAATCTCTTAGGTAAAATGGTCAATTTCTAAGACATAGTTGTTGATAGAAATTAAAATAATTAAGGTTAGCTAAATTCTCTGTAATGCAATAATCCATTTATTTGTTTTCCCTGATAGTTATAAGAAAAGATACAAACAGAAGAAGAAGGAGAAGGAGGAGGAGGAGGAGGAGGAGGAGAAGAAGAAGAAGAAGAGCTTATAAGCAATTCCGTATGGGTCAGTTGAGGAGTGAATCTTTTGGTGGCATGATAACTAAAAGGTCTTATGAGAATATGAATGCCTAAAATCAGTTTAAACTTTGATGTTATTTGCTATGTGATTCATGATGTACGGACTCCCATAGACCTACATACTATTAGTAATAGAAATGTTCCACACATTATTCTTGCCTGGAAGGATATGCTTTTGAGGTGAGGAGCAGGATCAGATAATGTGAACTGAATTTAGATTAACAGAAATAAAGAAAAGGGTGCAACACACAGAGGAAAAAGGAACTAGTAGAAACAGAAAATCAGAACAAGAGGACTCAAAGTTCACAAAAATAGATCTGTAACACTTTGATCTTACCGAGATTCAAGAAGTTGGAGATTCCAGATGACTTCTAGTGTGCGTGTGTATGTGTGTGTGCATATATATCCATATATATATGTGTATCTATAAGTAAATGTATAGATACATATAGATATAGGTATGTATAGACACATATAGATACATACATCATATACATACATGTATATGTATCTATAATATGGAGACATATATAGATATATACATGTGCATACATGAAAATATATACACATGCATACATATTTACATATTTATATACATACATATATGTCTCTGCATGTGTATATATGTTCACAGGTGTGATCCCTATTCTTATATCTAATTTGATCTGTCTACCCAGATAAGATCTGACATTATCAAAACGAGGAATCAGTAATTTATGGCCCTTAGTCCACACTACATCTAACCTGCCATTTGGTTTTGTCTTTGTTTTTGTTTTAGGTTTTTTGGCATAAGATGAGTATGCTCACCAGAGAGAGAAAGAGAGAGAGGGAAAGTATGAAATCATCTCCCAGTAGGGATAGCCACACCACAATTCCTTCTCCTGCATTCTCTTCTCAGGACTTTGGGCACTCACACACATGTTTCCAGCATGTTTTTCTTTTTTTTTTTAAAAGAATTACTTATTTATGTAATTAAATCCATTTGCAATTATTATTGTTTTTTCATTTGACCTGAGAGAGACAGACAGAGAGAAAGGGAAAGCAAGAAATCAAGCCACCAGCCAGGTCCAAGACGAGAATCACCATCAGCCACATGGGAATCCAGCTCCTTTAACCACCACACCACTTGCCAACCCTGCCCCCCCAGCAGGTTTTCAAGCCACAGGTATCCAGGACTTGAACTGCCAGTTGGCCATATAAGGCCCAGTGCCTTAACTACCAGCCACTGTGTGTGTGTGTATGTGTATGTATACACTCATACACACTCACATAAATATAAATATAATATAAACATAAACATAAATTTGTGTTTATGTTTATATATATAAATATATATACACACATATATATACATGTTTATGTATATATATATATGTTTATATATGTATATATATACATATATATATATATAAATACACACACACATACACATATATATATTTGAAAGACATTTTTGCTATAGGGCACCTACGATTGTTGGAGAGACAGAGACAGACAAAGAGACAGAAAGCAAGAAATCACTCCCTGGTGGGATAGCCACACAAAAAATCCCTTCTCCTCCAGTCTCCACTTGTGATCTTGGGCATGTAGGCACATGCACCTAGTGTGAGTTTCAAGCCACTGGATTCAGGACTGGAATATGGTCAGCCATGTGGAAGTCCAGCGACATAACCATTATGCTACCTGCTGATCCCTTTTTTTTTTTTTTTTTTTTTTTTTTTTGCTATATTGTATATGTACTTGCTGGAAATAGAGAGAGAGAGAAAGACAGAGTAAGTTAGAAGTCACCACCCTGGGTCAATGACCAGACTGCAATCCCTTCTCCTCCACTCTCCTCTCAGGATTTTGAGCACACACGTACATGTGTCTGACATGTTTCCCAAGCTACTAAAATTAAGGCCCTGAACCACACAGTGACCATGTGAGAGCCAGCCACCTCAACCACCACCACCCGACTAGCCCACCAGCCACTTGTTTCTGTAAGTGAATTTTATTAGAACAAGACTACACCCACTCCTTCAGTTCATTACTCCTCTCACCCTTTCTTCTCTCCCTCCATTGTTGCCTCTCTCATTTTCTTCTTTTGTTTTAGTATTTTGACTCCCCATCATGGTTTCAAAAATGGCTATTCCAAACTTCCAAAAAATTTTCAAATTTATTAAAAAGCATGGGAATGTTCAACATGAAATTTCCTTTTATCCCACCTCCCTCTTTAATTTCCATATTCTCCAAGCCTAACCACCTGCCTTTGCCCTGGTCCACAGCTTCCAAACTTCATTATCTTGCTCAACTTCATCCCCACATGCTTATTCATCTACACATTTTCTCTACTCTTTTTTAAAAAAACACAATATAAAAACATTCCTCCAATTCTGAATTCCAGTAATTCACCCCTTTTTCTGCTTTTACTCATGCTTTTAAACTACAAATATGTCTTTAAGTATAACCCATATGCCACTGCCTGCACTTGACTACAACTCACTTAGACTAAATTCCTTCAGACTGACTTTGCCCACCACTCTACTGAATTTTACTCAGTAATACCAAGCACTAACTAACCACCAACTTTCTGCTTTCATTTTCTTTAAGATATTTTTGGTAATAAATTTTGTTGTATCTTTATTGGAACTGTTTTCATTCGACTTCTGAGAGTGTAAAAATTCCACTACTATGCAAGTAAAATAAAACTTTTCTCCAACACACATATGCTATATTTCCCTGCCTTGGGCCCATTTTATAGTTGTGCTTTTTTAAGTATGCTTTTTGAATATGCTTTGGTAAATTATGCTTTTTTTGCAACACAAACTGTGTCTACCTCAAGTTCTGATATAACACATTCATGAAATACACAATGCCAGTACACAAGTTCCCAGACAGGCACATGTCTTTCCTATTCACTGTGGTGGCCTTTAGAGTCAATTACACATTAAATACTTAATGCCAGTTGAGTAAATTTATTTACTATATGACGTAAAATTCAGAGATCATCTACTCAACCCCTCTGACCTTTACACAGTGATACAATAAATTACATATAGATAAAACTGGCATATGAGAACTCATTCCAGTATGTGGAATTCAAGCTGCTTCAGTTACATTACTAAATTGTTATGGAATCCTCTCTTTTTCAAGGTATCTTAAGAACATTAATTGTTTTTTTATACTAAGTATATCACTATTATTTGTGGATTATCAGAAATTGTGAAGTTAGTTATTACAGCATTTAACACTGAACAGTTTACAATTTCATTATTACATATACTTTTTTATTCTGAAGATTATGTTCATGTGGTATAAGTATATACAAATACATTTTTATTGGGGGTGTATTCATTTTAGAGAAATACTTATAGAACATTTTACCTGAAAATTCTGTAAAGTTTTCCAACAGCATGAGAAAAAGGTCCCCGAATGTGATATTACACCTAAAGTAACATATGAAGCTGTCATCTGTTCAAAAACTAAACCTTGCTCATTCTGAAGTAAAAAATGAAAAAGTCAACTTTAATATTACTTCGAGTCATCTTTTGGCAGCATAATCCATAACACCTAATTTTATGAGATTGCAGCATCTCAAATATGAGCTCCCACTCATCCTACTAAAATTTGTTGACTATGTTCTTATTCTAAGCTCTGTAAAGTTAGAAATAAACTCAATTGCTTATGAAGAAGTTTATATTATAAGAGGAAAACGATTACATTAAGCAACTGCATTGTGGCTTTTCACCTAAAAGTGGAGATAAAAATTTCAGTCCAGCCTGACAATATGCTTCAGAGAGTCAGATGAGCAGTGAAAGCACTCTGTAAAATGTAAATAATGTTAATTATTGTTATACTTGTTACAAGATAGCAAATTACCAAAGACCATAATGTGCAAAACAAGCAGGGAAGCCTGTGGGAGATAACAGAGGGAGAAAGAAACTTAGACAAGAAAGGCACAGAAATCTTTTTTAGAAGGAAGTTCCTTCTGTCCCCATCATCACCTCTGTCAACTTCATATCCAGTCTTTGGAAATTGCCTGTCAGTGGTCTACATGCTCCAGTCTCTTCCTACTTTAATCTATTGCACCATCGCCAGATAAATTCTTACTAAAGTCTTCACCATCCTTTGTCAGACACCTTCAAACACACCTAGGATACCGGAAAAAGCAGTCTCAATTTCTTATTAGCATTCAGCCTCATCTCTAACTCCTCAGTTTAACTTTCTTCTGAACTCCTGTAGCGACGATCACTGTATCATTAATTTGGTAATTTATTTTTATTTGTTCCAGCAAGGATTTAATGTGGCTCATTTGGCAATTAATCATGTAGTATAATTCCTTATGGCATCTGTTCTGCTGTTGCATCAAACTTACTTTATTTTTCTTTACAGTTTCCTTTTCTTTTTTTGTTAGTTTCTTTGGTTTCAGTCAGATACCAAGGACCATTAAGACCTAACACTGTTTTAAACCTACTTCTTTCCACACTCACAAGTTGCACTCCCCACAACATGCACATGATTTGGGTTTCAGTTCAGTTCTACAGATTTAATCATGGCCAGTTCTACAAAACACAGCCCTTCCTAATAACAGCAAATGACAGACACAGTATTTGTAAAACAAATTAGCAATCTCTCCTTTGTCTCCCAGATCACATTTTAAAAGGAGAAACTATTCTCTCTATTACTGAAAAGCTTGTTAGCTGGTCTTCCCAGGAATTGCTTCAGATGAAGACTCCCCCTACAAAGAACACTCCTTTCTCGGGCAGTTCACATGATTAACGTTAGGGCTCAAGGACCCTGCTCCCTTACATCAACTTGTGACAACTCTAAAGGTCTATCTCAGCCTCAGAGCAGCCCTCAGCAGTCAGCTGATTCTTTTTGGTGACAACTTCCTTTGTCCAATCTTGCTTCTTTCCATTTTTTCCTTAAAAGTAATATCCATTTCAAAGTCATCTTCCCAAGGAAAACCCTGACAGAATTATAAAATGAACAGAACAATAAGCCCATTGTTTTTCCTTTTTTGCACTTGTATCACAGGAACTTAATACTCAGTTAAGGTTAGTTGTTACCTATATTTATTTATAGTAATAGCCCCGCCAAGCCTCACTGTTTTTTTTTTTTTTTTTAACACTATTAACAATGAATATCAATGTTAATCCACTTCTAATATTTTAACAATTATCTACTGTGTATCATTCTTATCGAAATCAGTCTTAAAACATTAAAAACAGTTTTCTCGATAGATTTTGCATTCCATAAAATTCACCCTTTTAAAGTGTACACTCAGTAGTTTTCAGTATATTCATACAGTTGTGTAATCATTACCACTATTTTATTCTAGAACACTCAAGTCAGCACAAAAGAAACAATATCCATGAACTATCAATGCTATTCTCCCTCCCCCACACCTGTAGCAACCACTAGTCTACTTTGTGTTCTTATAGGTTTTGTTTTTTGTTTTTTTGTTTTTTTTTTTTTTTCCAGTTTTGGCCACAGAGCTCATGTGCATACCAGAAAGACAGAGACAGAGAGGAACAGAGAAAATGAATATCAACCCCAGGGGAAATGGCCATGCCACATTCCCTTCTCCTCCATTATCCTCTTGGTATTTTGGGCATGCATGTGCATGCACACACATTTGGTGTGATTTTCAAGTCTCTAGTACAGGACTCAAACTGTGCAGTCAGCCATATGGGATCCAGTGCCTTAACCTCCACACCATCTTCTAGCCCCTCATATAGATATCTTTAAAAGTTTTTTAAATGAAATAATAGACTTGAGAGAAGAAAACTAGCAAAAAAATTAATATTTTCCCACAAAAGAAATATAAAATCCTACAGAGATGTAAGAGGAATTTAATATTTAGTTGTAGTCATCAGACAAAAACATTAATTTGTGATGCATCTTGAGATCAGCATGGGCAGATAAATGAGTAGCAGATAATCTATGTGAGAGGGAGGGGTAGATATGCTGGGAGGAAAAAATCATAACACGAACTAGACCACAAAAAATTAGTATTATCAATAGAATAATGAAAAAAGGAGAAAAAAATACTAAGTAGAGATTAAATCCAAGTTACAAAGGTAAAAATGAGAATTATGTGACTTACGTGGGAAAATCAGAAAAAAGATAAAAGACATCTTAATTAGAATAAAAAGATCCTCCTTTTCTTCTAAAAGCAGTGGTGCATCCAAAATAGTCAGATATAGACCCTCACGAAGAATTCTGAAAGTACATTACTTTTAAAATACAAGTCAGCAAAAATGCCATTTACGTAAAAAATATTTCCCTACTGTCTTAATAGGTGTCAGAAGCTATCTTTGTTTTTTTTTGTTTGTTTGTTTGCTTGTTTGTTTTTCACAGAAAAGGCCAGTCCACTTCCCATATGGCCCATGTGTTAGTCAGGATCCAGAAAAGACAAAACACAACAATTTCAACAGAAAAAATTTAATATAAAGAATTATTAAGTAATAAAATATAGTTAATGTCTAAAAAGGTAAAAGAACTCTACAAAATACAGTAATAGCCTATTTAAGGAGAAAGTTCTACCTCTAAAGCTAAGAAAGAAAACTGAAAGAAGCAGCCAGGTTCTAAGTTCTCCCATCTCTGCCACCAAGATGATTCTGAGCTGTTGTTAGGAGGGATATGATGGCTAAAATATTTGCCAGGATATCTTGGGTCAGAACTGGTCCACTGGAAGCCACGCTCAGGACTGCCTACAGTGTCTACTGAAGCTGGTGCATAGGAAATGCACCATGGGCTGTATTAGCCCACCACTACTGGGCTGCTGGTGAAATTCTCCAGCAGCTAGTAGAGTTAAGGGCAACCACTGCAGAGATCCCACATGCCTTCTCATACTAAGGATGGAACAAGTGACACCTGAATTAGAAAAGACCACCTTTCTTCTGCTGTATCTTACATCACATTCCAGTAACCGCTATTGACAAAGCCTAACGCTGAGTCATCTGACAAAAGAGAAATGACAGGGAATAGCTCTATAACACAAAGCAAGAGACGAGGGAAGTAGGTTTGGAGTTAAGAGACAGTAAGTTAATTAACAGGTACAGCCTATCACAGAATTAACTTAGGTAAATGACATAATTAACAACAAAAGAACACCTTGAGGAAAAGTGAACTAAATTTTCTTCAGATATGCTTTGTTTTAAAAATGAAGAAGTATGACCTGATGTACCTTTAGTATATTGTATACATAGAAAATACATTTAGTTCTATATATAGCACGTAAAATAAAGCAAAGGCAAAAGTCAGACTACTTTTTGATGTATTAAAGAATATTTAATAACTGGGACTAGCGGATGGTGCAATGGTTACATCACTGGACTACCACGTAGTCAACCGTGGTTTGAGTCCTGGACCCAGCAACTAAAAATTTATGCTAGGCATGTATGCTTGCATTCCCAAAATTCTGAGAGGAGAAGGGAATTGCAGCGTGGCCATCTACTGTGGGAGGTGATTTCTCGCATTGTGTCTCCAGCAAAAATCTCTCTTAAAAAACAATTAAAAAATTGTTTTACCCAGATTGTTATGAATATTCTCTTTGAATACGTGAAAATTTGTTAGTAAACAATTGAATTACCCAAAGTACCTGAGTCCCAAATCTACATCTCCAAATGACTTCTTTCCTTAGCTCTGGACACAATTAACCTATTATCTACTGAACTTCTCTATATGGATATCCAATCAGATTTCTAGCACCAATATCCAAATTTCACTCATGTACTGGTGAACTGGCTCTCAAAAATAAAAAGTAAACCTGAGCATTCCCCCCCCCCAACTTTTGTGGTGTAATTGTTCTCAACATAGCCTCATTCAAGCTGACAATTTAATTATCATTAAAACTATTCCTAATTAGATGTTTGATGTCTTACTGAATCATAGCCTTCTTCACTTTATTATTTAAGCCACATACCTAGTTTTTATCTTTTATTCTCTTCTCCCTTCACTACTCAAATCATTCCCCAAATTATATCAATTCATCAGTTTTGTTTATTCCCTAATCTGTCACCTGTCTTTCCTCCCTTTGCTACTGCCTTTTATTAAGCCATTTTTATATTTCACTGGCTAACTGGTGTGGTTGCCTCTAGTCTACCTTTCCCATGTACCATTCACTGTATCTAGAATGATCATTCATTGCACCCAAATCTAGATATTCCATTTCTCTTAAGACTCTTTTGTGGCTTTTGATCTGGAACATGGAGATATATGACTCTCGATCACCTCGTTAGCATCGTCTTGTGGTACCCTGGTCCTTTTTCCCCCTACACTCAACTTGCCTTTTCTCCAGCCACTTGGAATCACCTGTACCTCCCAAATGTGGCTACCATCCCTGGTTTTTAAATACATGTACATCTTTCTCTGTTTTGCGTTGGTTATTTGCTTTTAATTCATATTTTTGGTATTTATTCTTATCAATGGCCTGATCAGTTTTTTTAAATTTCCCTATTCTATTTATTAGCATTAAAATTATATCTATTTTATATTCTGATAACCCTTGTATTTTAAGCTGTATTCACATTTTACTGTAATGAATAGAAGGTTAATGGAAATTTCTACTTTCATTCCTAACACAAAGACCTTAGAATGCTTGTGTATGATCACCCCAATGAGATACTATTCTATTATTTCTGTCTTATATTTTATTTTCATCTTTATATTAGCTGCCCCAAGAGCCATGGGTTACATTCATGTTTGCCTATTTGTTTTTCAGGTCTTTCCTTACCATTGCTAATGACTCACATTTTTCTACTTGCTTACATTTTTTTTTTCCTGAAGTACATTATATAGTAGTTCAAAGAGTATCTGTATATAGAAACCTCTGTAGTATTTGCTTGCCTGAAAATGTCTTTACTTCAGACTTAGTTGTTATCACTTATTTAGTAATTCTGCTTTAAAGGATTACTTTGACAATTATTTCCTCATAGCACTTTGAAAAGACCATTTTATTGTTTTCTAATCTCCAATTCTTTGTGTTTCTTTGTGCTTTTTTTTTTTGGTTTTTGTTTTTTTTTTTTTGGTTTTGCCATAGAATGCATATCCTCACAGGAGAAAGAGAGAGAGAGAAGTGAGATATCATCCTCCCCTCCCACTCACCAAAATAAAACAAAATAAAAGGGTGACCTGCTGCAATCCTTTCTACATTCTCCTCCTGGGATTATGGCCATGCTCACACATGCGTCTGGCTTGTTTTTCAACCTGCTATGTCCAGAACTCAAACTGTGGTTGGCCATGTGGGAATCCAGCACCTTAACCACCACCTGCTGGCCCCTCCAATGTTGTGTTTTAAAACCCTGTTGTTCAACTAATTATAATTCATCTGCACATAGTGTTCATGAATTGATTTATTTTATATAATCTGTTAAGAACTCACTGTGGTTTTCAATCAAGATTAACATATTTCATAAATTCTGGAAATTTCTCATTCATTAGCTCTTTTAATATTCCCTCTTCTCCATTCTCCTTCTCTTATCCTATTTCAGACCAATGGTTAGAGACATAGATTCTGTTATTACATTTGCCATATGTCTCAAATATTTTCTCATATGTTCTCTTCTTAAATTGTGCCAAATTTGGAGATACCCTCAGATTTTTCTTCTTGGGCACAATTTAGTCTAATTAGATTTTTAACCCTTCTCTTATTTATTAAACTTTCAAAATTGAATATCTCTAGTTTTTATTTCTAGATGATCTATTTAGTTCTTTTTCAATTTTGACAATTCACTTTCCATTTTATCTTTTTAAAAAAATATATTTCCCTTTGAGTCTCTTCATTTTAAATATATTAATCCATTTAAAAATTGTAAAATTATCTTAAGCCTAAGAAAGACAGGTAAATAAAGACTGTTGCCACCCTTGAGCTTATATTCACATTTTATGATCTTTTTTGGATTGTTCTATTATTGCAAATTCTCATTAATGTTGCTGACTCTATTTCTTGTGTTTTCTAACTCTCATCCAATGCAGGTGATTTCTGTAATAGTGCAGGGTGGAGGACAAGTTGGACTGACCTTCACTGGGGATTTTATCCCTGTGGGACTCTATACATTTGGGTTGGAAGTATTCCTTCAGAGTAGTTTTGCATTCTATTTTTCCAAATGCCCAAAGGGTTTCATTTCCCTAAGATAAATTTTTATGTTGCAATGTCTATTTGGAGATCTCTACCATGAAGAGATTAAAATTTTTATATCATACCCTGTATGGAAACAAGTTTTGAATTTTGATTTTCTAAAGAAGCATTTTTCTTTCCTTCATTCAAACAGAGTCAAACTTTCTTCTTCCTTCTGTTATCCTATTTGTAATTTCAGTTCCCGTTCCATGGAAGACTCAGCTCTTCCAGATTCTGGCTTTATTCACAGGTCTCAGTTTCAAATTTCTGTCTGTCCTCACACATTATCACCTATTTCCGAGTGGAAATGAAAGTCCAGGGGTATAGGGGCCTAAATTCAAGACTAATATCCTAAACCCCAACTCTAAAGCCTCACTGCATTATTATAGTAACTTATAGTGTTACTCTTTTGGTTATGTCCCTCTTATTTCCCTCTTTCTGTTTATTTTATTTTTAATAGTAATAATAGTATTATTATTACTCATAATAGTAATAGTAATTTAAAAAGAGACTCTCATGTTTAAAAGTTATCAGTCAATTTTTTTTTTTTTTTTTTTTTTTTTTTTTTTTTTTGCCTCTAGAAGGCAAACTTTTAAATTTAGTTTGGTCTACCATGTGACTGGATTTGGACAGTTATATTTGTCCTGGAGCTCCATATTCACTTGGTCCCCCACATCAAATGCTGTCTGCATGTATTCTTCCCACAAGTGAAAAGAATCCTATCTCTACCTTATGTACCTCATTATATTGTGCTTGTTTCTTATTTTTTGTATTGTACCCCCTGTGAGTTGTAAGTTGTTTGAGTCAAGTATGTAACTTATTAATTGTTATATGTTAGAATAATTCCTGGGACATTACAGATGCTATTTGTTGAATGACTGAATAAATAAATACATCAATTAATTTTGTCAAAATAGATCAGCAGAGTCACATTCAATATGCACACTCTCATAATCACATACATATATAAAACACACATACAAAATTTCAGACCTTTAAAAATTAACTTTATGAAATGCTGTTTTGGAGTTTAAATAAATACATAGTCGTACAACTGATAAACAATTTAAAAGATGCAGTAAGAATTTGGGGGCAGCTCTATCTTCTTGAATTATTAATGTTTATTATTTTAGAAAAGTCTGTTTTTTTAGATTTTAATCATGCCTGAGGATTAACAAGACATTATTATAAGCATGCTCAATAATTTATGTAGCTGAGATGTAAGTACTTGCTTGGGTGATTCCTCTACTTTGCTTTTCAAATGAAAAAGCTACTTACAGCTTAAGACATGAGAAATACTGATTTACTGAGAAGAATACTCTTTCACATAGTATCATCCCTATATAATAAAATTTCAACATGTAACTAAAAGTCAGGTCCCATAACTTTTCCTTTTTGGAACTTTTCATATATGCATATATGTACTTGTAAATAATTATTGCATTAGGCACTTGTGAATGTCTTGTTGTATTAACCTACAATGTCAATTCCTTCTCTCTCTATGTTTCTTCTTGATAACATTGTTATAGCCTTGGGTGATTATGCTGATTTAGTATGTTTTCTGTTATGTTCTTTAAAGATTTTATAAACATTGAAACAACAGTGCAGTATAGAAGCAGTTTGTAATGACTTTGATGCTGATTCACCTGACAAAAACTGATTCTTTCTCTTTTGACTTTGTTCTTCTAAGTTTTGTTTCTCAAATAATTTGTCTATATTCATATTTTATGGCATTTTAAAGTGTTAGTTTTGCTAATGTCTCCTGATGCTATGGAAATATTTCCTGGTGTAGAACAAAGCAGAAGACTTTGTTAGTTTCCTTAAAAAAAATTTCCGTGAAATTACATTAAACTAGACTACTTTTGATTTGAAAATTTGAGAAATATGGGTTCCCTTGCATAAAATATCTTCCTCTAGAGAATAAGAAACAAATTCTGTTAATGCATGAGTTTGAATTATGTTTGAATAGATGGGAACAACAACTGAGAGAAGAATCTTCAATTTATTTTAATATGGCTTTTAAGTGACCTGCTTTGCATCGGTAGGTCCAGGAAAGCAAAACTAAGTATTACAAATGAAGTAGAATTAAAATAGTTCTCTACTTTATGAATATAAACTCACGTCAAAATATCACAATGATATTTTACGTTTTTTTTTCTTTAAGAGAAAATTTGGAAACTAATACATATATACATATAAAATTCATTTATCATTGTATTGATGCATATAATAACATCAACTGCAGCAATCATGTCAATACTCAATGACAGATGGCATGTCATATGAAGAAATCTAGTTACATACATCTACATGATATAAAATCTGCCATATTAAAAAGACTTTTGCTCATATTAAAGCTACTTCTAATTTTCTCTGCCAGCATAAGCAATTTATTAGGCTGTATGTTTGATGAGAGCAATTAAATTCCCATCTTTCCAGGATGGTAGCATCTTTCATGGGCAAGACATACAACATAAAACAAAAGCACCAAATGAAATGAAAGGGGGGGGAGGAAGTCAGTTGCATAAGTTTTCACTAAGCTAGTTTTTTTTTTTTTTTTTTTCTGTCCCCAGCTGTCAAAAATATAACAATTGGCCAATTTGAGATAACACCATTCTGTATAGAAACAGACAAGTAATTATTCAGTGGGGAAAAAACTCATAGTTTTTTTTTTTTTCTTTTTTTTTTTTTCATGGCTATGTAGGACCTTGAAAAACATTTATCAAGGACATTTCATCTGGTGTGTCACAGTTCAGAAGAAAGAAGCCAATGACTCCAGGGCAAACAGTTTGTGCAAAGATCGTTGAGTTGCAAGTACCAGCAATTCACTCATGCAATGTTAAATAATACAGACATATGATATAGCTACACATGGCAAAAGATACAATAGAAAAGGCTCTCATAGGAATCAAAGAAGAGAAGTTTTATATCATTCAGGATATACATAGCTCTCATTCTGTGGCTCCAATAGCAGTAGGAACAGGAATTTACACATCTGATTGACTTTAATACACCTTCATTACATGGCTTAGGTATTCACTAAATCCAGGCACCTCTCAATATGTCTTTTGAATAATTCTCCTTCTATCAGCAGGCCACTCTTTATTTTGTATATTATTTTCTCACTTCACTCCATCTCTTCTCAAACATTCATCAAACATTTGTTTAATCAGAGCTTCTTTTTATGTAAATAGCTATAACTTCTGCTTAAAAATGCTCCCTCATGGCTTCTGTCTGCCACCTAACCTTTCTGTTACACTCCCATTGCCCTTGCCTGATTGACTCCTTATGTAATTGGTCAATTTCCCATGAGGCAAAACCTGATTCACCTGAGTAATCTCTACTGTTCGAGAAAACAGGAACTTTCACATGAAGGTATTCACAGGACTCTGCCATCCATTGATTTTATTGACTATGGACAAAGGAGAGGTTAGAAAAGGTGATATATAATGTGGAAACCATGCAGTTTCCCATACTCCAAAGAAAAGGTGCACAGAGCTTCTATTAGCTGTGAACTATATACGAAGAAGTGTCCATTACTCACAAACAATGCCTACTTCCTTTATACATATACTTCATAATCTTGTCAGAATAAAATGCAGACTACTTTCTGTATATAATCTACATTTTTTCATTTCAGTACAGATTTGTTCATGTTATTCTTTTTGTCTTATAAATCTTACAATCCTTATCTTACCTCCCCTGGTTGAAATTCCATCACATATTCAGTGTCCATTTCTAGATGTCACTTTCTCAAAGTTCACCTTATTTTCTCTTAGTATTTTACTTCTACTATCTTATCCCACTTATAACATTCTGTCTCATACTGCAAATATTCATGTTCTTTATTTCTTAAACTAAATTTGAGTTTTCTTGAAGGCATGAAGCATTTTCATCCTTCTTTATTCTAAGCAGCACTTAAGCCAATTCTGTAACTTTATGCTCAGTTGAATACAGTAATTCAAACATTCAACAAATATTTATTAAGTGCCTAAAATCTGACAGGCACTGTTGTAGGCTCAGGAGATATAACAGTGAGCAAAATAAGAAAAAAATTTTTTTCTCTTGGAACTTACATTCTATAGGAAATTAAAAATAAGCAGATAGGTAAGTAAAATATATAGTATAAGAGAGGGTGTTTATTTTTTATGGAGAAAAAAATAAAAGACAAGAAAGAAAAAGGAAAAAGAAAAGAACAGAAAGAAAAAAATAAAGGACAGAAAAATTAGTAGTGCTAAGAGTGGGTGATGGTAACCGAGTAGCCAAGCAAGTTGTCAGTGATAAGGTACATTTCAGTACAGATTAGGATGAGAGAAATTCGGAGCAAGCTATGTAGATAACTGAAGGAGAGGCACCACAACTGGTAAAGGGAACCACAAAGTGCACAGGCTCAGAACCAGGAACATCTGGCATGTCCAAGAAAGAGCAAGGAGGGACCAGCAGTTAGCGTAATGGCACGTTTGCATGCGTGCCCAAGATCCCGAGAGGAGAATGGAGGAGAAGGGATTGCGGCATGGCTATCCCCGCTGGGGGGTAATTTCTCGCTTTCTTTCTCTCTGTCCCTCTCTATCTTTCTGGTGAGTGCACGTGCCCTACAGCAAAAACTCCCCCCCCCCCATCCAAAAAAAAAAAAAAAAAAAAAAGAAAGAAAGAAAGAGCAAGGGGGTCATAGAAGCTGAGGGAGGGATGGAGAGAATAATGAGTTGAGGGTAGAGAGATTACTGCGGGAAATAAATGTCAGGTAGGACCTTAGAAATGGTTATAAGAATTTGGGCTTTTTCCATAAGAGTGCTATGATTCTATTCACACTTTAGAACAATTATTTTGACTACTGTGTTCAGAAGAAACCGATGTGTGCTAGAACAGATACAGAGAGGACTAGCGGGAGGCTCCTGTAATAACAGAGGTGAGAGATGAGAGTGGCTTATACCAGGAAGGTAGTGGCAGAGGTGGTGAGAAGTGTTCAAATTCTGAATATATAATTTGGTAGTGTATCTGACACAGTTGCCTAACAAATCACATGTGGAGTTTTAGGGAATGTGAAGGTTTAAAGTGACTTACACATTCGTTGGACTGTGCACCTGGGAAGATAGAACAACCATTTGTTAACAAAGGGAAGATTACAAAAAGAAAGAAGAGAAGAAAACAGATTGATAGAAAGCAGATTAATGGGAATAATAACGGAAATTCAGTTTGAGATGTCACATGGGAAGCAGAATGTAAGAATGCACATTATAATGGAGAGAGCCAGAATAGAGATAAATATTTGGAAGTCATTAGTTTATAGATAGTATTTAAAGTCACCGGATTAGATAAAAATTATGCAAGAAAAGTGTGTAGAAAAAGATTATAAGTCCAAGAACTGTAAACCCTGGGGCTTTCCAAAATAGAGATGAAATTCAAGAACCCCAAAAGAGCTGAGAAGATGCACTGATGAAGTTGTAAGGAAACTGAAGATGAGTGTAGGTCCAGAAGTGAAGACAGTTTCCAGAAGGAGAGTCAAAGACAGCTTTCTAAATGTTTAGAAAGATGGTCTAAGTGGGGACAGCCATTTCAGTTAAACAAAACAAAACAAAAACAACCTAACAGTGATAACAAACAAAAAAAGCAAAGGGAGCAGAGGACAATTGAAGTCATCTGCCTGAACAGAAATTATAGTATTACTTTTAAGCTAATTGTAAATATATATAAAACATTTTATTTGAATTTAATTGCCCCTGCATAACTTCATAGCCACAGAAATACCCCTTAATCTTGCTGAATCTGTTCTCTTAGTAAAAGGAGTATAATACTATCTATATTATATCAAGAGATATAATGATTAAGCAAAGGTGTATGTGTATGTGTGTGTGTGTGTGTGTGTGTGTGTGTGTGTGTAATACTGGTCATTTATGTTGTGCTTCTAGTGTTCCTGGTACTGATTGGAGTACACACAGCATGCCTATGTTTAGTTCATCTATTTAATACAATGATCACTTCTATTAAAATCCCCATTCTATACAGATGAGGAAAATGAAACACGTAGAAATGAGATGCTGCTGTCACACACTGCAAAATAGCAGGAACCTTAATTCAAACCCATATTATCTGGCTTCATAATTGCTCTTGCGCATTGTTTTAGTTTTCATGTCAATGGATGTAATTTATATGTTGCCTGATGCATACTAAAAATTCAATAAATATTCACTGAATTTGAATATAGGACATCAGCAACAATTTTATCTCTGTATCTAGAAATATACTTTCTTCAACTTGCTCTTAGGCAGTTTAGGAAAACATTCACAAAGCCAAACAGGAATTTTCAGATGGAGACGGTAGGAAGGCCAAAGGGTATAATTTCGGCCACTTACAGGTAGAGTGGTCACAGCTGTTCTATTCTCTCCTGGCTACTGCTCAGGTTACCAAGCAAACCTCAGATGCTTCTGAAGCAGTCCAAATGCACAACCAGATAGTTAACATCCATTTCCTTGTTCAAATGCCCCATATGCTAGACCCTGATTAGCTCTCTTGGCACCAGCACACATACCAATCTAGGCTGGTTGCTTTCTGGCTTGTGGTGTTCTGTAATAAAGTGGCGCTGAGATTCAAACAAAATGAAATGTCAGTTCAGTGCCAAAAATGTTCTGATCTTCCAATTTTAGTTAACAATATTGAAAATAAACAGGCAGAATTTAGATTTAACCTCATGCTGCAGAATAATTCCTGGGACGCCTTTAGTAATACGCCAACGGTACATTTCAGGTCTCCCTAGTACTTCAGCCTGTTTCTTCTAAACTAGACCCACTTTTTTATTAGCCAGTAATAGAGAGAAAGGGGACTATTTAATGAACCTGTGCCTCACTGGACCCAGTGAAATGATTGTTGGATATAAATATAGCTGGTGGCTACTGCATTATTGATGTCTTCTCCTGGATCAAGATTCACAGGTTCCAGCATTTCCCTAGAAAAAAATCTAAGATGAAGAGTTGGGGTTTAAGGTGTCATCCATCCATACTGCATGGGTGGGCTGCCAGCAATGTGCAGAAAAGCCAACTTTGTGATCGAGATCTTTTACTGGCATCCTCATTTCACTTTTCACCTTTTCCTGACCCAGCCACACCTCCACAGAACACAGGAGCTCTTTGTTCACTCATCAGATTAATGGTATCTTTCCTTTGGTCCCTCTTTCTCAGGCTTGTTTCATAAGAAAGAAAGGATTTTATGTGTTGACTTTTTATTTTTTTTAAAGGTTTTTGCTATAGGGTACATGCACTTTCCAGAGAGAAAGAGAGAGAGAGAGTGAGAAAGTCAGAAATCACCCCCTGGGAAAATGGCCACACCACAATCCCATCTCCTCCATTCTCATCCTGGTAATTTGGGCATGAATGCATACACGCCCAGTATGATTTTCAAGCTGCTGGGTCTGAGACTCGAACTGCAGTCAGCCATGTGAGGGTCCAGTGACAAAACCACACCACCTGCTGGTTTCAGTTTATCTTTGTTTAAAACCCTATCAATTTAATGAGAGATCTAATATTTTATTCATGGCTTTGTCTTATCTAGGGAAATCTATTTATTAAGTCATATATTTTTCTGGTTAGTTATGTTGATCTACATTTCTAACTCATCATTCTATTTAAGATGAACATATTTATTATATGTACTCTGAAGAGCCAATGCTTTAAAAAAAAAAAAAAAAGAATTACTTTAACTTTATTTATCCATTTATTTATTTATTTATTTTGATTTGACCAGAGACGGATAGAGTGTGTGTGTGTGTGTGTGTGTGTGTGTGTGTGTGAAAGAGAGAGAGAGAGAGAGAAAGCTGCCAGGTCTGGGACTCAAACTGTGGTTGGCCATGTGGGAGTCCAGCGCCCTTAACCACCATGCCACCTGTCAGCCCCAATGCTTTTGTTTTTTTGAATATTTTTATAATACACTTGGCTTTATTGTACGCTTTTAAAACTTTAGTATTACTTTAAATGCTCATTGAATTATTATATGTGTCCTATTTTAGAAAGAACTTGTGAATTATTCTCTCTTTTAAAAGGAAAAATTATTATTTCTAAAATTATGGGGATGACTAAATACTTTTTTTAAGAGAGTTTTTTCTTTTTCTTTTTCTTTTTTTTTTTTTTTTCCTATAAGGAGCACGTGCTTCCCGGAGAAATAGAGAGACAGAGAGAAAGTGAAAAATCACCCCTTCCCCCAGGGGGACAGCTCACTGCAATCCCTTCTCCTTCATTCTTTTCTTGGGTTTTGGATACATATGCACATGCACCCTGCGTGAGTTTCAAGCCACTGGGTCTGGGACTTGAACTGTGGTCAATCATGTGGGAGTCCAGTACCTTAACAACTATGCCACCTGCTGGCCCATTTTTTATTAACTTTTATGATTTGGAGATTGTTTTCCTAAAAACATTGTGCTTAGAGGCACCATTTCAAAGCATACAGGGCATGCTGTTATCATGTTATTGACTACTGTTGATATAGTGTTGTATGACATACTGCAGACCTACAAAACCAAACACACTACTCTAATTACATTCTTTATATTACAAAATAGCAATTACTCAGATTTCTGTAAGAACTTCTTATGTCAACTGCAAAGTTACATTTAGTCTGTTAATTTATTTTGTATTTTTATGCAATTGTAACCTAGGTGTCAAAAAAAGCAAGCAAACCAGATCTAATCATCAATTTATTACTTTATATCTAATGACATCTTTAAAACATCTAACTTCTAATGACTAAGCACCTTTATAAAGATCTTTCTTAAGCAAGGTTGAAGCTTTATTATTTGTTTCTAAATACAAGCTGATTAGATTGACGGATATAAAATCATGATGTGTTCATTATATATTTATAAACAGTGCCTATATATAACGCAAGGCTGTTTTGTTTTTTTTTTTTTTGAGAGAGAGATTCTTGCCATAGATTACATGTGCTCACCAGAGACAGAGAGACAAAAAGTGAGAAATCATCCCCCCGAGGAGAGAGCTACACTGCAACCCCTAACTCTCTATTTGTCTTTCAAGATTTTGGTCATGCACACACATGTATCTTGCATGAGTTTCACGCCACTGGGTCTGGGACTTGAACCAAGGTCAACCACATGGGAGTCCAGTGCCTCAACCACCACACCACCTGCTGGTTCCCCCGAGGCCACCTTTTTTTTTTTTTTTTGAGAGGTTTTTGCTATGGGGCGTGCGTGCTCGCCAGACAGACAGAGAGAGAGACAGAGAGACAGAAAGTGAGAAATCACCCCCCAGGGGGGATGGTCATGCCGCAATCCCTTCTACTCCATTCTCCTCTCAGGATCTTGGGCATGCACGCACACGCATCCGGCGTGAATTTTAAGCCACCAGGTCCGGGACGCGAACCG
This sequence comes from Tupaia tana, assembly GCA_026018925.1. Lineage (NCBI taxonomy): Eukaryota > Metazoa > Chordata > Mammalia > Scandentia > Tupaiidae > Tupaia > Tupaia tana. The sequence continues at coordinate 44,084,862 of JAKSZU010000002.1, read as the reverse complement.
CATTCGACCACATGGGAGTCCAGCGACTGCTGGTCTCCCTCAAGGCCATCTTTTAAAAAGCACCTTTTATTGTGATTCTAGTACTTCCACAACAAAACACTATACAAAAGCATTCATCTTTTAAAAAAAGGGAGTACTAAAATGTTTGTTTCTCCTCATTTATACAGAAAAGAAATATGTAAATGCCATTTTTTCTTAAGTAGATACCTAAATTATTTATGTCCTGGTGAGAAAATAACAAAGACCTTAAGTTATTATTAAAAGTCAGTATAAAATTAATTTCTATGCATTATGTGAGAGAGTTGCCCAATGTATATAATCTTGGATACTTTAATAAATATCTAGGTAGACATGTCAGTTTCCTGCACACAAACTCTAGGGTAGAACATACTTACTCAATATAAATAGCAACTAGCTGGGCAAAAGGAGAAAAAGAATGATGATTTCATTTATTTTATAACTAGTGTCAAAACTAGATGAATATCGGGTTTAGATATCCTAACAATTGTCCCTGCATAAACATCATTAAATGCCACCATGACAATAACAATGATTGAATCTTTCCTGTAATTACCAAATTTTCTACAGGCTTAAAATTTAGAAGAAGTTTTCTGATTTGATGTGTCCCCTAATATTAGTGATGTCTTGCAAATCCCAATGCCTGCTTAACAGTGCAAGTGCTTAGAGAGAGGTTTTTTTCTTGTCAGTGGTAGCTGAACACTCTGCAGAACATATGTGGAAATTTGATATACTCAAAGTTCCACCCATGTTTATTAAACAGTGTCATAATATGTCCTATGAAAGACATAAATGTTCAACTCAAACATCCTGGTCACTTAGCTACATGTTATTTACCAGTTAGCTTTTCCATAAAAAATTCTAAAACAAAAACAGATGGAGTGAAAACACAAAAATTCCCACATAGGTTACACGGAAAAAGATCTTTTCTTTTTTTTTTTTTTTGGAGAGATTCTTTGCTATAGGGCACGTGCGCTCGCCAGACAGACAGAGAGAGACATAGAGACAGAAAGCGAGAAATCACCCCCCAAGGGGGATGGTCATGTCACAATCCCTTCTCCTCCATTCTCCTCTCGGGATCTTGGGCACGCACGCACACGCGCCTGGCGTGAGTTTTAAGCCACTGGGTCCGGGACGCGAACCGCGGTCGACTACGTGGGAGTCCAGCAACAAAGCCATTACGCTAACTGCTGGTTCCTGGAAAAAGATCTTTTAATGCCATGTGTGAGGATGAAATGGGAAAAGAAAATGATAATGTGAGGACATATAGATGAGGCTACAGATGTTAATTTAAGACAATATAATGCAAAATGTGACTAGCTGAAAAAAATCCATAAATTAACCTTATATGTGCTTACTATGTGAAGATTATAAAGCTAGGGTTTATTTTTTTAAATTTTCTATGTCTTTGAGAAAGTTTCAGAAATATATTCAATTAGTAGAATAAGTCAACAAAATGCTTTTAATATTTCCTGTGAGAAATGATGCTTTAACCAAAAACAAAACACTCAGTATTCAAGAAAGCAATAGTTAGGTATGCCTAGTTTCAGACTACTAAAAAACTAAAAGCTACATTTACTACTGTAGATGGTTAGCCTTAAAATGTCTCAAAAACTGAATGGAGACAATATAAAGGTATGCACTTAGAACATGATTATATAATTATTTTTATTTTATACTATTGCATAGTTTTTTCTTAGCATTTAATTAAATAATTTTTTAGAAAATAATGCCTAATTTTTGCATCTGTATTTAAGTAAAAGCCTGATCTACTACAAAACAATTAGAAAAGTATGTCATTATGAATGACAAGCACTGAATTAATAACACTACCTAGTACTATCTTATTGTAATATTACGATCTGTAAGAGAGGAACCTAATTGCTTGGGACTTGGGGACAATTTCATTGAATTCTATCCCTTATCTTTTGAAATAATGAAAATAGGATGGCATATATTGTAGGTATGAATAAAATTAGTCTGAAATATTAATAAATTGTATGACAATATTAAATAATACCAAGTGCAACATATTTGCATTTGAAAGTTAACTATTCATAATACTGTAGAAATATTATTTCAATCTAACTTATGAGAATATAATAATGAACAGAACTTTCAAGTAATGAATATAGAAACTGTGTATTAAAAATAAATATTTTCTTAAATTACACATCTGAAAGCCTGAAGTTAGTTCATTCTAGTATATAATTGAGTTTTGAAAAAAGATACTACTTAATATAATTATCTGATTATTATACATCTTAGATTTTAAAATTAACTTTAGTATTTAACTTGGTATTAAGGATTTATATTTTTCTCCACTGAAATATCTGGGGAGCCAGGTTTCTAACATATTATTATAGGGATCTAATACTTTGCACATCCCTAGTGCTAAGTGGTCCTTCACATAGAAGGGAAGATAAATAAAGACCTGTGAAACACATTAAGTGCATACTCTCTATTGTATAATTATTTATTCTTCTGCCAATGTGTATTTTACTGTCCAAAACTTGGATACAGCACTTTCATTTATGTGTTTGTTTTCTTATTTTTTTCAAGTTTCATTAATTTTATTCATGATAGAGCATGTATATACATACACGAGAGAGAGAGAGAGAAGCACTCTGGACATGATCTTATCACACCACAATCCCCTCTCACCAGCCCCCCAGTACCTTGGCATCTTAGGCTCATGGGCACAGTCCTGGCATGTGTTCAGGCCAAATCAGGGAACTAAATCCATAATCATCCATGTGGTTTCCAGTGCTATAGTTCAGCTTGCTACCAACTGCATCATCAGGCTAGGGCCTGTTTTCCCTTCTTAAGAAAATAAATGGGTTACAATATTACTGTAGATTGTCTCAGATGTATATACATATTTTAGCAGCTTATTTATACCACAGTTGCCTCAATTAGAATTAAAACTCATCTTTGCTATTTTAAATTTTGCTATTACTTTTCATTATTCTTTTATCTTTTTACTAACTAGATCATAGAAACAACCAAAATTTACCCTCAAAAATATTTCCATCCATTTTATGTACTGTGATTTTTTAATACATATCTCAATAGTAAGTACAATAAAGAACTACAATTATGTTCACAGTATAAATAGAAATTTTGAGTCTACTATAGAGAATGATGGTATATACATGATGGTAACTGCATGCACATTGCATGATTTCTTAAGGGGAAAACAGAATCTAGTTGGAATTTGATATTACTCACAAAATATGCTTATAAATCAAAACAAAGTTATTCTAAAACTGGGTCTTAAATTTAAAATACAGGGGGGAAAACACTCCTTGACTTTTGTTGTCTCTTATCCATCAATTTAACTTCAATAAATATTGAGTGCTTATTTGTATTTAGATGTTACTTGAGTCCCTGGGGAACTGATACACACACACACACACACACACACACACACACACACAGAGAGAGAGAGAGAGAGAGAGAGAAATGTCACTTAGGTAGTCTTGAATGTAGTGTAGATCCTTCCATTTGCTATAATATGGATAGACCTAAATAGGACTTATTCTAAGTGAAATAACCTAACAAAGAAAGAAAAATAGCGCATCATCTCACTTACAAATGACATCTGAAGAAAAAGAACAATATCAAATATATAGAGATAGCTTTGGACTCTCAGGTTTGTTTCTTGGGACTTTTGAGATGAACTTGTGCTTCTCCCTGACCCATCCAGACACTCATTCCAGCCAAGGGCCTTGGGGGAAGGCAGGCTGCCTGTGGCTGCAGGATTAACAGCTGGGATCCATGGCTCATCCCCTCACCCACTCGCCTTTGGACTCTCACATTTGTTTCTTGGAACTTTGAGAGAATTTGTGCCCCTCCTCAACCCATCCAGACACCCCTTCCAGGGAAGGGCCTTGCCAGAAGGCTGGCTGCCTGTGGCTACAGGGTTAATGGCTGGGGCCCATGACTCATCTCCTCCCCCACTTGTCTATCATCCCAAGACTTCAGTGTTTAGTATAGCATGCATGCCATGCGATCTCTTCTTCAGTACTGAGTTGAAGCTAGCAGCTCAGTTTCAAGTACACCTGTTCTCTAGAAACTCAGAGAACTTTGGGTCACCCAAGACCAATAACAACAGTTCAGGGGGATGAAGAGCAACATAGAGGCAGAGCAGAGGAAAAATTGCCAATTTCCTACTTTTGTACACCTTTGAACCCTCTGCGATACCTTGAATAAATTAGGAAGAAATGTATAGATTACCAGCTGACTAGGAACAATCACAGAGGCACAAGAAATATGAGCAACCAACAAAATGGCTCTTCCCCAAGGGAAAACATCAATTCCTCATCACCCATAGACAACACAGTGGAAGTCATAGAAATGTTGGACAAAAAATACAGACTATTTATAGTGACCAAACTAAATGAGATATAAGAGAAAAGAGACAAGGAGCTCCAGGAGATGAGGAAGTCCTTTAATGATTTGAAAGAATAAACAGACATCATAATAAATAATCAAATGAAATTGTTAGTGATGAAGAATATGATACAGGAAATTAAAACCTCCCTTGAAAGTATTAAAAGTAGATTAAATCATGGAGAAGATTGTATCTCAAATGTAGAAGACAAAACCTCTGATCTAGAAAATATGATCAAAAAGACTGAGAAAGCAACCAAGAAAAATGTGGATAACATACAAGAAATACTAGATAACATGAAGTGCCCAAACATTCAGATAATGGGTATCCCAGAAGAGAAAGAAAGCAATAAAGATATTGATAATTTATTCTATGAAATCCTGGAAGAAATCTTTCCAAACCTAGAGAGACATTCAAATATCCAGACCCAAGAAATAGAATCAGTCCAAGAAGATCCTCTCCAAGGCACATCATAGCTACAATGGCCAGAACCACAGACAAAGACAAAATACTAAAATTGGCAAGAGAGAAACATCACGTTACTTACAAAGGTTATCCCATTAGGCTAACAGTGGACCTTCCATCAGAAACAATGCAGGCAAAAAAAGAATGGGGAAATATAGTCAAAGTGTTAAATGAAAAGCCATTTCAACCAAGAATACTATACCTGGCAAGATTATCCTTCATATGGAAAAAAAGATAAAAACATTCTTGGATAAACAAAACCTAAAAGAATTTACCAACTCCAGACCAGCTCTTCAAGAGATTCTGAAGGGAGTGCTATATTAGGAAAGCTAAAAAGTCAGATGAGTGGATATAAAAGAACAAAAAAACACCCAAGAAAATGATTCACTTAATGATAGGAACATGTTCAGAAATTCTATAACAATATTGAACGTGAATGTAAATGCAAACGTGAATGTAAATGCAAACCGAAAAAAACGGCTGTAGTTGCAATACTGATTTCAGACAAAATGGGCTTTAAGACAAAGACTATAAGAGGAGACAAAGAACATTACATAGTAGTAACTGGACTAATTCATCAAAAAGACATAATGCTTATAAATATCTATGCACTCAACTCAGGAACACCTAAATACATGATGAAAAGACTATTAGAGCTACAAGGAGAGATAGGGTGCAACACTATAATTGTTGGGGATCTCAACACCCCATCATCCCCTATAGATAGATCTTCTAGATAAAAAATAAGTAAAGAGATATAGGATCTAAATGATACTATAAATCAAATGGGCTTGACAGACATTTATAGAACTTTCAACTCTAAGACCACAAAATATATATTTTTGTCACCCCCGCATGGAATCTTTACAGAAATTGATCATATGATAGGATACAAATCAAGCCTTTCTAGAGTCAAAGTCATAGAAACTATATCCAGCATCTTCTCAGACCATGATGGAATTAAACTTGGTATTAACTTCAAGAAACATCCTTGAAAAATACGCAAACACATGGAAACTAAACAGCCTACTTCTGAATGACTTCTTAACTACCAAAGAAATTAAGTCTGAAACCAAAAAAAGTTATGGAAACGAATGATAATGAGTACATGCATTTCCATAATCCATGGGATACTACAAAAGCAGTCAGAAGAGGGCAATTCATAGCAATTAGTGTGCATAAGAAAAAGAGAAAGGTGACAAATAGACAACCTTACCTCATGCTTCAAAGAATAGGAGAAACAACAATAGAAAATCCCCAAATGCCAGACAAAAAGAAATAATAAAGATTTGAACAGAAATAGATTAAATAGAAAATAAACTATACAGAAAATAAAAGAAAGCAAAAGCTGGTTCTTGGAAAAGATTAACAAGATTGGCACACCATTCACTAGACTGACAAATAAAAAGAAAGAAAGAAACCAGATAAATCAAATATGTAATGAAACAGGCAACATTACAACAGACACAATATAAATACAAAACATCATTAGAGGATATTATGAGCAAATATATGCCAACAAACATGAGAACATGGAGGAGATGGACAAATAAATTTCTGGATGCATATAACCCACCAAGATTGAATCAGGAGGATACAGAAAGCCTGAATAGACCCATAACAATCCATGAGATTTAATCAGTAATAAATAACCTCTCGGCAAAGAAAAGCCCAGTTCCTGATGACTTTACTTCTGAATTCTACAAAACTTATTTATTTATTTATTTATTTATTTTGGAGAGGTTTTTCGCTATAGGGCGCGTGCGCTCGCCAGACAGATAGAGAGAGACATAGAGACAGAAAGCGAGAAATCACCCCCCAGGGGGGATGGTCACACTACAATCCCTTCTCCTCCATTCTCCTCTTGGGATCTTGGGCACGCACACGCACACACCCGGCGTGAGTTTTAAGCCACCGGGTCCGGGACGCAAACTGCGGTCGACTACATGGGAGTCCAGCGACATAGCCATTACGCTAACTGCTGGTTCCCGAATTCTACAAAACTTTTAAGGAAGAGTTAACTCCCATTCTACTCAAATTATTTCTAAAGATCCAAAAGGAAATGTTAATTTCCATCATCCTCATTCCCAAAACAGATAAAGACATGTAAAAAAAGGAAAGCTATAAACTAATATTTCTGATGAATATAGTTGCAAATTTCTTAGGACCAGAAGTTAGCATGATGGCTATGTCATTGGACTCCCATGTAGTCAAACGTGGTTCGAGTCCTGGACCCAGTGGCTTAAACTCATGCTGGGCACATGTGCGTGTGTGTCCAAGATCTGAGAGGAGAATGGAGAAGGGATTGCAGGGTGGCCATCCCCCCTGGGGGGTGATTTCTCGCTTTATGTCTCTCTGTCTCTCTCTGTCTTTCTGGCAAGCACACGTGCCCTATTGCAAAAACCTCTCCAAAAAAAAAAAAAAAAGGAAAAAACATATATATAGTTGCAAATTTCTCAATAAGATACTTGCAAATCATATCCAACAACAAATAAAAATGCTATTCATCATGACCAGGTAGACTTTATTCCAGGGATACAAGGGTGGTTCAACATACACAGAGCAGCCTTTTGGCTGGAACCACCATCTTCCAGTAATTAACCAAAATGACGAACACAAAGGAAAGAGGAGAGGCACCGGATATATGTTCTCTAGGCCTTTCAGAAAACATGGAGTTGTTCCTTTGGTGACATATGCGAATCTACAAGAAAGGTGATATTGTAGACATTAAGGGAATGGGTACTGTTCAAAAAGGAATACCCCACAAATGTTACCATGGCACAACTGGAAGAGTCTACAATGTTACCCAGCATGCTGTTGGCACTGTTGTGAACAAACAAGGGCATGATTCTTGCCAAGTGAATCAATGTGCGTATTGAGCATATTAAACATTCTAAGAGCAGAGATAGCTTCCTAAAATGTGTGAAGGAAAATGGCCAGAAAAAGAAAGAAGCCAAAGAGAAAGGTACCTGGGTTCAATTAAAGTGCCAGCCTGCTCCACCCAGAGAAGCACACTTTGTGAGAACCAATGGAAAGGAGCCTGAGCTACTGGAACCTATTCCCTATGAATTCATGGCATGATGGGTGTTAAAAATAAACTAATCTGTGGTCTATACAAAAACAAACAAACAAACAAACAAAAAACATACACAGACCATAAATATAATACACCAAATTAACAGAAAGAAAGATAAAACCGTATGATCATTTGTATTTGATAAAATACAACATCCCTTCATGATTAAGACTCTCAGCAAGGTTGGTATAGAAGGGTCATTTCTCAACACAATAAAAGCCATTTATGAAAAAACTATAGCTAACATTATACTGAATGGAGAAAAGCTAAAAGCTTTTCCACTACAAACTGGTATTAGAGAAGGCTGCCCACTTTCTCCGCTGCTTTTTAATATAGTGCTAGACATCATAGCCAAGAAGTTTATGCATGGCAAAGGGCATAGTAATTAGTGTGAATCGACAACCCTCAGAATGGGAGAATATTTGGCAAAATATGCCTCAGATAAGGGACTGTTAACCAGAATACATGAAGAATTAAAGCGGCTTACCAGAAAAAAAAAAATTAAGATCAGAAAAGAGAATTATATAAAAGACATTCAAATAGGCAAAGAAGAGTTGAAAATATCTTTATTTGCATTTGACATGATGGTATACTTAGGAGACCAAAGGTTACTATGAAAAAACTTCTCAAAGTTATAAATGAATATGGTAATATTTCAGGACTCAAAATCAAAATCCAAGATTCTATAACATTTCTATATACGAATGACAAGTTGAATGAAGTAGATCTGAAGAAAGGAATTTCTTTTACCATAGCCCCAAAATGTATAAGATACCTAGGGATAAACATAACTAAGGAAGTTAAAGTCCTTTGCCAAAAAAACTATGAAAATCTTAAAAATATATTTAAAGGGACACAAAAAAAGTGGAAAGGCATACCATATTCCTGGATTGGAAGAATTAATATAATCAAAATGAAATAATTAATATAATAAAAATGGTAATTCTACCCAAATTAATCTACATATTTAACACAATTCCGATCAAAATACCAGAGACATTCTTTATAGATCTAGAAAAGACAATCATAGAAGTTGTCTGGAATCATAAAAGAACTCATTGCCAAAGCAATCCTGTGCAAGAAGAGCAGAGTGGAAAGCATATCAGTCCCTGACCCCAAAATATACAAAAAAGCTGTGATAATCAAAACAGCATGGTATTGACACAAAAACAGATAGGTGGACCAATGGGATAGAATAAAGACCCCAGAAATAAACCCCAACGCTTACAGAAAACTGATTTTTTTCTTTTGGAGAGGTTTTCGCTATAGGGTGCGTGCGCTCACCAGACAGACAGAGAGAGACATAGAGACAGAAAGCGAGAAATCACCCCCCGGGGGGATGGTCACGGCTCAATCCCTTCTCTTCCATTCTCCTCTCGGGATATTGGGCACGCACGCACACGCGCCCGGCGTGAGTTTTAAGCCACCGGGTCTGGGACGTGAACCACATTCCACTACGAGGGAGTCCAGCGACATAGCCATTACGCTAACTGCTGGTTCCCAGAAAACTGATTTTTGACAAAGGATACCAGTCAATCCAGTGGGAAAAGGAAAACCTATTTAGCAAATGGTGCTGGAAAAACTGGGTGTCCGCATGCAGAAAGATGAAACTGAATCCCCATCTTTCACTATTAACAAAAATCAATTCAAAATGAATCAGAGATCTGAATCTAAAACTTCAAACTATAAAACTACTGGTAGAAAACACTGGGAAAACTCTGGGAGACATTGGAGTTGGCAAAGATTTAATAAATAAGACTCCCAAAGCACAGGCACCAATTCCTAAAATAGACAAGTGGGACTATATCAGATTAAGAAGTTTTTGCACAGTAAAGGGCATAGTAATTAGTGTGAATTGACAACCCTCAAAATGGGAGAATATCTGGCAAAATATGCCTCAGATAAGGGACTGATAACCAGAATACACAGGGAATTAAAGCGGCTTACATGAAAAAAAAAAGATTAATCCAATTAAAAGATGGTAAAATGAGGTGAACAAAAATCTCTCTAAGGAAGACATATGAATAGGCAAAAAACATATGAGGAAATGCTCAACATCCTTCATCATAAAGGAGACGCAGATTAAAATCACAATGAGATACCACCTAACCCCTGTCAGAATGGCAAGGATTAAAAATACAAGAAGTGGTAAGTGTTGGCAGGGTTGTGGTGAGAGAACTCTCCTACACTGCTGGTAGAAATGTAAATTGGTTCAGCCACTGTGGAAAACAATATGGAGGTTCCTCAAAGATCTACAAATAAAACTACTATGTGATCCCGCAATCCCACTTCTGGGTATCTAACCAAAGGACAGGAGAATGCTCAGTTGAAAAAGTACTTGCACATCAATGTTTATTGCAGCATTATTCATGGTTGCTAAGACATGAAACTAACCCAAATGCCCACAAACAGATGAATAGATTGAAAAAGTGTGGCACATATATTCTATGGATTACTATTCAGTCATAAAAAACAAGACCTTGGCATTTGATAGAAAGTGGTTGAATATGGAAGATCTATTACTGAGTGAAACAAATCAGGCTATGAAAGAAATTGTATGTATCGACTTAATATATACAGATTATCCACACTCCATGATAGAGATTGAAATATCGGAGGGCATAAAAGCAATGAAAATAGTTATGGACGCTGAAGACAGTGTGGAATGGGGGGGAGGCATTGAGAAGGGAAGAGTATAGAGAAAGATAGCATGAGAAAAAATAGGCATTACATTTGTGGGACACAGAAATGGTTTCTTATGTGTTGATGATAACATGTATAGTATTCTCTACTGGACTGGTCTGAGAAGTCTTTCATGTTAGGTAAATTCTCTTTTCAAGACAAATGATGTATAATGATTCAATGTTTTAAAAAATAATGAGAATTTTTAAAAATAATAATTAAAAAATGAAAAACTATTTGATGATGTGGATAGCAATGTCTTTGTCTTGACTGATATGCATGGTAATCATGCTGGAAAACGAAATGTTATACACTGCAAAGATACATGTGATTAAATGTAGTATAGAGGAGCCGGCGGGAACCAGCAGTTAGCGTAATGGCTATGTCGCTGGACTCCCACGTAGTCGACCGTGGTTCGCGTCCCGGACCTGGTGGCTTAAAACTCACGCCAGGCACATGTGCGTGTGTGCCCAAGATCCCGAGAGGAGAATGGAGGAGAAGGGATTACGACGTGAGCATCCCCTCTAGGGGGTGATTTCTCGCTTTCTGTCTCTATGTCTCTCTCTCTCTGTCTGGCGAGTGCACGCACCCTATAGTGAAAACCTCTCCAAAAAAAAAAAAAAAAAAGTAGTATAAAAAATGTAGTATTAAAAGAATGAAAGAAAGTATAATAGAGATAATAAAACAATGGTTCCCTGGGTGGATGGAGAGATGCAGGTACAAGTTAACTAAGGTACTAACATGAGGAGTACAGTTCATTGTATTCAGGACTTTTGTTAAATGAGTGTACTACTGCTGTTCATGAGTTGAGGATTTTGGGGTGCAATGGGTAACTAAATGAGATAATAGATAGGTTAATTTGTATGACTATAGTAACCACTTTGTATGTGTGTGTGTGTGTGTGTGTATAGAGAGAGACAGAGACAGAGAGAGAGAGAGAGATGGCACCTCAACAAAGTCTTAATGTCACAATCCACCCCTAACCTCAACTATCCCAGATCATGGGTTCATATAAGGACAATGCGTTCAGGGAGGTTTCTGAGTGTGAAAGCCACTGGGTCAACCTCCTAGAATGTCATGCTTTATTCACGCACCACCATCTACTTCCTACATATGTATCTTATAGCATCATGTTATATACCTAAATGTACACAATACAATTTATTTGTGAAAAGACTATCACACACATTATGTCACAATGTGCCAGGCACAACACCAGGTCCTAAGGATTTAGAAATAAATAAAACTTCATCTGCAGTATGTTTACAGATACGTGAAGACAGAAATTCTCTATAAGAAATGAATCATGGTACCAAGTATGAGGACTCATTCTTAGCAAAATAATTAAAGAGGAATATATATCTTCAGACCTTTGGCTTTCTTCAACAG